>CAIGQV010019951.1:23218033-23233190 GCA_903798115.1 Danio jaintianensis | reverse complement strand
TTAATAAGCAGCTAATTAGTAGTTTATTGAGCTAAAAGTCTTAGTTATTGGTTTTTTAATTGTTTGTTAATAGTGTAAATTCTACATTTAAAATAAAGTGTGATCTATAATTTGATTCAGGAATGTTGAAATATTTGCAAGGTAAAAAGAGACAAAAAATAACACATTTTATGACTATTTTTAGCCCGATCGAGGATCAAGGAAGTCAGTGAAACAGTATTTGACTCACAGGAAGTCATTCTTGTCGTTGCGCAGCATGAAGGTGTCAATGGTGCAGGGGGTGTCCACTCTGACGTTACCGTCTGAGAGATGGATGATAAGAGCCGTCCCATCACCCCCAGCACACCTGATACCCTCCACACTGTCGTAAATGTCTGAGATTTGCCAGAGGTACTCGCTGGAGATGTCTGCATTACCGCCGGCAGGTTGATGAACGATGGGATACAAGGTCAGCTGACCCGTCTGAAGATGAGCTTCATATCTAAAAGTGAGGAATAATAATACATTTTACACAATTATTTTTAATATAGGGACTTCAACATTTGATTCTCAAAGTGCTTCATGTTTAAAAATGATGCAGGGATAAAACAGTAAAAGTGAAAACATTTCAAATACTAAAACACACACTTCACAGATAGGCAAGTATAAACAGGTCAAACATTAAAGGGGACCTACTATAACCCTTTTTAGAAGATGTCAAATAAGTCTCTGATGTCCCTAGAGTTTGTGTGTGTGTGAAGTTTCAGCTCAAAATACCACACAGATAACGTTTTATAACTTTTTGAAACTGACTCTTTTAGGCTTTGATCCTAACTGTGCCGTTTTGGTGACTGTCACTTTAAATTCAAATGAGATTTTCAAAAGAGGGCGGAGCTACAAATGCCTGTGTGTCAGCATAGTGGTAGATTCAAAAACTGAGACTGACGTCCTATGCTAATAAGGAAGAGATCATCAATAGTGGGCGGGGCTTTCCCCCTCTGATGACATGTACAAAGGGAGCATGTCAATTAAAGTGTTTCAAGTGGGATTATAAAAAAAATAAAATGAATAAATTTTTACCATTAGAAGCTGGTTATACCAAAGACTATAGAATACACAAGACATGTCACTCGTGTAGTTTTGAATGGGGAAAAGTGTAACGGTCAATATGGCGAATGAAGCCCCGGCCTACTAGTACAGGAGTCAATCATTGATCACTATAGACTGACGTTTCTCCGTGGGGAAGCTCAGATCAGACGTGTGCTTTCACGACAGTTTGGTGGTCAACAAACACACTGGAATTTCAGTGAATACTTGCTTCACAGACATAAGAAATATATCCACACAAATCTTGACATCTGTACCTTTAAATGAACCAAGTGCACTTGATGATAAAAGTTTTCTGGTTTTGTAATCTGTATGAAACGAACGCGAGGTACAGTCCGTCCTGTCAATCGCACATCACATGACAGCAACTACTCAAACACCCACAAACTAGTAAACAAAGAGTCTCTGTCATTTCTGGAGAAGATTCGCCATCAAGACCAAGTTGTGGATTACTTCAGAAGAGCAGCGTGATCAGGCGAGGCATTATCCAGAGGATGATAATATGTAGAACGGCCATAAATGAGGTTGGTGTCGTTATCTCAATACTTCTGAGTGCGCATTAGCTCGGGCAACCTGAAAATATGCCGATTTTGATTCGAACGTTAAGAATCGAAACTTATGAGATAGTTGGTGTTTAATTTTATTGGTGATTCCAAATATGTAATAAAATCATAAGCTTGGCAAACAGTTTTAGAGAATTTGATGTTTCCCCATTCAGACAGAATGCCCGAGCATACTGCCCGAGAGGCGTTTCAAAGATGGTCGCCGAGTTAAATGACTTGCCTTAAAGGGACTTTGGTTATACTCACAGACTGTTGCCACACAACTGTGTTTAGACCCCTTTTAAAAGTGATTTTTGCATAATGGCTCCTCTTTAAATTAGTGTCGAACATTACCCCCAGGTTATTTAGTTTAGACTGAACCTTCAAGACAGAGCCAAACATATTCATTGTTAAAGGTTTGGTTTTGTGTAGGTGGGTTGATCCAATAAGCATAAGCCCTATCTTGTCACTGTTTAGGCAAAGAAAATCTTGGGACATCCATTTTTTTAATCTCAGAAATACAATTAAGTAACAACTGAAAGATCACCAGGTTTGGAGGGAATGTATAGCTGAGTGTCATCTGCATAAAGGTGGTCGTTAAGACCAAGAGATGGATATCTAGATAGTTGCAAAGATATTTGGTGTGATGCACTCTCCCTCCACTTTTTTTATTATTTGTTTTTAATTATTATTTTTTTTATGGTGGCGCAGTGGGTAGCGCTGTCGCCTCACAGCAAGAAGGTCGTTGGTTCGAGCCTCGGCTGGGTCAGTTGGCATTTCTGTGTGGAGTTTGCATGTTCTCCCCGTGTTCGCGTGGGTTTTCTCCGGGTGCTCCGGGTTCCCCCACAGTCCAAAGACATGCGCTATAGGTGAATTTGTTAAGCTAAAATTTTCCGTAGTGTATGTGTGTGAATGAGAGTGTATGGGTGTTTCCCAGTCATGGGTTGCAGCTGGAAGGGCATCCGCTGCGTAAAAAATATGCTGGATAAGTTGGCGGTTCATTCTGCTGTGGCGACCCCTGATTAACAAAGGGACTAAGCCAAAAAGAAAATGAATGAATGAATGATATTATTATTATTAATATTTTATATTGTTTAATTGAACATATTTATGTTCTGTTATTTTTTTATTTATTAATTATCTATCATTCATTCATTCATTTTCCTTCGGCTTAGTCCCTTATTTATCAGGGGTCGCCGCAGCGGAATGAACCACCAACTATTCCGGCATATGTTTTACGCATGCCCTTCCAGCCGCAACCCAGTACTGGGAAACACCCATACACTCTCATTCACACACATACACTACGGAAAATTTTAGCTTACCCATTCACACACACATTCATGCAATATGGCCAATTTAGTTTATTCTATTCACCTATAGTGCATGTCTTTGGACTGTGGAGGAAACTGGAGCACCCGGAGGAAACCCACGCCAACATGGACAGAACATGCAAACTCCACACAGAAATGCCTCCTGGCCCAGCCAGGACTCGAACCAGCGAACTTCTTGCAGTGAGGCCACAATGCTAACCACTGGGCCACCGTGATTTTTAATTATTAATTTATTAATTTATTTATTATTCTTTTTATTCTTTTATACTGTTTAATTGTGCATTTTACATTATATGATTGTGGTTGAATGTTAGTATTCAGATGTTTATCTAGAAAGTTGCTAATATATTTGACGTTCAATCATTGGCCACTGTTTAAAGCCAAGCTTAAACTTGTTCAAGCACTGACACCTTTCTCTGTTTTAATGGTTTGCTGTATTTTATTGACATTTCGTTTTGTTTTTGCATTATTTGCTTTCTAGTTGTGTTGTATAATTTCTTTTTATTGATATAAAGCACTTTGGTCAACCTTGGTTATGGGAAGGTGCTATATAAATAAAGGTTGATTGATTGATGGTGTAATGCACTCTCACTCTTATTATTTATTTATTTATTTATTTATTTGTTTGTTTATTTATTTATTTTTTTGCATTGTTTAATTGTACATATTTACTTTCTGTTATTTTTATCAATTCATTAATTTTACTACAATTTATATTATTTTATATTGTTTAATTGTGCATTTTTTCTTCATATGATTGTGGTTAAATCTTAGTATTCAGATTTCTGAACATTTTTATTCCTCTTGTTTCCATTTCACTTTCTATAACAATATGTAACATTGTTTGTTGTTTACAATAGAAGAATTTCAATATAAAGATGTTTGCTGTGTTTCCAATGGTGTCACAATAATCAATATATCGACTTATCGCACAACACATGGACATGACCTCAATCATTTTTGGCAATGCAATATATATCGCCCATACATAAAAACCAATTCTTAGAACAACAGTTCTTAGTACCTTGCACTTTTTGTTAACATTTATTTATTTATTTGTTTAGGATACATACATTTTCACATTCTGATTCCATTGTCTAATTATTAAAGTTGCTATAATTATATTAAATATTCAGAAGAATAAAATATTATCTGTTCTTTGAAAGAGTGTACTTCCATCATGATGCTATTATGTTCACACTTGCATTATGTAATAAATGGCATCAGTTGATTTTAAAAGGACAATAATATCGTTTATCGCAATAAATTGTGATGCCATAAATCATACAACAAACATTTGATATCGTGACAGGCCTAGTTGTTGATAATATGGTGCCTATTTATGATAGATTTAAAGCATATGAGAATTTATAATGTTTTTATGTAAGAAAAAAAAAAGAGGTTTAAGAGAAGAAAATGTTTAGAATGAATCTAGCATTAATTAGGAAAGTAATATAATATAACTTAGTACTTATGCTTTAGGGTTTGCTTGCAAGTGAGTAACATCAATTTTAATTTTGCCTAAAGCAGATCCTTTTTAGTGATTTCATATTTGCAGCATAAGTTCCAGTCTAACTAGTATAACACCTTCTGGTTTGAGAAGAAGAACTAGGCAAGCATAGCAAAACATCATACTTCTTCCATTTGAATGACGCCAGTCCTCCTCTCTGCAGTAAAAGGTGACCCTCTTTGAGGTTCTCTGGAGGTAAGTTTGAGGTTTCTACATCCACAGTGCCATTCACAGGCGGGCTGTATATGTTATTGTAGATGATCTGATTTACCAGCTGCGTGATCTGAAAGTGAGACGCATCAACAATGAGTCTTTATCATCAAAATAGTCAAAAAAAAGGTTGCAAGTGTGCTATTTTAAGGTCTTTTGCATTGAGATTACATTCATGCAAGGTCAAAAAACTTTTTTAAGAATGCAGTCTCTATTAAAGTGCAAACGAAATCAAAATTAACCATATGATTTTGTTAGCTCACATTGCTAGTTTTGTGGTGAACAATTCATCTGTGCATGTCATTAAGAAATCTTTTTTTGCCCTTATAATCTTCAATTGAAATCTGAAAATACACTTTTTGTTTTTGTAAAATTGTCAGATTAAGTCTGTCTGAGGTATTGGGCGTGGCTAACATACTTAACCACGCACCCTCCAACTGTCAGTTTTGACAACAAACAGAAATGGTAAGGAGGAGATGTCTGTCAGGTAGTAATAACCCTTCTAAAACCCATTTTCTAAATGATATGCCTACTTGACTACATCCAATCAGCTCGCAGGAGAAAAAACAAGCCACACCCACTTACTTATCTCATTTAATATTCTGTTTCTCTAGGAACTGCGTCACAAAATGAAAAAAAAAAAAAGATTGCAGCTTCCGGTTCATGTGGAATTTAACTCCGCCTTTCTTAGAGTCAACTCTGCTCTGATTGGTCAGATGATCCAGCCTGTTGTGATTGGTCTACTGTAGTCCATTTATATTTGAATTTCAGCCTTAGATGCTTCCTCAGCACTTGTAAACATAACAGTAACAGTAACGATGGTTACAACATATCCAAATTAATTGTCTAGAAAGCACATGGAAAGTGGATTTTCTATCGCAGACCAAAAAGAACAGCATTGTCTGGAATAGATATTTTAACAACACAAATAAACTCTTTCAGTCTCAGCTTCATCTACAGTGTTTATGGGTTAATGTCGATGTTGTTCGCAGGAAGCCAATGAAGATATGTTACAAGTCATCTTGTAAAATTTTTCTCTTTTTAATGTTAAGAATCATTGCACTCACAAAATCCTGGAGGGACTGATAAAATTCATATAAAAAACAGCATTACAATGACACTGTGAACACTATTTCAATTTAGATCAGATCCATTCAAAAGATGGTTTCTATTTAAATACATAATCAAATGTAATTTATTCATAAAGTTAAAATTTCAGCATTACATTACTTCAGTCTTCAGTGTCATGATGATCCTTCAGAAAAATTATTGTAATATGTGATGCTGTTTGCTGTGTAAGAGATGTAAGAGGATCAAATATTTCATTGTTACATAAACTTTTTAAGCAGCTCTCGGAAACTCACAAACTCACCAATCACAAACAAAGAAACCACGCGAGTGTGCTTTTAGATTTCAGATATGCTAGTTTATCATTTCCTTTGTTAAAACAAAGTAATTCAGTTTTCTTTGATGATTGGTTTTAGGTTATTGATGATGAATTGCAACTCTCTCACTCTTCTCTTGCCTTTCTGGCTTCATGGGGCTTTCTCGGCCCTGTTCTCTTTGTCTCACACACCCTCTCTTTCTTTCTCTCTCTCTCTCTCTCTCTCTCTCTCTCTCTCTCTCTCTCTCTCTCTCTCTCTCAGGTACATGCATGTATGTGTTATCTGTACTTTTTCATAACTATTATTAAACATTTCAGCCCACGCGGATTGCTTGTTTTTACACACAGAACAAGTAACTTGTTACTCACAGATAAAGCTACAGGTTGTACTAAACCGTTAATGTAGTAAGGTTATTTTTCCAGGCCAGGAAATTACTTGATCTTTAAATTAACAGACAAATAAATTGTAGGCTCTAACAGACGAGCAGTTCAATTTAATGTAATTTTGCCATTTTTAATCCAAATATTCATAATTAAATAATACCTTGTTATTATTAATATAGTAATTTATTGGCTTAATTCGCTACAGCAGGAAGCCAATGAAGATATTACAAGTCATAAAAGATTTGTTGCAAACTTACATTTGTTTGTGCAGAAAATAAAGGTGTTTTCACACTGAGTGCAACATTTTTATTTGTGTTTTCTTTTCTATTCGTTATGCTACAAAGTCATCATGCACAGAAAACTTGCACACTGATAACTATTAATGAATCTGTTGCGGAAAAAAAAGTTATGTTCTCTCTCTTCAAACAGAAAGAGGAAATATTATGTCCATTGAATTAAACTGATCCTGTACAGAGACTGTATCTGTATATTAGCAGCACGTCAAAGGTTGGACACACACATACATACACACACACACACACACACACATATACACACACACAGCAAACAGCGGCAAGGAAAAGGTGCATGGCGTGTACCAGGCATTGAAACCACCATCCAGAACAATCTGTCTTTATATTCAGTACTTTGTTTTCTCATAAAGTCCTCTGTGCGGTGAGATGAAGTGGATTCAATTGAAAGATGCCATTCTAGACTTTTCAAAATGAACACATTTGTGTTCATACTGGTATCTCATTAAATCTTAATTCTTATTCAAATATTATTAAGTGCTGTTTAATGGAGAGATTTTTTTCTAATTTCTTAAATTCTCAGATGCTATTTTAGACTTTTGGTTTTGGTTACGGTGGCTTTGAATTGTCAAAACACCTCTCTACGCTTGCTATTGATGTGAAAAACTGAAAAAAATTAAGCCAATCTGAATTATTAATATTTAGGATGTGGTGTGCAATGAACTTAAGACTTTAAGTTAATCTTTTACTTAATCATTTCAGGCAGTTCAGAATCACTTCTTTCTTTTGGGAGACAATCACTTCAGTTATACTTTAATCTCTAAAACTTCACAGGTCTTTATATAGTATAGCAATATTAAACATTACATGAAAGATAAAAAAGTATACTAGGGCACTTAAATAATAATAAATATAGTTTTAAAAAACATCACAGTTGATACATACAGTTAAAGTCAGAATTATTAGCCCTCCTGAATTGTAAGCTCCTGTATATTTTTTTTCAATTTCTGTTTAATGGAAAGAAGATATTTTCAACACATTTCTAAACATAATAGTTTTAATAACTCATTTCTAATAACTGATTTATTTTATCTTGATGACAGTACATAATATTTGACTAGATATTTGTCAAGATACTAGTATTTAGCTTTAAGTGCAATTTAAAGGCTTAACTAGGTTAATTAGAGTAATTAGGCAAGTCGTTGTATAATGGTGGTTTGTTCTGTAGACTAATCGAAATATATTGCTTAAGGGGGCTAATAATATTGACCTTAAAAAGGTTTTTAAAATTAAAATTAAAAACTGCTTTTATTCTAGCCGAAATAAAACAAATAAGACTTTCTCCAGAAGAAAAAATATTATAGGAAATACTGTGAAAAATTCCTTGCTCTGTTAAACATCATTTGGGAAATATTTGAAAAAGAAAAAAAAAATCACGGGAGGGCTATTAATTGTGTCTTCAACTGTATATACTATATATATTTAATTATCTGGCAAAGAGTAGGAATTAAATTCAGATATCTCACCTTCTGCTTGTCCTCCAAAGACGCCGCTTCCAGCTCATAGTCAGGTCGACCTCTGAAGGAAATGGAGAACCTTGTTCCTGGAGCATCGTGGCAGTTTTTTACATCAGAAAAAAGGAGCTGCCGCTTGACGATGCCTTTTTCGATGCTGCACAACAGTCTTGTGCTGAAATCAATCTGAAGGAGAAACACATTCGCTAAATGTGATGCACTAAATCCTAATTTAGAGTATTATTAAACGGACAGGCTACCCCCAAAATGAAAATGTGCCATTAATGTACTCAACCTGAGGTCATTGCAAGATGTGGGAGACTTTTTTTTTCTCAGTAGATCATTAAAGATGGAACTGTGGTTAAAAAAGTATCTGTAATTATTGACTTGTGATTTAAGATTTACAAAATAACACTGGTGCAACAACAACAACAAAAAAACTTTGATGTTCTCCTGAAGAAGAAAGTCACCTATATCTTGAATGACTTCAGGGTGAGTAAATTAACAGGACATTTTTGTTTTTGGGGCTTGCTTTTATTAAAGGCCTGTTCACACTAAGGACTATAAATGTATTAATAACAATGAAAGAAATATATAAAAGAATATAATCTATTTTAACAATAACAGGATGGAGCACTAATATAATTGGAATCAATTGAATTTTTTTAACTATAAAAATATTGACAATCAATCAGAATCAATTAGAATTATTCCTGGAGAAAGAACAAAAATTGTCACTTTTTAAAATGAACACATTTGGTGCAGTTTTAGGTACAATAATTAGTGAAATTGTAATTATTTTACACATATTTCCCAAGTGAAGAAAAAAAGATTTTTTTCCAACATATTACACAGCAGTTTTAGTAACTAATTACTTCTGTTTTTGCCATTATGAGAAGATACTAGTGACAAGATACTATAGTTGACAAGATAGATGAATATATACTATAGATGACAAGATACTATTGTTACGACCCTGGTCTTGGGCGTCAACGAAGTAACATAAAACACTCGACAAATAAAACCTCTTTTAGAAAGCCCTTGGAGTGGGGTGCATTCATTTGTCTTTTTTAAACACCCAAAAAAATAACGTAAGGCCAATACCTCGGAGAGGACCCACAGAAAAATAAAAACAAAACATTTACTACACTCAAGTAAAACTATAAGCATTACACAGAAATAAAATAACAGATAAAAAAGTTATAAAATAACAGAAATAAAAATACAATACTTCACTAACTCTTTAACTATAAAAAAACAGGTTAAAATCTTTACAAAAAGATGAAGGGTTTTATCTAGATCAGTGGTTCCCAAATTGGTTGTTGTGGGACAATGTGGGGGGGGGGGGGGGGGGGGGGGGGATCCATGCATGCTTATCCAGCATATGTTTTTTACACAGCGGATGTCCTTCCAGCTGCGACCCAGTACTCGGAAACACCCATAAACACTCATACACTACGGGCAATTTAGTTTGATCAATTCACCTATAGTGCATGTCTTTGGACTGTGGGGGAAACCGGAGCACCCTGAGGAAACCCACGCCACCACGGGGAGAACATGCAAACTACATACACAATGCCAACTGACCCAGCTGGTACTCGAACCATCGACCTTCTTGCTGTGAGGCGACAGTGCTAACCACTGAGCCACCGTGTCGCCAAAATCTAATTCATTTTATTAAACCATTAGAAATACCATATTTTATCCATAACCTACAGAAGAAAAAATAGTAGTTAATAGTTCCATTAAAAAAAAAAAAACATGCAAATAAAAAGCCATCAGCCTTGCGACCCCTGGGGTGATTACGTTATATTAAAGACACAGCAACAGCGTCAGATGCAGCACATTTTATAGCACCAGGTTAAACTTTCTGACACCTTTACAGCACTCATGTACATTAAAAATAAATACAGGCCACATCTGAATACGGAGGATGTGTGCGCCGTTGTGTACAAGGTTTATAGATTTATAACCCCCTCAGAGGATATTGGGGGTCGCAAGTCACTAGCATTGTTATTTTGGGGGTCGCAGGCTGAAAAGTTTGGGAACCCCTGATCTAGATACTAGATTTGTCAAGATACTAGTATTCAGCTTTAAGTGCAATTTAAAGGCTTAACTAGGTTAATTAGGTTAATAAGGCAAGTCATTGGACAAAAGTGGTTTGTTCTGTAGCCAATCGAAGAAAAAGAATTCTTAAGAGGCTAATAATATTGACCATAGCAGTTTTACATTTTGTTTTTTAGATATGTTTTTTTAATACAGACAAACTAAAAAAGACTTTTTCAGAAAAAATAATATAATAGGAAATACTATTTCCTCTGTCTTCAACTGTAACTATTAATACCTAAAGTGTACATATTGGTACAAAAAAGTAAAAATTTATTTCAAAGAGCGTGCTTTAAAGTGAGCAGGTATTTAAAGTGGTGGACAGAACAATATTCTGCATTGATGTAAAAGCATATATATATATATATATATTGCTCTGGTTATCATTGATAGTGTGTGGGTGTGTTTAGAGCAGTTCAGTGTGTGGACAAACACCTGCAAAACTCGTTTCTGCCATAGGTAGCGGTTGAACTTGCGGACACTGAAGTTATACTGTGACGGCTCTTTTTCCTAAAACAGAAACATCAATGACAATGTTGAACAATGGATTCAAGAAATAACTGATAATACTTCCTCAATGCAAAATGTCAGCTTACAAAACTCATTCGGGGGTTGCTTATAATCACCATAGACACTTGCACTAAATATTAGAGTCCCTCCCACAAAGACTGGTTTAACAACAAACCATTTCCTTAACAAAAACTGTGCAAAAACATACCAGTCATTTTATGGCTTTATGAAAAAATATGTTAGTAAATAAGTCAGACTGAATTATGCAAAACTGTTCTTTCATTTAAAGACATTTTTTAAACACACACGGTGATTATATCTTTTTTTTTTATAATACGTCATTGCACTGCAGTGTTTCTGAATAAAGATTTGCATTGCAGTGTGTTTTTTTTCTGGCTCACTCTGTATCTTTTCATGGGTTTTAAACCGAACTCATACTTCACCTCAATCTCAAAGTTCTTCTGTTTGTGCATTTTGCCGCTTTTCGCCTGATTCAGAGCTTCATCAATACTCATTTTCCCAGACTTTACCAAGTTCATTATATTCAGCTGCATTGCGTTGCTGAGCTGTAAAAACAATGAGAGGTAAAATTAAAGACTGAGATTATTCTCAATACAAGAACAATGCAAACTCGCTTACAACAGACTATTGAATTGAGGAAGTTTTGCTCTCTTTTTTTTGGTGCACTGAACCGTCACTATAATCTTATATTTTATAATAACTCACTTGCATGATTCTCAGACAATTTTACACATTTGTTTGTTTAGTAAATGCAAAAATGCACTTCATAGAGTCCTACCAATCTGGACATCTCCATGAAAAATATTATAGTAATTTATAGCAAATACTGTTTTAGAACCATACTGTACTAAAGTGTATTGTACTGTATATGTTTTAGTGTTTACAACACTGTTAATGAATGCTACAGCATTAACCACTGTGAACTGCAAAACTGCAATAAATACTGTAGTATACTTCAGTTTTTACTACAGTAAACTGTGGTGTATGCTAGTATAATATACCCTATAGTTCTAGAAAGCTATAGTATTGGGTCATTTGTTTATATTGCTATAGTTGTTGTATTACCATAGCAACTACGAAATCACAACAACAGATTAATTCAAGTTCTCAGTTACTATAATTGTACAGTTGTGTTTAAATACACAATATTATTTACTATAAATGGTCCCACTTTATATTAAGTGACCTTAACTACTATGTACTTTCATCAGAATATAAATACAATATACTTAATAATGTATTGCAGAACACTTCTGATGTGATTGAGGTGGGATTTAGGTAGGGTTAGGGACAAGTTTGGTGGTATGTGTAGGTTTGAGGTTGGGTTAAGGTGTAGGGGATGGTCAACAGTGTAATTGTGAATGTAGTTACAGAAATTAATTAGAGATGTAATTCCATGCAGGTATTTAATCAAGCATAATTAAAATGTAAATACATGTACTGTATTTACACAAAAAGTACATTGTAACGAATAATTAATGTCAGTGTAAGTACATATTAATTAAGGCCACTTAGTGGGAGCATATAAATTACTAACGTATTTTTTTCATGTAGGAATGAATGCATGACATTCCTTTAAGGACAGAGAGAACACAGATTACTTTACAACATTACATTGATTTACAACAATGTGAAAAATGTGTTTTATGTGAATTATTTATTAGTCATTTTATTGTCCTTTTAAAACAGTTCACATTACGGTTTAACCAGATTTTCACTAAATATTTGTATAATAGGCGTATATATACACTTAATTAAAAATACGTGTGCTTACCTGAGGTACATGCTGTTTTCTGTGATCCATTTGTCCGATCATCGAGTGTTGTCAAAGAGTACACGGTTTTAGACTTAGCATTGCAGACGTCTGAAAAGGGGTGTGTTTGTGGGAGAGAACTTGTTGTTATACTTGTATTGCATGTGTGTACTAGGCAACTTCCTTAAATGCGGCTTACCTGAGAGATAAAACAAGAAAAAGATGAAGTCATACACCTCCACCCTTTATCTGACTTCTCATCTCTCTGCGTGACAGGAAAATCTCTCGGCTATAGTAACTAAAATCATCAACTAGCTAATGTATAATGTCTTTCTCTGTTGTTTACTTGATAAATAGATAGACTATTCTCAAATTTTCAGAGCAAAATTAAACATATTTGAGTGTTGTAAAACAGTTGTTCAACCGCTAGATGGCGGAGAGTCGACACAAATCACCACGGTGACGTAAAAGGCGTTAACCTCTAAATAAAGATCAAACTAGTACACTTGGTCATATTAGTTGTATATTAATCACCCACAACAAACTTTAAAGCAGTTATGGGAACTATAATACCTTATTAAATGAACGTTTAGTAATGCATAATTTGCTCTGAAGACAGTATCTCAACGTAACGAAGTAAACTCCGCCAAAATGTCCGCCATCATACTGTAAATTGTAATAATAAGTAATTTGCATTTAATCTCAACTCTCCACGGTAGGGTTGCTTTTAAAACGCCAGCTGTTTGTTTACTCTAGAGAGCGCATGCGCATTAGTAAAACTAAAATTCCAAATTACATATATATATAATTTGGAATATTAAAACATGGAATATCTTATAGTGACCTGTTATTATGGCCTGTTGCCAGAAATCATTCATTCATTTTTCTTCGGCTTACTCCCTGATTTATCAGGGGTCGCCACAACGGAATAACTTATCCAGAATATATGTTTTACGCAGCGGATGCCCTTCCAGCCGCAACCCAGTACTGGGAAACACCCATACACTCTCGCATTCACACACACACTCATGCACTATGGCCAATTTCTTTTTTTCAATTCACCTATAGCACATGTCTTTGGACTGTGGGGGAAACCGGGGAAAACATGCAAACTCCACACAGAAACGCCAACAGGCCCAGCCGTGACTCGAACCAGCGACCTTCTTGCTGTGAGGCGACAGTGCTAACCACTGTGCCATCGTGCTGCCCTATATTACATTATATTATATTATATTATATACATTCACTCATTATATGTACAAATTAACAGTAAAGCCAGAGAATTCATAATATCTTTAAAGTGGTATCTTAATTGTTTTCCAGAGCTCTACATTTTTTTTTTTTTTTTTTTTTGTATTTTATGTCATTGTTATAATATTTGTTGATATTTTAAAACGGCATTATAGCTGTTAGCGGAACGAATCAAAAATTCAGTTTTACTCAAACACAAAAGCCAGTCTGTGAACAATGAAGAGCAAATGCTCCTATTTTGGAGAACTACGACTGTCATGCTATAACGGCAACATTAAGCAACATGTTTTCACAAACCAGTTCTCTTTAATCTTTTTGGCCTTTTGAACCGTTTAACCAACTGTACGAATTTAAACTAATTCCTCCAATCTATCAAAACCCCCAAACATATTCATATAAAGCTTTCAGATAACACCGACTTCACACAAAAGACAAACTGTGAAAAAAGGAAGCGTTTACATCCTATTTCATTTGCCACTATTAGTCAGTACACAGAAATATATTTAGTATGCATGTATTTTAAAAAAGAAATCTGTCATGTCCTTTCAGACTTCTTTATAATCTCATACCTTTTTTTTTTTCTTCTGTGTTTTTACAGAGAACTGACATAGCATGTGACACCCAGATTCTCTGAACTGTTTCTCATGGGACCAAAGGGTTTTTCACTTGAACGCTAGATTACAGTATGCCATGCCTCACATCATTCTCAGGTCGTGCATGTGCTGTGAGGAAGTGATTTTTATGATCTGAAAATCTTCCGAGCATGTCTAAATTCCTGAGCTCAGACGTCATCATGCTGGGATGTGGCTGACCAGAGAGTATTTCTCCTCTTTCACGGTATGTCCCCAAAATTACTAGTGTGTATAATCCCAGACAGCTTCCTTCGAACATGGGGATTTCCTTTTACTGTTTTGTTTTTTTGGTTTTGTTTTTTTAATAAGGGAGATCCCTATACAGAAGGGATTCACCATGTGGCTGTCAAATTCTCACACTATACAAACATAGTTCAAATAGTTTTCATATTGATAGCCTTTTAAAAAACTCAGACCAACATTAGGTTTTTATTTTCGTTTAAAAAAAACGTTTCTCCTTCCCAGCTCGAAAATGTTTGGTTGAGAGTAAACTTCTATCAGTATTGGATTACGGAGATATACTTTATATGCATGCACCGCTGAATGTTTTTAAAAAAATTGGATATTGTTTATCATAATGCCTTACGATTTGTCCCTGGTTCAAGTGCACACACACAGTCGCGGCCTGGTGGTTAGAGTGTTGGACTCGTGATCCGAAGGTTGCTGGTT
>CAIGQV010019951.1:23203179-23217633 GCA_903798115.1 Danio jaintianensis | reverse complement strand
AAGTATGGGACACCATACTTGGCCACACTACACTTCACTTCACATTATACAATTTATATAAAATGACAGAACGGACCTCATTACAGTTAAGGAGAAAACAACATATCTCAGTTTTTATTTCTAAAGCTTTAGTTGGTAAATTACCACAGTATATATCTAGTTTGTTGGAGTACTGCTCAAATACTTATAATACCAGATCAGCAGATATACTCTCACTTAGGATGCCATTTTTTCATACACAGTTAGGTCGATCTGCATTCTCCAAGTATGCTCCATATGTATGGAATGAGCTTCAAGATATACATATGAAATCCGTAGCATCTATCGCTATATTTAAAAATATTTTAAAGACTTAAAATTTAGAACAGTGCACATGTTTTAAGATTTGATTATGGTTTATATTATTTTTGTGTGTGTCTATGTGTTGTGATGTGTATTTTTTGTAACTTTTGTAACTATGCTGCCTGCCATGTCCAGGACTCCCTGGTAGAAGAGATATTGTATCTTAATGGGACTTTCCTGGTTAAATAATTTAAATAAATAAATAAATAAATAAATTTAAAAAAATCAGTTTTGATCAATTTAAGCATGCTGGCAAAATCTCAACATTTCTGTTTGGTTTTTTTATTATTTCCTTGTCTTTTATATAGGATATATTTTTTACTGTGTTATATATTCATACGCTTCCATTCTCCTTAATGTTTTGATTGATGTTTGAAGCTTTTCAGAGCTTAAGCTTTTAGAGGAAGCTTCCAGATCTCTCTAAAAATTCCATTACAGAGACATTAAAACTAATTTTAAGCTTACATTCTAACTAATATTTCTTTAAAGTTTCCATATTTTGTGATTCGCAAGTGTTTTCAGTTTATTTACTTACTCCCAGGGGCCGTTTATATCAAAGTTGATATTTAGCCGCACCATGTTGGTGTTTCGTAACATCTAATTTTTACGAGGTGGGTCGTTAGCCCAACTCTCAACCCCCAACCTGGAGGACCAGGACATACACACACACTACGGCCAATTTAGTTTATTTAATTCACCTATAGCATATGTCTTTGGACTAGTGGGGGAAACCGGAGCACCCGGAGGAAACTTACGCCAACACGGGGAGAACATGCAAACTCCACACAGAAATGCCAACTGACCCAGCCGGGGCTCGAACCAGCGACCTTCTTGCTGTGAGGCAAAAGCGCCACCCACTGTGCCATCGTGCCGCCCTTTCAGTTTATTTACGGTAATTAATTGCATTATGGGATGTTGATCTCTGCTCTGTTGACCTTTGAAAAGAGGGCAGGGGTGGATTTAGTGATTTGGGAGTCCTAAGCAATTCCAGCCATGGGGATGAAAAATTCTAATATGCAACCTTTGTATTTATTTATCTATTTGTTTGTTTGTGTTGCTGACTTTTTCTCATATCACTCAATCTCCTTTTCTATATTTTTCTTAAAATAATAATAATAAAAAGACAAAAACAACTACAAATAATAAATTGTTTCATCTTTAAAACTAAATCTTCATCTGATTTGACTGCTGGACTGCTCCATTATTGGGGGGTGGGGGACAAATTTGCACACATGTAATAATTACGATACAATTTAATTTATTAGACCCTCAACCTTACAAAATAAGATAAAAAAATGATATATATATATATATAATTTATATGTATAATTTATACTTCTAGGGCGGCATGGTGGCTCAGTGATTAGCACTGTCGGCTCACAGCAAGAAGGTCACTGGTTTGAGTCCCGGCTGGGTCAGTTGGCATTTCTGTGTGGAGTTTGCATGTTCTCCCCGTGTTTCCTCCAGGTGCTCCGGTTTCCCCCACAGTCCAAAGACATGCACAATAAGTGAATTGAATAAACTAAATTGGCCGTAGTGTATGTGCGTGAATGAGTGTGTATGGGTGTTTCCCAGTAATGGGTTGCAGCTGGAAGGGCATCCGCTGTGTAAAACATATGCTGGATAGGTTGGCGGTTCATTCCGCTGTGGCAACCCCTGATGAATTGAGGCCCTAACTCCCTGTGGGACAAGTTACGAATTGCCATGAGATTGAGTTGTCATAACAGACATTTTAATGTAAAAAAACAAACTTACACTCATCTGTACTTTAAATATACTGCAAGAGAATAAGGGATTGCATTAAATTGTACAATTATAATTGTCAAATTAAACACTTACTGCTGACAAATAGATAAAACCTAGTGTTTTAAAACATAATGGCATGTAATAAGTTTAAAGCTCATTTAGCCTATAGGGATGATGGCAGGGTTTTACACTGGGAAAACAATTAAATAAATGTCACTTCAATTTAACAGGCAAAACTTTTTTTTTTTTTTACTGCTGACGTAATGAGTTATAGTATTTGTGGTCTGGAGGAAGTGAAAGTCAAGCTGGGAAGTTCTGCTTGGATGATTGGCAGTACCGTTGAGTTAGACTGATAACCCATAAACCATTCCCTTGTTACAATCTTTAAAAAAAAAAAAGAAGTTATTTATGATTATTACTGTTATTATTACTATTTAATCAACTAACTAAATAAATAAATATTTCTTTAACTTTTCAGAGTTTTCAGAACATCCCTCCAAACACTACTTTAATTAAAAATGAAATAAATGTATTCAATTTGATCATGAATTTGTCTGTCAACAGACTTTTTGTGTCTTCAGTTTCTAGTCTCACTTCTTGGAATTGCGCAGGGAAATGGGAAGTGGTCACGTGTTAAAAATGGGGCGTGTCTGCTTGAATTCCCCCTCTCTCTCTCTCTCTCTCTCTCTCTGACTGAAGAAAAAAGTCACACTGCAGAGAAGGCAGTTCATTGTTTGTTCTGTGATTGAGAGGCATTTTCAACAGATAACGAAGACCTATATCAGATATTGTCAGCATGACAGCGAGTTTCAGAGTCTGGTTGCTGGTAAGTGATTGCTAATATTTAAATGCGTTTGTTGACGCGCGTGCACGATAACGCTGCATACGAATGTTCAGGTGCGTTGTCATTTACATTGTGGATATTCATTCTAATTGTGTTTATATGTATTACTATATAACCTCTAGAACGTTTTACATTGACGTGATCATTGAAAAAGAATGACTCGTATGTTATTTCGGGTTTGGTTTCACTTTCGGTTTTACTACAAAGGCTAGCTATGAGTATTTTAAGTTTGTGTATGTTTGTTTGACATGAAACGTGCACTGTATGCTGATTAATAGGCATTTAATGCACTTATTTAAGTATACAGTCGTCTGTGTTGAAAAAAAAAAAATACATAGTCGTTAGGTGGGGATCTCGGGGACTTTCCGTTTGCCCCTGCCCCTGTTTCAGTTTTAAGATGGCACCGTGTTGTGTTTGATAGACTGAGACCTCATGTCCATTTAAAAAGACTCAAAAATATACGAAACATTTAAGTAATTCCATCTTGAAGTCTTCGTGAAACAATAACAAACAGCAGTTCATATTTGTATTGAGAACTGTAGTTTTTGTTTATTATAAAATATGTATTTATTGTATGTCTGCTTAATAATCTTTACTGAAAAATAACCTCTCTTGTCCTCAAATGACCTTTACCGACGCAAGGGCGGGATCAATAACTGCCACTCACGTGAGATTGACCAATAGCAACGATCCAATCAAATACCTATATGGACAAATATTTTACTCGGATATGCATGACAATGAAGAAAGAACTCTATCACAACTTCTGTTTTAATAATGGCAAGCTGTTTTAACATTAAATCTATAAAAACAGTCGTTTATATTTTTCTAGTTCCAATAGTACTTTCTATTTGTAAACTACTACTTAATTCTTGATAGCCTATTAGGATATTTTTATTTAGTATTAGTACTTGAGTTCATTATCTATTAGTCTGTTGCTACAGTAGTTACTTTCAATAGTTACTTGTAAAATATTCTAATGTTGTTAATAGTAACACATTTAATATTGTTGCCAATGATGTCTATGCAGATCTGTCAATGACAAATCATTCATTGAGTTTTCTTAAGCAGGCCAATATATATTTTTATGCATGGGTTGTAATTTGTTTTTTGATATTATCTATTCATTTCTGTTGAGTAGGCCTAAACGTGATTTTTAAATAATACTAGTAAGCATTCATTAGTAATTATTTATTAGAGACTGGTACGTATTCTTTAGATTGAGTACCTACACAGTAGATAATAGTAGTTATTCATGAGGTACTATTTATTATACAATGTCTTTTGTAATTATTAACAGTTCTTATCTAACTATTCAGATCTTTTTTTACTCATCTTTAAACAAGTACGAGTTTCTATTGAGTATGTACGAATACCTAAATGATTAGCTACTAGTCTATAAAAACATAGTGGTGGCCAAAATTATAACACCATGACAGATCTGAAAATAATAGCTTTTTTTGCCTCGACAATTCGATTTAACATTCATGAAACATATAAACGGTTACTTTGAGCAAAACAAACATCAGATGAAGTGAGTCGTACTGTTTTTATTCATACTTAACTTTAATATTTAGCATGCCCATCTTTCTGGCAGAACGTCAATATACAACACTAATGTTATCCATGCCTTCTGCAACTAAATTCAAAGGCTTTCCTTTAAATTCTGCGAAGGGTCATAATTGTGGGACATTCACAGTGAAATAGGCTTGTTTTTTTCTAAGGCAAAAATGCTCTAGATCTCCTTAAGATGGCTCTATTCTGTGATTTATAGTGCAAAGTGATGACTTTGTAGATATTTTATTCATTATATGGGTATTGTAATGAAACCTCTTAAATATGCAGAGTGTTCTAATAATTTTGACCACCACTGTATACTAATCACAACTGGACTACATACTAGTCAAAACTCAATAGTTGGTATCTCAATGGAAGACCTTCATAGAAGGCAATGGCAAAAATGTATTAACTAGTTAGTAGTCACTAATGAAATACGTATTAGTATATCTGCTTAATAGGAGTGGTGGAAAATATCGATGCAGCGTAATATTCCAAATTTTTCTACAATACTATATTGATACATGGATGCCCATATTGTTATATTGACAATATATCATTATACTATTTAGTTGAATATTAAAATCAATTTCTTTACAGTCCACTAGATGGTGGTGTTGTAGATTTTATCTAGTGAGGTCAGCAAGGTCACCTTAAAATGGTGGTTTTCATTAAAATAGGGGTCAGTTTGTCTGCTTGACAAACGCATTTTGCACTGAAGCAATGCAATTATAGTCAGATAAATAAACTGAGAGATGTTTCTGTTTAGTTAAAATGAATGTTGCCACCGTTTTCCCGTGGAGACAATTTAAAGTTAGAAAAAAATAACAGATTGCGAATATTTTGCAGAATACTGAAATATATTTAAAATCGCACTAATATAGTATCGGGTCAAGTATCATGGTAATACTGTATCATGGAGACTGTAGTAATTCACACTCCTTTTTAATCAGTACTACTATCTAATTAGTTGACCATATGTGCCATTTTTACAGGACACATCCTGGCCAGGATTTATGTATTTCATAAATTATCCTTGGCCTCACGGTGGCACAGTGGGTAGCACAATCGCCTCACAGCAAGAAGGTCGCTGGTTTGAGCCTCGGCTGAGTCAGTTGGCATTTCTGTGTGGAGTTTGCATGTTCTCCCCGTGTTTGCGTGGGTTTCCTCTGGTTGGTCCGGTTTCCCCGACAGTCCAAAGACATGCGGTATAGGTGAATTGGGTAAGCTAAATTGTCCGTAGTGTATGAGTGTGAATGGGTGTGTATGGATGTTGCCCAGTGATGGGTTGTGGCTGGAAGGGCATCCGCTGCGTAAAACATATGCTGGACAAGTTGGCGGTTCATTCCGCTGTGGCGACCCCAGATTAATAAAGGGATTAAGCCGAAATGAAAATGAATGATAAAATATCCTTTTCATGAAAAAGGCTGTTTACACTGCGCAGATTGATCATTGTATGACATATGATGCAGTGCATCATAAAATAAAATAAATTGCAAGCATACATAACATGGTCGTCATTGTATAAGTAATTTTTTTTAATAATATTTATAATTATGTTTATCTTTTAATAAAAAAAAACTAACCCTGCGATGTAGCTATTGCGGATACACACATTGCGATATCGATGCTCAAATGATATATATTGTTCAGCCCTAATAACTAACTATACTTTTAAATCGATTTCGTGGTACTTTGATGTCATAAAGGCCATTACAGCCATAAGCCAATGGTAATAATTACTAGTACTTAATGTAATAGATACTAGTATCTGAACAACACAACTACACAACTAACACAAATACGTTGCTTCGGGTATGTTTTGTTGCACATTTCAGATGACAAATCCACTAGAGGGCGTTGTCTACATTGTTACGAATTTGAAAAATGTTACTTAGGGTTGTATATTTCAGATACACATCCTTCATTTACATGTCCAGAAGGCGGGGCTTGTTAGATCAGCTAGACCAGCCTGATCTCATGAGAAAATTTAACTATTTTTACATTTTGTCAGTTTAGTTGCTAATTTGTACGAATTTGTACAAGTTCAGTCATACAAAGATATGTACGATTTTAAAAAAGAGGTGTGGCACCAAACCCCACCCCTAATCCCAACCGTCATTGGGGGATAAGCAAATCATACTAAACTGTATGAATGAGATCGTACAAATTCATACGAATTAGTCACTAAATCAAAAAGTTACTAATTGCTGTGAGATCGTGTCGGCTAGACCAATGAATCAATGACTTAAACCCAACCATTAGTGTTTTCAAAATAAAATGCAATGAAAAGGAAATGCTCTAAACATACAGTATTAGTGCTGATTTGTTACTGCTCTGTAAAGCCTTTAAAATTACTCATGCTCATTATGTATTTACCTTCATCAGGTCACATTGATCTGCCTTGTGTCATGCTGTGAGGAGGAAACGCATTACACAAACAGTGAGGGTAAATGCTGCAAGATGTGTGGACCAGGTATGTAGGCATACAGTAATAACGTGTGGCACTATAGTAAATAAATGTACATCATTAAAGGGAAGCACTACCATGTTTTCTAAAAAGCAGAATGCACACGAAAAATCAATCACTTAATTTACTGTAACATCTTATTTTATTTGTCCTGCTCTAACCAGTAAATATATGTACTGTATATAGTGTTGTCACGATACTGGAATTCGGTACCAATCAGTACTGAAATTTTCATTCATTCATTCATTTTCTTTTCGGCTTAGTCCCTTTATTAATCTGGGGTCGCCACAGCGGAATGAACTGCTAACTTATCCAGCATATATGTTTTACGCAGCGGATGCCCTTCCAGCTGCAACCCATCACTGGGAAACATCCATACACTCATTCACACACATACACTACGGACAATTTAGCTTACCCAATTCACCTATACCGCATGTCTTTGGACTTGTGGGGGAAACCGGAGCACCCGGAGGAAACCCACGCGAACACGGGGAGAACATGCAAACTCCACATAGAAAAGCCAACTGACTCAGCCGAGGCTCAAACCAGCGACCTTCTTGCTGTGAGGCGAACGTGCTACCCACCGTGCAGCCCATACTGAAATTTTAAAAACGTTTATTTTCTCGGTAATATTTGAGCTCTGTTGAGCACATTTTTTAACAGCGCTGATTTGCCATTGTGTTCACGTGCTCACCGAGCTCACCGCTGTTTACTGAGGGTAACCACAGGTTCAGGGACACTGGAGTGTTTCAAAGCTGCGATTCATCAGTGGATTGCTTGTATGTCAGCTTATAGACAAACCAGCTGATCTTTAAAATGCTCCAGTGTCCCTGTATCTGTGATTACACTTAGTAAACAGCAGTGAGTTCAGTGAACTCATGACCTTCACGGCCAATCACAGTCATTTCTGTTGAACACGTGAACACAATGGCAAATCAGCTGTGTTTAAGAACGCGCTCAAATGTTAGAGGGAAATGGACCGAATTGGTACCAAATTCCAGTATTGTGACAACCCTAACTGTATAGCCATTTACTAACTAACCTTTCCTTAAAGGTCCCGTGAAGTGCTTCGAAATATGCATTTTTATTCAATGTTTGACGTAATCTTAACCGAAACACAAAGAGAGGGTGGGACATAGTGTAGCTTCTCCCCTATTTAAAAAGCAGCCAATAGCGTTTTGCTTTATCACCGCTCTGCCAGTGAGAGCGATTGAGCTCAAGCGCATCAAATGAGAAGCGTCTTGAAGGGGGCGGGGCATGCCAGATACTAGAGAGCATTTCTTCATGATTGGTTATGATTTGATGAGATACTGTAGTATGAGGTGACGTGAAAAAATATTGTTGCTCCCTATAGGCGGAAGTGACAAACTACAAGCTTTACATGTTTATATCAGTTTTATATCTTCTAAATGCAAATTTTGTCACTGTTTTGCAGCACACTAGCTTATAGATATTCTAAAAACAAACAATACTGATACTAACATCTAAAAAACTTTATTTTAATTTCATGGGACCTTTAATATTGCTCTTACTATGTTAATGTCACAGTCTAAATGAAAGCGGGTGATTGCAGGTACGAGGTTGATGAAGGATGACAACTGTGATGACCCACGCTGTAAGGAATGCGAGGCTGGAGAGTATCAGAGCGGATACACGAAAAAAAACATATGTGAACGCCAGCCCAGCTGTGACACCAGTGAGTGAAGACAAGTTAGGTTTACTAGGCAATTAATAGGCTAATTAGTGAAAATCTAGTGATGTATAGTTTCTTAAGGGGCTAATAATATTGACCATAGCAGTTTTATAATAAATAAAATAATATATATAAAGTTGAAGTCAAAATTATTCTCCCTCCTGTGATTTTTTTTATTCTTTTTCAAATATTTCCCAAATGATATTTAACAGAGCAAGGAATTTTTCACAGTATTTCCTATAATATTTTTTCTTCTGGAGAAAGTCTTATTTGTTTTATTTTGGCTAGAATAAAAGCAGTTTTTAATTTATTTTAAACCCTTTTAATGTGAATATCACTAGCCCCTTAACCCTTTAAATGTCACTTTAAGCTGAAAACTAGTATCTTGAAAACTATCTAGTAAAATATTATGTACTGTCATCATGGCAAAGATAAAAGAATTCAGTTATTAAAAATTAGTTATTGAAGTATATCAGTTGTGGCTGAAAATAATTGTGCTTTTTGAAATAAAAAATAATTGTTGATAGTAAAGATATGTACATTTTATAAGCAAAACAAAAAGTAAAAGTAATTAATATTACAGATAAATAAGGATGGTTTGGATGAAAGCGTCTGTTTAAACTGAAGCTCACCTTTTTTTTCTCCTACTTTTAAATCAGATCTAAATTTTCTGCCACAAATCAATCCAAACAAGACTAGCAGAAGTGAATGCAGGTGTAAGCCCAGATATTACTGTGATCCAGATGATGGATGCGAGGTTTGTAGGGAACACACAGTCTGCAAACCAGGACAGAGAGTTGCCATTAAAGGTTAGTACTGTTTGATGTAAAAGGCAGCTTTAAAGGGATAGTTCCCCCCAAAATAAAAAGCTACTCACTATTTTTTCAGCATCAAACATCAGAATCTGAAGAATGTTAGAAACCAGTAACCACTGACTTCTATAGTAAGAAAAGCAAATACTAGGGAAGTCAATGGTTACAGGTTTCCAACATTTTTCTAAATAACGTCTTTTGAAGATAAGTAGTCAAAGTCAAAGTCAATTCCTGGAGGGCCACAGCTCTGCACAGTTTAGCTTCAACCACCTCCAACTACGAACTCACACGTGCTTAATAGTCTCTAGTAGTCTTATACTCCTTGATTAGTTGGATCAGGTGTGTTTGATTAGGGTTGGAGCAAAACTATGCAGAGCTGCGGCCCTCTAGGAATCGAGTTTGAGACCTATGATTTAAGGTGAACTGTCCCTTTAAATTTTGATTGTGTTCTGTACTTCATAATAATAAAATGTCATTGTTAAATGGTTTAGAGATAGTATAAATATTGTTCATAACTCATTTGACTTGGACTGTGGTAGCTTATGAGCGAAAGAACGCTTGTATATTTAAAGCTCTGGCAATGTTTATAAGTCATTTTCCTGTATTGTCACAGGTTCACCGATCAGAGATAATAAGTGTGAGGAATGTAGAGACGGGACATTTTCCACCCATGATTCGGCCGATATGTGCATCGAATGGACAAAGTATGAAAAAACCCTCTAATTTCATGTCCTTTTTTTACTGTACATAAGCATATACTAAAAGATGATTAAAAAATGTGGAATTTCAATCTACATGGGAAGCCAAGCATTCAGCTGTGATGTGTATAAAGTAGATTATAGATATCACCAGCACATTTTAGTAACATATACAATACCATTTATAGGTTTTATTGAAGAAATGAATGCATTTCTTAAGCAAGGATTGATTAAACTGAAAACAGGGGTAGCAAAACAGTCAGTATTAGCAAACAAACATAAAACAAAACATTAAAAAATGCTATTATTTTGAACGTTTTAATAAAAAATACTAAAAAACGTATTATGTTTTCTACAAAGTATTGATGAATGCTAAAAAAGCATCTTTGTCATAACAGGAAGAGAGTATTTACAGTTATTTGAAATTAGAATCACATTTAATGCTAATAATGTTTTTAGTATTTAATGTCTGCTATATATTTTTATTTGGCCATTAATGCTTTTATATCCGAATTTCAGTTTCAGATTACTTTCTCATTTGTCTTGTGTGTAGATGTGAATAGCAGTTTTATTTACTGACTATTTAAATGTTAAATTTTTTCCCGTGTAGATGTGAGAATAGAGAATATGTAGATACTCCTGGCAATTCGATGTCTGACCAGACCTGTGGTAAGTGCACTGTAAAAAGTGCTTTTCAGTCACCTACATTCATTGTCCAGAATGAATACAAATTCTAAATAGACTGTGAAACAGAAATAGCTGCTGGTCTGAGAGACCTTTAAAGATTTCATGTGGGCTTTGAAAGTACTGTAGTGAAACTCGAGTACTTGAGAACTCTAGCTCCTGTATGGCTAAATTTGTGTAAACACTTTTGAGACGTTTTGAAGATGCCTGTTTAGGAATATAAATTAATAGAATATATAAATTAAAATCATATTAAGTATTTTATTAATCATTAATAGTATTATATTAAGTATACATACATACATTTTGGGTGAACTAACTAACTATTTGACATTATTTCTTATATCTTTAATATATATAGACAATAGTGGTCCCTCGCTAAAACGCGGTTCACTTTTCGCAGCCTCGCAGATTTTTTATGTGCAATTTCACATGCTTTTTTACAGCACATTGTGTTCTGCGTCCTGACTGGCTGTAGACCATTGTCAATCAATCTCCTCCATGCCATGTCTCCTGTACAGTACAGAATGCATTCAGCTTACCAAATTTACATTTGTTTACATTTACAAGGGTTATCACCCCACAATGTCGACAAAATGTTCTGCACTGTCAAAGGCACCTGCGGTAGCACCCAAAAGGCAGAGGAAGATGCTAACCATCGCACAAAAAGTTGAACTTCTGGACATGCTAAAGGTAGAAGTTACATGGCTGTAGGGCGCCATTACGGAATAAATGAATGAAGATCAAATGATTTTGATCTTTGGTTTCATTCTATAATACTGGACTTATTTTTCTACGAAGGTTTGAACTTTGAGAGTGTTTAAACAAGAGAGAAAAGTGTGAAAATGTTAATGCCTGTCTGAGAAAAGTGTATAAAGTGTGTAGTGAGGGGTTTTACAGCCTTAAAACATCTATAATAATTGTAAAAAATAAAGCTGACTACTTCGCGGATTTCGCCTATTGCGGGTTATTTTTAGAACGTAACTCCCGCGAATATCGAGGGACCACTGTGTATATATATAAATATAAAAAAATATATACAAATAAAGTAATTGTTTAATTTTATGCCCGCACAAACGTATTCTGTACACTTTGTTTTTTTATACTAGAAAATGTATGTTAATACTGCTTCTACACCAATTGTAATCTCATGATTTTTTGTTTTTAACATTTCAGTGGGTACACGCCACAGAACTGCTATCATTGCGGTAGTTTGTGTTTTACTTGCCCTAATAGCCGCAGCTGCATTTTTTGGATACCATTTCTTTAAAAAAGGTGAGCACTGCAACATATAAATAATCCACTAAATGTATCTACAGTGCCACAGAGGACTTTTTTGACACAAAAAGCATGCATTTGATCAGTTCTTATGTACTAAAGTACTCTAAACAAATTACAACCTTCATAAAAACAAATCAATAAATAATTGTTTTGCTTTTTTCTTCTCTCCTCCAGGAACATCTAAATTTTTTAAGGTAAATGTGCCATTTAATCTCATGCAACAGCGCAACATGATGTATATATCATTCTTAAATTAAAAGAGAGGTAATTCCCATTTGTGGAATGCGATTATTAATATTGATTCCTTTGTTTTTAGTTGCCAAAACAAACCTTTATGGAAATAAGGCCAGATGACGATGTGACAATAGCAGTCCAGCAGCAGCCTGAGGAGGAAGATGAGAACGCACCTGTGAGCCCAACATCAAGCAACATGACAGACAATGGAAATTTTGTTGTTCAAGAGCATGGCAAAGATGCTATTATACCATGTCATGAATCAACGTCAAATTCATACCACTAGAGGCAAAGTCTTCTACACTCTCAGAAATAAAGGTAGAAGAGCTTTCAGTGGGACGCTACCTTTTCAAAAGGGACACATCTGTACCTAAAGGGTCCATACTGATACCTTAAAGCAGGGGTGCCCAAACCTTTTAGTATAAAGGGCCAAAAACCAAATATTATCGAGAGTCGTGGGCCGAAGGTAAATATACCAAATTATATTACATTAAAATTGGGCATGGGTAATTTCATAATTTATTTCATAGTATTTCAAAATAAATAGATAACATTACTTTAAATCATATTGACTAATGCAGTAGTAGTAACTTTTTAAATGATAACTTACTACAATAAAAACATAAACAATCACATTTATAACACAGTGGAGTTCAATGCCGAATACACTATTCAAGCAGAATCTGCCTCAACTTGATTTGCTCACCAAAGTTTTTTTATTTGTCGGGTGACAGTATGTACATTCACACAAAATCTGATTAATTTACACCATTTAACTGAAGCATTTAAAACACTTTTAGCTTAGCTTAGCAAAAATCATTGAATCGGATTAGACCATTAGCATCTTGCAAAAAAAAAAAAAAAAAAGAGTTTTGATAATTTTCCTATCTTAAAGCTTGACACTTCTATAGCAGGTGCAATTATATTACACAGCACCAGAAAATAGTCCCTAGCTAGGTAACTGCGCTGCGTAATATCAAGTGGTGTTAGTGAGACCACCATAAAATGTCATGTGCCTGAATACTTTGAACTGTCAGGCCTTAAAAACATGCAACTGAAAAACTTTCAATCCATTTTGGTTAAACTCCACAATAACTACGCAATTCTCATGTGTTCTGAACTGAAGATCAGCTGAATGAATTCAAAAATGTTAAAAAGTTGTACAATGTGCCTTTAAAGTTACATTTTAGTACTTCAAGAGGTAAACTATATTTTAGGTACTACACTAATATGTACCTCTGAGGTATCAATATAGACCCTTCAGACACGTGTGTATCATTTGAAAATAAAACACCCCAGAGACATTTATTTAAGAGAGTGTACAAAAAGATCTGTACTCCCGTCACGGTATTGCTATCAGCATATTTAGCATTACACTGCTTCACTCTAAACATCTCCAAATCAGCATTCAACTTATCAAGCATTTATATCAAGTCTTTGTGATGCGAGATATAAAGTACTCACTGTTGCTGAGCGTGTTTGCTGTTGCATTTCCACATGCATGCTGGGATTTCTGTGAAACGTTGCTGTTGGCTCATGATCTGGTAACACAGTAAATACATGGTAAAAATAATGACAATGAAAACTATATATCAGCAGATATTAAAAAGACACTAGTGCTGTCTTACTCTTAACTGAAAATAGAAACGTTCATAAAAGTTTGTTTCTGGTATGAAATAAAAAATAATATCAAATTCAGGGAAAATAATTTGGGAGAAAATCTGATCAACAGAAATTGAAATGCAGCCATTTTCTCAGCAAGTATGAAGTCAGATCTGCAAAATACTAAACTCACAATAGTAAAAAATAAGTCGCAAAGGGAAAATATTTTAAATTGTGAGTCTTAGAATTGATTTAAGACAAAAAGATGAGCATAAAGTTGACTTTTATCATAATAACATCAATTTAATGCAAAAGACGGCACAAAACAAACACGTGCAACTCAATGTTGTTAAGTATGGCACTATGTAGGACTGTGCACTTTGAATGTTACTCTGTTTACGTTTTCCTCAAAAGAACATCAATGTGTTAGCAGAGCATTGTACAGTATTGTTGTTGTTTTCACAAAATCATGTATACAGGGTTCCCAC
>CAIGQV010019951.1:23150325-23162364 GCA_903798115.1 Danio jaintianensis | reverse complement strand
TATCTATCTATCTATCTATCTATCTATCTATCTATCTATCTATCTATGCATCCATCAGCTTTTCCAACATGTGATAAATGTTTTCCTGGCTGTTTTGAGTGAGTATGCAGCTTTATAGCCATGCAAGCAAAATCAAAAGCAATCTTGGCTTGGAAAAAATCTGTTCCAAAACAATGAAAAACAAAGAAGACAAACTTAAACTCACCCCCTTTTAGAAGACAGACACAGGAAAGGATTTTACATAAAAAGGAGTAGAAGAAAGCATTAATGGACTATTATTGTCAAACAATTATAAAATATCTTAATACAATATCTTAATAACAGGCAGGTAATAAGCCACAAGTTAATATTGGGCACTTGGCACTTGAAACTAGCGTGCTACTGACATTATTAAAGATCAGTCAATAAAACTATTAAATATCACAAATAAAAGTGTACATTCTTTAACCAGCCATTCAATAAGTTCTCATGGTTCACTAATTTGTAAAAATATCATTAGTGAGTTGTTGCAATACATTTCTATAAACTTAACCAATCAATCAAGATTGCTTCAATTATTCTGTTACATTTTTTTGATCTCTAGGACCACTAAACTCACAAAATCCTGGAGGGACTGATATATGTATTACGTATATGTATAACTTCAAGTGAATCCAGACTTTTACCCGCTACAGTTAAACAAGTGCAGTGCTAAATGACTGTGTGCAAACTTACTGAGGTGAAGTCCTGGTTTGTTTCAAGCATGTGAAAAGAGCAAAAACATATGACTGGAAATGATTACATGCAGTATTACATGCATGCAATCTGATCTTATACTGCATGTGAGAGAGACATATTATGCAACATATAATGATATATAAAGCTCTTCGCACCTTTTTATTGGCCAGAGAAGAGTCTTGTTTTAGAAGGTGACTGAGATGACACAGCTTTCCACTTGCTGCCGAGAAGATCCACTCTTTCTCAAGAGGATCCAGCTATGAATTAACAAGACATTACTGAAATTTTACTGCTTTTATTAGTCACATTATTGGCTACATTTAGCATGGCAAAAGTTTGGGGTGCAAATAAATTATATTATTCTTTTCTGTTTTTGAAGAAGAGTAGGTTTCTTTGCAAAGCTGTTTGATAACATCATTAACTTGAAACATTAACTTTCATAATTTAAATTTTTATTTATACATTTTTTTTTAGACTGCAGTGTCACATGATCCTTCAGAAATTATTTTATCTAATCTGCTGATTTGCTGCAGAAATAAAAATGATTTTTAAAGTATATTCACATAGAAAATTGTTATTTGTTCATTAAATGTAACAATATTTCACAATAATATGGATTTTACTATAATGAGCAAAAGATCTTTTAGAAATATCAAGAAATGTTATTTCTAAACCGGATTGACCGGCAATGTATAGCAGGTCTTGCTTTTATCCTCAACAACTTATTAAATCTGTATTATTTTTGTCAAATTTGTTGTATACATGTTGTTATGTAATTATTATTTATATATTACCAGGTTTAATTGATAACAAATGATCAAAAGTGGCCTTAATTACTAAAATTTAAATGAAACATTTTGTGCAATGCACTTATGTACATACACGTTTTTACATTGTTTTACACGTTATGTGATTACATTTGCAATTAACCTTAACCCACCAAACCTGTCCCTAATCTTACCCATATGAGATGTCAAATGCACCATATGTGTTGAACAATACAATATGAAACCAATAAGTACATTTTATTTATATTTAATCCAAGTACCTAGTAGCTAGGCCACTTAACTCTATCACCGACAGTGTTTTAAAAAAAGTTGCTAGCCACTACCAGCATTTTTGATGATTTTCACCTAAATCTGACAGCCCTCAAAATATTTTCTGCTATGAATATATGACCATTATAAACATAAAAAAAACAAGCCTCTGCTTTTGAACAAAAAAAGCACACATTATCTTCAACACATCTTCATGTGTTCATGTTTTATCAACACTTAAATTCAGGTTTAATCAAAAAATGTTGACAAAAAAAAGAAATGCAAAACTGTTTGAGTTTCTTTCATCTGTTGAACACAAAAGAAGATATTTAGAAAGATGCTGAAAACCTGAACCCATTGACTTCCACGGTATTTGTTTTTCCTACTATGGAAGTCAATGGTTACAGGCTTGTAATATTTTTAAAAAATGACTTATTTTGTAAGTAAGTAAGTAAATATATATATATTACTAATTATTAATTATTATTATTATTATTAATAATTATTATTATTTTTTATATTTTAGGTGAACTATTCCTTTAAGCCAAAGGAAAGCTGTATTAACTCTGTATTAACTCATTTTTAGATTTTCACTTTCTCTGATCATCTTATATTTTGGTCTTAGGAGACCCTAAGAACATGCGTTAGGGCTTCCAATACCGTAATATACCAAAAACACAGATTGCTGTAAAAAAACTGCTGGGGAAAGAGTTAATACGTGTTGTAGTAACATACGGACCAAGTGTTGGATTAAGCCATAGGTCTACTATAGTAACAGTAACTGTAGTAACAAGAGACATATCCAAATAAATATGTTTTACAATGAATGCATGATTTATTATACTCACAGCCACAGAGGTGGACCCCAAACTGCCTCCAGACTCCTCATCCTGCTCAGATTCACTCTGAGAAAGAAACAGGACATGATATGATCAAAATCACTCACAAAACCACCTGTTAGAATCACATGGCTCTTGCAGGAGTAAGTCTGAAACTCCACAGTTAATAATGTTCATCATCTGACACTCTAGAGAGGACATTTGACACAACTGCGGTTCCTCTTCCAGTTCAATAGTCGCATTATGAGTGAATAAAAACAAGCGCTGTCAAGAAGTAAATAAACAATGCAAATTTTTGTTGGGTTTTTGTTTCTTTTTAGAGAGCGTTTCTACAGGTGGTTTGTCAAGCCCATTCCCCTGTGCGAACCTCACTTGTAAATAAACAAGTGTAAATAAAAATTATATTGTTTGTTGTTTCACTTAATGAGCCATAACTGCGCTAAAAATCATTTTGAGTTCAGTCTCAGGCATAAATGGATCAAAATAAATTTTGCTGCATAGTAAAATAAATCATGAGCTTCATTTGCAATTAAAATCAGTTGAAAAAACACAACTTAAATGTGTGGAAATGTGTGTCATAATTTGATATTACATTGAATAAATCAACTTACACCAACAATTTTGGTGTACACAGACTTACACTCAACACCAGAAACAAAAAATAGGAGTGCTGTTTAAAATAGGAGAACAGTAAAAACAAGGGATAATTCCTCCAATTTGACCTCTTCGCAGGTCATATGACCATAAAAAGCCCTCAGAGGTGAACAATTAGTGCAAATGAGCACCAAATTGCTGCTTTTGTTTTCTTATGGTATGCCATTTTGTCAGAAGCCACCGTTTTTGTGACCAAAAAAAAGAGGGTCTATTTCTTCTTATGTGCTGAAGTGTCAGTCAAGCTTATTAATGTGAAGGAAAAAAATTTAGCGCTTGGATTGTTTTTGCACTGCATGTGATCTCTAATTATTTTCAAGAAAGGACAGAAGGAAAACACAAGCACTCTTTCATATATTGGCTACAATAACAAAGTCTGCTTTTCAGCAATATTTGTTAACCTGTGCTTAAACAGGAACTTAAACAGATGCACTTCCTTTTGGAACAATGAGAAGTAAGTAATAGAAAGTAATGTTATTTATATAGCGCATTTATGGTGTATGGCCATACACCCAAAGATGGATTTGCTCTTCAGTGTTTGAACATTCAGCAATAAAATTTAAACCACACTGAACTAAACTTCAACTTGAAAATCTGGATTTTACTAGAACTTCTATGTTAAGAGGCTTTGACACAATCTACATTGTAAAAGCGCTATAGAAATAAACTTGAATTGAATTGAAAATGATTAGTTACTTGCTTTTAAAGAAACACGATGACTTTACTTAATTAGATGATTATAATTATGCACAAAGTTAATTTATTCCATAATTTTAAGGCAACTGGTTTACAGGTAAAAACAACTATTTTATTTTATTTTTTTACATCGAATGTGTCCATTAATGTATTATTCATCACTAGTGAAATGTATGAGCAATTTCTAAATGAAATCTGTTTCTACACAAATTTTCTTTTTTTTCAGTGCAAACTGGTAACAAATAATCACAATAGTGTGACACAAATACAATAATGGACCCCAGAATAAAAGACATTTGCCAAATACTTTTTATGCAGATGAATTTTAGCTTTGACACATCATATGTATAATTGAGGAACTAGTCAGTTTTGTCTCGCTTCTTAGAAAGAGCTTCCAGGCGTGAAAGGCTTTCAAGTGTGAATCTCCTCCACCGAAAAAGAGTTTGCAAGTGGTATAGTTGAAAGTAAAAAAAAAGTGTAAAATAAATATGTAAAGCTCTAAGATTAAAAAAATAATAATAATAATAATAATAATAATAATAATAAATAAATAAAACAAAAGAAAAGAAAACAATAAAATAAAAAATAAAACAAAACATAAAAAAATAAAACAAAACACATCAAAACTAAATAAAACAAAACAATATAAAAAAAATAAATAATAATAAATAAAATAAAAATAAAATAAAAACAAAACAATAAAAACTAAATAAAACAAAGCAAAATAAAACAAAAATCAAAACAAAATAAAAGAAAACAATAAAACAATAATAACAAAATAAAACAAAAACAAATAAAAACAAAATTAAACCAAAAATATAAAACAAAATAAAATAAAAATACCAAAATAAAATAAATATATATAAAAATAAAAACAAATCAATAAAAACAAAATAAAATAAAACAAAATTAAATCAAATAAAACAAAGCAAAATAAAACAAAATAAAACAATATGAATCAAAACAAAAAATAAAAACAAAACAATAAAAGCAAAACAAAATAAATTAAAATAAAGCAAAATAAATAAATCAATAAAAAATAAAAAAAATAAATTAAACAAAACAATAAAAGCAAAACAAAATAAAATAAAGCAAAATAAATAAATCAATAAAAAATTTATAAAAACAAAATAAAACCATAATATAAAATAAAATAAAAGCAAAATAAAATCAAATAAAACAAATCAATAAAGCAAAATAAAACAAAATTAAATAACAAAATAAAATAATATAAATAAAAACAAAACAATAAAATAAATAAATTTAATTAAAATAAAGCAATATAAATAAATTAATAAAAAATAATAAATACAAAATAAAACAATAATATAAATTAAAATAAAACAAAGCAAAATAATATAAAACAAAACAATAAAATTAAATAAAAAACAACAACAATAAAAATAAAACAAAGCTAAATAAATAAATAAATAAATAAATAAATAAATAAATAAATAAATAAATAAATAAATAAATAAATACATGTTCCCCACATCATGCCTTTGGCCTTTAACTAGCCGCATCTCCGATTGATCTGCATACAAATGTTCGGAGGGCACAGATGATCATTTTCCCTGTAATGAGGTAGAGCATGTTGCTGTTTTACACAAGAATAGAAAGCCTCATTCAAATGTAAATGAAGGTGTCTTTCATGCTGTCACCCCTGGCTGAAATACAGCCTCTCAAATCCAGCAATTTATTCTGGCGCCACCTTTTGGTTTAAGCCAGTAGTGCAGGTATCAAAAGAGCAGCTTGTTTGTGGATTTGCACCGACTCTTACGGCTAAAACTGACAACAACACATATGAGGATTTGATTAGTAATACATACACGGATAAAAAGTGTTAAATAATACAAACATGGTGAATATGTGTGAGAGAGATGGTTTAAATAAAGGATTGGTTTAAATGATAATTAATTGACAGTCAATTGTGATGATGCATTTAAAGTCAATTAAAGATGTAGTTTTATGCGGTGATCGTTTGTTTCAAAGTGTGTGCATTCGACTAATACACACTCAAACAAACAAAAAAGAAATGCACATATACAACTAAATACTTTTAGGGTATAGTAAGTAGTCAAAATGGGACGAGGGACTACACTGGTCGTCTGTGATGCAATTTCCTGTTGTGGTCATCTTATTACAACACAATGGCTTCTTGTATGTCGCATGTTAGCTACACAAAACTAAACTTTAAAAACTCTTTAAACAGATTCTTATTATTATTATTATTATTATTATTATTTTAATAAAATTGCATTATTTTATTTGGTTACAATTAATTTATTTAAAATAATATAAATTTTATATTACAATATTTTTTATAAATATACATTTTTGGTTATTTAACTACGCTTAGAATAAAAATACTCACAAAAATACTGTATTAGACAGTATATAAACGGTACTTAACTTCAAAATTTCACGCTTTTTCAATTGATCATTTAATCGTTTGTGAAATACACAAAAAATTTCTGAGAGAATGTTATTTTACACCAACCTTTTTTTTTAAGCAAAACCTCACAATGCGTTTTAAAGCCATCTGAATCATTTTAAATCACAAAACAGTATGCTTTGAAATTCAATTTTTTATTTATTTATTTAAATGAATAATTGGCAACACTTTATACCATCTAATTTGTTGACCTCATATAATTTATTACCTAAGATAAAAGGACAACATATCATTATAAAAACAAAATGGCTTGTTCGTGCAAGTTCACAGTGTCTTTTCTAATATTAACAAGCATGACTTTACTTGAATAATGTGATTTAAATCATTTTAATAAAGTGTTAGTAAATAAAAAAACCAAAGGAATATTTATTCAAAAATGAAAATCCCATCATCACTTCACTCATCCTCCATCCATCCAGTTTCTTACTTCTGTTGAACACACACACACACACACACACAAAAATCTATTTTGAAAAATGTTGAAAACCAGTAGCCAGACTTCTATAGTGTTTATTTTTCCTACTATGAAAGGCAATGGCATAATTCTTCAAAATATCTTCTTTTGTGTTCAACAGAAAAAAGAAATGCATAAAGACCAGAGGATGAGTAAACGACAGTAAAATCTGAAATCGCTCCTATACCCTTTAAATAGTGCATTACTATTTGAGGGAGCAGACATTTCTAGTGGTGTCCAAAACCATAGTGGACATCATAAAGTGCATTCAATCAATCCCACAATGCACTGCAATAACAAATGTACGACCCACGTACACTCGACAGCTAGAAAATCCCCATAATGCACAGTGAGAGATTATGCGGCGAATGAATTTCCGCATCTGACCACTAGATGGCGTCTAAAGCGCAATCCTATGGACACTTTTCAAATTTCCAGGTTTCTCAGTAGCGGAATTCGGTATAGTTGGGTAAATTTAGACAGTAGTGAATGGGAGAGTACAACAATTAATTTTTTTACAATCCTATTTGCTGAAATAATAAAAGAAAAAACCCACAATGGTGTTACCAAGACTTTCAGAAAAAGGAAAAACAAAAATTGTGTGAGACTGATGACGGCAGCCAGAAGAACGAACAACGTCAAATTTACTGTCCCGCCCATAGACAATGCATTACAAACGCCTCGCATAAACGGTAATTAATTTTTTGTAATTTGATGCTAAGATGATAAAATACATACATAAATACATATAAATATTCATACGTTTAAAAAAAAACAACTAAATTTTAAAAACTTTCACAGATTTAAGATGCTGATGATTGCTAAACGCATCATAACAGTCATGTGAAAAGGGTCCATCGGTGTATAGTTTAAAAATAAAATATTATTTAATTAAAGTAACGTTTGTATACATAACAGAAATTAAAACTCTCTGTTTCCTTACTAATAAACAGCTCGCTAAGTGTTAAAAAAAACTATCACAGCGAAAAAAGTTCATTCTTTCATTAATTTTCCTTCGGCTTAGTCTCTGATTTATCAGGGGCTGCGCCACAGCAGAATGAACCGCCAACTATTCCAGCAACCCAGTAATGGGAAACACCCATACACACTCACATTCACACACATACACTACGGCCAATTTAGTTTATTCAATTCACCAATACAGCATGTCTTTGGACTGTGGGGGAAACCGGAGCAGCCAGAGGAAACCCACACCAACACGGCGAGAACAAAATTACAAACAAAACGGCATCACTTCAGTTCACAAATTCACTCACTCGTTTCATTCCCTCCAAGCGGACTATAATAGTGGACTAATAATAATAATAATAATAATAATAATAACAATACTTTTTATTTATGTGCTTTTCTATAACCCAAAGCACTACAACAACAGAGAGAGAGAGAAAGAGAGAGAGAGAGAAAGAGAAAAAAAAAGAGATATTTGTATACTATAACTGTTTTCAAACTATAAACTTTGATTTAGATTTACTGTTAATTTTAGTGCCACATCTCACTAAAATACTATATTAGTTTTGATTATTATTTAGATTTTTTTTCTTTTAATTTCAGGTTAAGTTTTAGTAATTTTGATTTTATATATATATTTTTTGGTTAATTTTTTTTAGTGCATCAAATAAGCAAGAACATTTTATAAAAATAGTTTATTTTATTAAAAAAAAAAAAAAAGCAAATAAAATCAACATATGATTAACAGATTCAGCATAGAAAACTAATAAAAAAAGAAAAAAAATATATATATATAAGCACATTAGAATGATCAGGAATCTAAAAATGCAATCCTAAAAAGATGAGTTTTTAACATAACGAATAGTGAATGAGAGTATAGTGGGCGATTTCAGGTACAGCATAAATCTTAAACAGTGTGTGATGAGTTTAGTGTGTGAAATGAGGCAACTCTGACCTTTGACCCAGAGTCCTTGTCGAGCTCTTCTTCTCTGTCTGACGATGAGATCTCCTCGCTCTGATGCTCAGCTTTCAGTGAGAGGCTGCTCTCCGTCTGCTGATCACAAGACAAAAAAAAAAGTTACTAAGATTAATTATTAAAGATCACTTCAGTGCACTCAGATCAGCCTAGGCCTGCTGTACACCAATGGACAACCATAAATATAGCCACTAGGCTAAAACTTCTTAAGACTACTGTATAGTTTCAATAACCACTAGGGCTGCACAATATATCGCGAAGATATTGTTATTGCAATGATAGTATATGCTATGTGTGATAAATTATATTTATGCATTGGTTGTTTATCTAAATTTGACCAATCAGATGGGACCTTTGTATCTTTATCCCTGCCTCCCCAGTAGTTGCTGTTCTGCTATTGGCTAGAGCGGCCCAAAGGTCAAGCCAGAGCTAAAAATAAACACTTTTAAAGACAATAGCCAATCAGAGTCAGAATAAGTCAGAGGTTTTCACTCATTCATAGTGTTTTAATGACTAAATGTTTGCACTGACACATTTGATATTACCTGTTTATTTTAATATCATTAAATAAATAATAATAATTTATTTTTATATAGCACTTTCAAAATTTAATTCTCAAAGCACTTTACACAAAAAGGATACAGATGTTTTGTATAACAATAAAAGTAAAACGTTCAAAACAAAACATTCAAAAATCTAGAATAATAAAACACACTAAAAATACACACCTCTCGAATAGGTGAGTGTAAACAAACTAGTGTGTTTTCAAGGATGATTTAAGCAATCTAAAAAATTCAGCGTGTCTAATGTTTTAGGGGAGAGAGTTCCAGAGCCTTCCAGCCAGGGAAGAGAAAGCCCGGTCACCCACAGAGCGTAAACGAGTGGAAGGGACTGTAAAAAGACTGGAGTCTGAGGAACGGAGGTCACGTGTGGGGGAATATGTTAAAAGTTCAGAAAGATGTGAAGCCAAACCATGCAGGGCCTTGTGTGTGAGCATGAGGATTTTAAAATCAATACGATTGAATGAAAATGAATGATTTCAAAACAAAGCTACTAAAAATAGCCTTTTTCTAGGGAAATGTTAGGGTTAGGGTGTTAGGGTTAACCTAACCCTTTCTTACTCTAACCCTAAGTTTAAACAGCAAATCCATTTGTGCCACTTTGTGGACTTATGGGTGTGCTGGTCTAAAAAGGAGGTGTGTTAAGGCGCATTGTTGGTGCTTAGTTATTTTGAGGAACTAAAATAGACTGCTCCATTGACCAACTAAAATCTGAACTAAAGTCCAGCGCAGAGAGCGTTAGTTATGCACCTATGCGGGTCCAAACGCTTACACATTGCTTAATACACACAGGATTTACAGCAATACACAAATATCTTTATATGAAAAAAATAAAGGATTAAATGTTACAAAAATTATTTCTAGATAAATATAAAAACCATTGCCTCTATGCCTCATCTCGGGGGTCTTTTTCAGTTTATTCATGACAATTTGCATTTGTATAATGTTATAATTATTAGCAGTATTATTTATTATATGCATATTTATATTTGTTTTAATAAAAACAAGTTTAGATTTGTCCACCCGTCGGGGTTTGGAGACGTATGCATCACCATATGGGCATAAGAATAGGATGTCTGTTTGGATATAACTCAGTTTTCTGACCACACTTCGTTATTATTGTTCATTTATTCCTTTTCTCGAAATTAGAACTGAATTTTGAAATTGTTTTGAAACAAATCTTTGCACTTGACAAACCAAATTAAATATGTAGGCAAATGGATGTTTTCAGTGGAGTGTGTACAATGCCGTTTCCTTATCCATGAAAGTAAAGGAGTAAAGTAAAGAATAAAAGTAAAGAGAAAGTAAAGAGGCCAATTGGAGGAGGCTCATTCTTTATCCTCGCGCTGCAGATGGTCTGTTTAACTGTTTTCTCGTTAGTGAAGCGTTCAGTTTTTCCACTTACAAAGTCCGCCATGTAAATAGCAAATGTGCCATGGTGTGATGCAACTGACTCTTAAAGGGAATGGGAGATGAGACTCTGATTGGTTCAATGTACGTTATATTCAAAACCCACCCATAAATCATTAAGAGAATAAGCACAACCCTGTTAGACCATGCGCCAGGGCGCAGAGCGTATGTTTCCATCCTTAAAATAGCAAAAGTGGATTCGGACACGCCATTATTGCAATACTCAACAACAATATTGCATATTTTTCCAGTATCGTGCAGCCCTACTAACCCAGCAAAACACAGCAAAAAAAATTAATATGTTTCTTACTTAGAGTTGCTGTTTTGCTTCTAGTGAAAATACATAACAATTCTTAAATCAAGAAGCATTAGCACAAGTCAAAAATATTGTTTTGTTTTCAGAAATAACAAGTCAGATCTACTCTATGTGGGTATTTCCTTAAAACAAGCTAAATGATCTGCTAATAGGGTAAGGGAAATAATCTTACTTTCAGTTTGAAAGAAGATTACTTTACAGTACTAACACACCATTGGCAGATTATTGCAAGTGCAACAGCTAACAGAATTAGTTTTCAGATTAAAATTAGCTGAAAAGTTGAAAAAGGTATGAGCATTCTTTAGGTAAAGATAAATAAGGTAACCCTTTTAAGACTAGTCTAAGCATTTTGTGGAACTGGCCACAGGTCAGCAGGTCAAACACATTAGCTGGCATGTAAAAATTCGCTCTTTTATGAGAAGAGCGAAAAACCAAACTACATGGTGCTATTTGTGTGTCTCATTTCACTGAGATGAATGAAGCCCCTTGAGTGTTTTAATAAAGTTTGTGTTTTTATAGCAGTTTTTAGACAGTTTCACAATGTGGCTAAAAGAAGCGCTGACAGGAAATTCACACTGTTGTGTGCTGAACTATGTGCTGATGTGCTCCATCTGTAAGTGGAAACTTACACTCACAGTGTTATTTCAGTATCTGGATATTATTGGTATCAGAATCAGAAAGAGCTTTATTGCCAGGTATGTTCACACATACGAGGAATTTGTTTTCGTGAAAGAGCTTCTACAATGCAACAGAATTACAGAGACAGGACAAAAAACAGATAATAAATATATTTTAAAAATAAAAGTAAATAGTGAATGCAAATATACAAATTGACAAGTGTATGTACAGGTATATTACTATATACAACGTTATATGGCAGCTGTTATGTGCAAATTAGCATGTAAACTATGTTGTTAAATAAGTTTTTATGTGTATAAAAAGTGTATAGCAAGTAGTGA
>CAIGQV010019951.1:23123263-23145325 GCA_903798115.1 Danio jaintianensis | reverse complement strand
ACAATTCGTCTCTGGTGAAACTAATTGTAGGAATGTGACTCAAGACTTGACCAACTAACAAAAACACAAAAACAACTGCAGAGCACGACACGGAGGCGGCCATCGTCGTCGGCGCCATCTTGTCAGAATCTAGTATACTATAGTTATAGTTATAGTATAGTTATAGTATAGTATAGTTATAGTAGTATACTTGTCAGTATATAGTATACTACTATAACTATACTTTATTATTACTTTATTACCGGTAATTTTAGTGCCACATCTCACTAAGATTATATTAGTTTACATTAATATTTCGATTTTTCTTTTCTTTTTAATTTCAGGTAAAGTTTTAGTCATTTTGATTTCATATTATATATTTTTTGGTTTAAAATTTATTATTAAATAATTTATTTAATTTATTAAATTTTACTCATTTATTATGAGTTATAAATTTATTAACTTATTTGATTTTAATGCATCAAATAAGCAAGAAAAAATATACAGTTACCACACATTTAGCGATTTTGCTTTATTTTATTATTCATTTATTAGATTGTTTTATTATGCATTTCTTTTTTTATCATATCTGTTCTGGTTCAGATGTTGAAACGTGAAATGTGAAACACAAGTGGAACATGCATGAAACATGGTTTGCATTTTTATGTGGAGAAATAATGAATCGTGTTATAATTCATTCATTCATTTTCTTTTCGGCTTAGTCCCTTTATTAATCTGGGGTCACCACAGCGGAATGAACCGCCAACTTAACTTAAACAATCTTTAAACTTTATATTTAATGACACTGTGAACAATTGTGTGATTATGGTTTTTGTCAGGGCCAATACAATGAGATGCAAATCTTACAAACTTACATGATGCAAAGACGCTTCAAGGCTTTATAGACAAATGAAGATTATCTTGAAGCCATGGAAAAAAAACTGCAATTAATCATTCCAAAAAGTGCATTTCATATGGCAACTACACACTTGCCGGAAGTCTTCAAAATAATGCTTTAAACAGCTGAAGTCCTACAGCCAAAGATAAGGCAACTGAAACACTGTGTTATCTGCTTTAGACAAGCTCGCTCTTATCACCAGCTGCTTCTTTAATCCAGCTAGAAAAGCTTTAGCAAACAGTCTGAGGAGAAACACTGGAGTCTGGGTGATATCCAGGAAAATGATTAATAGAGACCTGAATTTACACTACTGGGTTCTTTAGTTGATCTAAACATTTTGTGCTGGTCTAAAAAAAACAGTTCAAAATCAAGGATGAAAACTTTTAAGAATGAAGATCCATTATAAATTCATAACCCAGCTATAACGATAATGACACAAAAGAGCGATACTATTGAAATCACTTTCTGAACTATGTTTTCTTCATCTCACTGTGAGTTTTTAAAGTGACAGATAACAAAAGTGCAGTGTGTGCTTTTAATAAATGATACTGTATGATCCATTGGTGCAGACACTGGCACATAAAAATCTAAATCAGATTAAAATTTTGTTAAACGTTTAAACAAAAAAAAAACTGCACAAAATCCTTTTTTCTCATATCTGTTGTGGTTCGGGTGTTAAAAGCATATATGAAACACGTGAAATACATGAAATACACGCACATGAAACATGGTTTGGGGCATTTTTATGTGGAGGAATAATTAATAACATTATTTTCACTCTTAACAGTCCTGGGTGTTCTTGATTAAACTAGTATGTAAAGTCCACACTAGAAACTTAGTAACTTGTTCTTACTACAGTTTTCTTAAGGCAGAACGTAGCTAGCAGTTTGTAAGCTCACTGCAAAGCAATGAGTAGTCACAATTTATTTTCAAAGGAGTTTCAGCGTTTGCCTGCTGCTCCTGACACCGCTTGTTTTTAAACGGCCTTTCATCTCATTTCATCACTTGAACAACTAAATGAATGCTGAAGTCTATTTAACTGATTGTACTTTATTTACATTATCGATGCTTTAAAAGGAAACTTATGAAATTGAGAATAGTGCCCAAAACCTTTCACTGACAGTTTATCAGTGGCTGAAAATCACTTGCTGTGCCCATAAAGGCCATTGAAAAGCAGAGCTTTAAATATCATATTAGTTAGAAAAAACGTCACAGAACAGTTTTGATGCTTTGGTCAAATTATTCAATTCAATTCAATTCATGTTTATTTATATAGCGCTTTTCACAATGTAGATTGTGTCAAAGCAGCTTAACATAGTTCTAGTAAAGTCCAGATTTCAGAGTTGAAGTTCAGTGTAGTTTAGTTCAGTGTGGTTATAAACTAAACTACGCCAGGTTTATGCCAGGTTCCTCTATATTTTTCTCTGGTATTTGGTTTTAAAAAAAATCATAAGATGTGTCATGTACGACAAAGTTTATGTGATGAAACTGGCCACTGAGTGAATAGTGCTAGTGAATATTTTACTTGTAAGTTTTAGTTAACCTTGAAATGAAAATAGATTATAAGGAGCTGTTTATACCTGCTCACTTCATGCCTTTTTTTCTGATCAAATAGCTTTCAGATCGTGAAAAAGAGCAGAAGTAAATGCCCCCGAAACACATTCAGACATACTAGCGCAAAGCGATACAACACGCAAAGCAATGTCACAGATGACAATTTGGGAAGTTTGTTTCATTCAGGGTTTCCACACTTTCATAAACAGCAGATTCAAGGACTTTTTAAAGCACCATTAATTTTTAATCCAGCACCTTTGTAATTCATACCCCAGCATATGTAGCACTATGAAAGTCCTTACTGCACTTAACATTTCACTTATTTTAACTATTTTAAAATGTCCCGTTCAAAGAACTTTAATAAAAATGTGTTGAATTCACTACTAGTGATACTTAAATGTGGTTTCTGAAATATGGACAAAATGTGCATTACTTGTCAGTGTTACTGTACATGATTTAAATTTAACATTTTTAAAATTTTAAAGTGTTTTGTTCTGTTTTTGACAATTGAGTACAACTGTTGAAATAAAACCATACACAAATTTAATTTCAAATTTAATTCAAGCACTTTCAAGGACCTGTGTTCGTTTTTAAGTACTTTCCAGGCCTTGAATCCATATATCTAAATTCAAGTACTTTCAAGAAGCATGGGAACCCTGTTCATTTTATTAAATGTTTTTGTTTCATTCTATTTTTGACCACTCACCATTCAAATTAAATGATGAAATTAAATAATGTTAAATTAATACCAAATGGTAGCAATAACAACAGAGACATCACACACCTAGTAGCCCATCTTTGTTAATGGAGAGGAAAAATAATAGAAAAATACAAAAGCACAATGTTTGTTTTTTGGTTATACACAAATGAATGCAATGGGAACCATTTTCACATATCAGATAGCTATCCGATCAGAGAAAATAAATGAAGTGACCAGGTGTAAACGGGCCCTACAACTATATAAAGACACCAAAAGAAACACTACTGCCTATTTTTATAAAGGGCAGGAGCTTTCTCAATATGTCTCACCCTGTCTTTCTCAACACATTGAATAATGCTGCATATTTCAAGATACTTCACATGGGATCTTTAAAAATGAAGGTATAATGAGAAGTAATAGTACAATCAGAAATCACTCACATCATCAATATCCGTGGGCTCTTGTGCGTCTGTGACTGTAATCATGGGTCCTGAGCACCAGGCCACCATCACTGGCTGCGGGGTCTTAGCTGTTTGGCTACGGTTCTGCACTGGGTTGGAAACCAGGAGCTCATTTTGTGGGTTTGGATGAAGCGGCTTAATTGATTCACCTCCCTTTTTAGTGCCAGACACTTGCTCTTGTATTGGCTGTCTGTATTTCTTCTTGAGGACGAGATATTTCTCTCCCTGAAAAGAAATGAAAGGAACCATCACCTCCATGCTGATATTTAAACATAATTCACCTAATAAAATGATGTTGTTCTAACATAAAATTATTACTTTTTGTAGTACCAAAGGAAACATTTGATCAATTCCATGCAAATGTCAACCTTGCCATGAAAAAAAAAAAAAAGTTTTGACCAAAATAGCAAAACCCTTTCTAGATTTTTTTGTGAAGGCTTGTATTTTACAGTACTCTAAAAATACTCAAAAATGTCTCTGCAAGGTTTTCAAATTTGGTTTACCAAATTCACACAAGTGCCAATTTCACATCTGTCACAACCATAACGAAGCTTTTTCCTCATAAATAAAAATATCAAATAAAATAAAATCAATGATTTTTGTTCTAAAGTGAGCCAACTCTTATCCTTTTGATGAGCATTTTTTTTGATTGTGCAGTTTAATTCACAGCATTTCTACAAAGTATGTTGTATACTGTAAACGTTTTTGGTCACATCCATAACGCATGTTTATTTTCCTCATTTCAAATATAAAATGTTTACAGATTGATATTTTTTGGTCCCATAACTCTGTGGTTAGTTGTTTTGGAAAATATAAACAGATGTTTCAATACAATGTTTTACAATACTTCAATAAAGTTTTTACTGAAATGTCACGTTCATAACGCTGGAATTGCTCATTTAGTTAAACTAATCTACAATTCTTTTTGCAGTATGAAAATAGCAGCTTGGACGTTTACAGAGTTTCTGCTTTTGTGCTACACATAATGAAGCAAGAATTTTTTTTTAAATATTATTATTATTGTTCTACGATAAATATTGCAATATGAATTTAATGGGAGTTTAATGGTATTCAGGTACAGAATTTGAATACTCACAATGCAAAAAATGCTTTTCTTACTTGGTCTTGTTTACAAATATCTCAAATTTCTTAGATCAAGTAAAAATACTGTTTTGTTTTCACCTTTTTTTATAAGGTCCTTAAAACGAGCTAAATAATCTGCCAATGGGCTAAGCAAAAATAAGCTTATTTTTGTTTTTAAATGCAGAAATTTGGACTAGAAACAAAACAAAAATCAAAGTAATCTACATTGTAAAAGTGCTATAGAAATAAAGATGAATTGAATATTGTGAAGCCCTAGTTAGATCTATTAATGTTAAACGTTTAAAGTTTCTATCTGGTTGTGTCATTTTAGGATCTTCATTTTTGGTGATTTAACTTGAATCCAATGCAAGTCAATTTGATACCTACATTTTAAACATAATACAAGGTTTAGGCACCGCAGCCGTTTTCAGCATTGCTAAAAATACTAAATGTTTTCTTGAGCAGCAAATCAGCATTTTAAAATGATTTCTTAAGGATTAACTGTAATGTAATGTAATGATGCTGAAAATTCAACTTTGCATCATAGAAATAAATTAAAATTTAAAATAGTATATTCAAAAAAAAAAAAAAAAAAAGGTTATTTAAAATGTAATCATTATTTTACAAAAATGTATTAATTTGTTTTACTGCTCTGTGTAATAAATGCAGCTTTAGTTAAATGCAGCAATATTTTTATTTTACTATATACAGTTGAAGTCAAAATTATTAGGCCTTTCCCAAATTATGTTTAACAGAGCAAGAAATTTTTCACAGTATTTACGATAATATTTTTTCTTCTGGAGAAAGTCTTATTTGTTTTATTTTGGCTATAATGAAAGCAGTTTTAATTATTATTTTTTTTTTAAACCATTTTAAGGTCAATATTATTAGCCTGTTAAAGCAATATTTTTTCGGACTACAAAACAAACCATTGTTATACAATAGCCATGTTTCCATCCAAAGATGCAAATTAAATGTATGCGCAAAACTGGAATATCGCATAAATTAAATTGTAAAAAAATCTGTGATTTTGAAATAAATGAAGACAGCAGAAGTCAATGATTCATTTGAATGCTTCTCAAAATAAAATATATTGTGTTCAAAGGGGAAAAAGTTTTAGTTTTTTACCCAGACATTTAAAAAGAATATATTTTAGAGCAGTAATCACAATACCGTGATACCGTGATATTTTTATCCAAGGTTATCATACCGTCTGAATCTTATACCGGCCCATGCCTATTCTGGAGGTCATTAATAATATAATAACACTAATACTGAAATAGTTAAGGCATTTTAGCATGACCAAAACAACATTTCAGATGTTTTACAATGTGCTCAGCCTGCTGGTTCGTCCATTCACACACATTTTTATCATCACATGATCTCTCATAACAAAATCACGTGACTTTTTTAATGCGCATACTGGAATTTGTTTGGTAAAAGTGTTTCCATCGTAGTTTATGAGCATTTTTTCTTATCAAATAAAAAGTTTATCCTACTCAGTTATGCGCATACATTTTTTTATGTGCATTTTCAAAATGTATGCACATCTTGGCGTTTCCATCAACCACTTTTGTATGAGCATATCAAAAATTTGCATAAAAATTGGTGAATGGAAACATAGCTAATGACTTGCCTAATTACCATAACTTGCCTAATTAACCTAGTTAAGCCTTTAAATGTCACTTTAAGCTGAATGCTAGTATCTTGAAAAATATCTAGTAAAATATTATGTACTGTCATCATGGCAAAGATAAAAGAAATCAGTTATTAGAAATTAGTTATTAAAACTATTATGTTTAGAAATGTGTTGAAAAAAAATCTTCTTTCCGTTAAACAGAAATTGGGGAAATAAATATACAGGGGAACTAATAATTCTGACTTCAACTGTATATAACAAAATCCTTTGACTAGTCGTGTGCTTGTGGAAAACAGTTCATTACAGTTTGAAGTAGACAGAAAGTGATCTCATCCGAGAGAAAGTACGCATACAGGACAGCGATCCAATATCATAAGGGTGTGTGTGGTAGAGCAATCATGTGAAAATGTGAGGCCTATCACAGACAGCGGAGTAAATAATGAATCACTGTGAGTATAGAGACTTGTATGACTGTTCTACAGGGACAATGTAAGTGATCATATTACAAATGCAAAAAGACCCTAATGATTATTTAATAAGACTGAGCAGTTAATTAGTTTAAACTGTGCAGTAATGATTTGACAACATGTGTACTTACATTCTCCGATTTCACCACTGCAATTCTATCAATGATGAGCTTGAACTCTTCTCTGTATTTGGCTGGAGGGGAGGAAAAAAAAAAGACAGATTAAAGCTTTGTGAATATGAGCTGGCAAACTTTTTTCCCAGCATTTACTTTCTATATTTATCTTAAGAGAAAGGTCATCTCTTGTATTATGACCTTGCGTGAATATAACTCAGTGTTTCAGGAGAAATCCCAGAGAGTTGAGTTTTTGTCTTGTTCTAGTTAGGGCTGCACGATTAATCGAAAAAAGATCGTGATCTCGATTCTACCCTACACACGATCTTAATTCTGCCTTTCTAAGGTCAGGAGAGAAGCGTAAAGGCAGTCACACAAGTCTTCACAGCAACATGGACACCTCTAAATGGTGTTAAAAGTGTCACATACTGTATTTATAAAGTATAATTCACCCAAAAATGTCTGAATATTGAATAGTGGTATGTATTGAATATGGATGTATTCGCGGCCGCGAAATCACACGTTAGCTGACCGCGAGCTGTTTGTTTACTACTGAGAGGACGTGCGCGTGGCCGCCAATGATGCCTACTTAGTGAACAGAACCTGCATAGGCTGTGCATAACAGGTAAGTTGTAAATAACATTCAGTTTGTTGCACAGAGTGATCGTTTGAGAGCCGTGCGGGAAGTATGATTTGCATGTGTGTTTTTTTTCTCAGTGACGGCAGCCATGACATGAGCCGCACTCGGCAGTGAAAGTGAAACCGGCGCGCACATCATTTACATGATCATATCGCATTTTAGAGTTATGATTACAAGCATTCGATATGTTTTTCTTTCATAGCGAACACAAAGTGTTGTGCATGAAAATAAAATGTTTATGGCGTCAGTATAACTACTCTAGCCTATATAATGTTGAATATAATGCAAGAGGGAATCTGATAACGACAAATGTCTCATTTTACCAGTGAAAAAAATGGTCTAATAATGTTGTCAATGACAAATGACAAGCATATGTCGCAAACATAATAATTCAACTTCAGAATTATGAATAGTTGTATTCTGATGTCATCACTTTACTGTGAATTAACAAACAGGACATATTTAAAGTCTTTTCAAGTCCACCATTCCAAGTCTATAAAAAATAGCATTTTAACCAACAGTAGAACTACACATAGGCCTAATATTATTAGTGTTGTTTTACCATATGTATGAGAAATAACAATAATAATAGCCTACTCATATTAACCTTTATTTTACATCTACAGAATCGTGAGAAAATCGTGATCTTGATTTTAAGCAAAAAAAAATCATGATTCTCATTTTAGCCAGAATCGTGCAGCCCTAGTTCTAGTCCAAATATCCAAAATGTATTAAATCAAGAAGCATTTTCTAGACAAGCAAAAAATAGTCTTGTTTTCAGAAATAATAAGTAAAAACTCATGTTATTCCCCTTATCAGGAAAATGAGAGACGTTGGGGTCCAAGTGAAGTGTCTAGCCCGGCCCCAGAACGCTACCCCTAGGTAGATAGTGTTTAAGAGGTGAGGTGTCGGGGTGATGCTAAAGTTGTGAGATAATGGAGGTAGGACGAGTTTGGTATTTATGGGGGTTTGGTCTAAGGTTGATTGGATAATAGAATGATTGTCAATAATGTGTTAGAATTGTTGAAACATCTGAGCATGCTTCTCCCGAAATTTGTTTATAAAACATCACTATGAAAGCATTTAAAGGGACAGTTCACCCCCAAATAATTACCTTATCTTTGCACCCTCTTATCTTTCCAAAGTGTCTGCAACCAAAAACTTTCAATATCCTTGATTTCCACTGAATTTGTCTGACCAGTGAAAGTCAACAGGAACTGATAATATGCAAAATTATTAAAATTATTTTCTTTTTTCAGCACTCCCTAATTAAATTATGTAAATACATTTTTGTATTTCAGGTTCTTCTCTTCCTCCACCACACAACATGACAACCTCAAAACATTCTGCAATTCTGAGTGTGCCTCACACAGGTGAGTGGGCTTGACAAACCACCTGTAGAAAACACATTAATCAATCTGACACAATTTTTAGGTTTGGGTGAACTTTCCCTTCATTTTTTACACACACACACAAAAAAAACATTAATGAGCTTCACATGTCATAATCATACATGGTACACAGATGGAATGCACACGAAATGTGTAATTATTTGGGAAATGTGTCAAAATGTTATCATGTGATCCATTTTTTGCCACGCAACAATATTTTAAAACCACGTTCACTCAAAAAAAATGATGTTTGTTCAAACTACTTATTTAAAAAGAGCTGAAACGACATAATTCTTGAGGCTTTTTGGTGACAACTTAATTGTTGTATGCTCAATCCACTTAAATTAGTAAAACTACCAAGTAACTTAACTTAATTAACTTAATTTCCTCACGTTGTCCCAACACAAATTGAGTGTGTAGAACCCAGCATTTTTTACAGTGCTCCATATGTTTGTTTATTTTGACATGTGAAGTTCATGTTATGCTCATGTGGTTTATCTGTAAGGGTTAATAGTAGGATATTGCACGATATTGGAAAAACCAGACATTGCGATATTTTATTTTTCTGCTATATTTATTGCAATATGAATACAATTTCACCAGATGACTTGAATAGCTTTATTTGGAAACAATTAATTAATTTAGATTGATTGAGATTTTCTACAAGCATATATAAATTTAACAGAGCAAAGATAAAAGTGAAATAAACAGTGCTTTATGGATTTCTGGAGAGTCTAACAGTGTTAACAGTGGTAGAGAAACAAACAAAAAAATCTAATGTCAAATTTCATGGTCTTCATTGTATACATGTATGTAATTTTAATTAAAGTTACAAACTGTACTTTTTTTTGTGTCTAAATGCTTTAAACTCCGCATATTGAAATTGTACTAAAATACAGATGATGAACTTTCGCTCTATTAAGGTTAAACTCTGCAGTGACTCCACAAACCTCATGTTCTGAATTAAGTGTCTGATTAATCCAAACTCAGCATTGCAGATCCTGCGATGTGTTTATTGTGGACGTGCACACTGCGATATCGATGCTGAAACTATATATTGTGCAGCCCTAGTTAATAGAAGTAAAAGTCATAACCATATGAGAGTTAGTACATGACGACAATAAATATTTAGGATATAAATACAGTCATACAGGTTTGAAACAACACGAGTGATTAAATTATGACAGAAATATCTTTTTTTTTTTGAGTGAACTCTCCCTTTGAAAACAACCTTTGTGCTGGACATTACACCTTATACACTATTGATTCTCTCTGTTTGCATGGTATTGACTGGTAAGACTATCCGCTTAACATTTTGTAATGGACTCTGATTCTGGGCCCGTGGGAGTTGTGATGTTATGCAGCATCACTTCAGCACAGACTGACTGCATCAGGGAAAAAAACAGAAACTGACTCAAATTACTGTACAAGAATAGAAAATGACAGGGAGGAGACCCGGTGCAAACATATCCTTCATAACCGCTGCATTCATTTCAACAAGCATCCCTGATGGATCGTCACGCAGATGCTACTTGCACTATAGTCGTGGCCAAAAGTTTTGAGAATGATACAAATATTAGTTTTCACAAAGTTTGCTGCTAAACTGCTTTTAGATCTTTGTTTCAGTTGTTTCTGTGATGTACTGAAATATAATTACAAGCACTTCATACATTTCAAAGGCTTTTATCGACAATTACATGACATTTATGCAAAGAGTCAGTATTTGCAGTGTTGGCCCTTCTTTTTCAGGACCTCTGCAATTCGACTGGGCATGCTCTCAATCAACTTCTGGGCCAAATCCTGACTGATAGCAACCCATTCTTTCATAATCACTTCTTGGAGTTTGTCAGAATTAGTGGGTTTTTGTTTTTCCACTCGCCTCTTGAGGATTGACCACAAGTTCTCAATGGGATTAAGATCTGGGGAGTTTCCAGACACAGGACTGATGGTAGCGCTCACCTTTTCTTCTCCGGACAAGCCTTTTTCCAGATGCCCCAAACAATCGGAAAGGGGCTTCATCTGAGAATATGACTTTGCCCCAGTCCTCAGCAGTTCATTCGCCATACTTTTTGCAGAAGATCAATCTGTCCCTGATGTTTTTTTTGGAGAGACGTGGCTTCTTTGATGCCCTTCTTGACACCAGGCCATCTTCCAAAAGTCTTCGCCTCATTGTGCGTGCAGATGCGCTCACACCTGCCTGCTGCCATTCCTGAGCAAGCTCTGCACTGGTGGCACTCCAATCCCACAGCTGAATCCTCTTTAGGAGACGATCCTGGCGCTTGCTGGACTTACTTGGACACCCTGAAGCCTTCTTAACAAGAATTGAACCTCTTTCCTTGAAGTTCTTGATGATCCTATAAATTGTTGATTTAGGTGCAATCTTAGTAGCCACAATATCCTTGCCTGTGAAGCCATTTTTATGCAACGCAATGATGGCTGCACGCGTTTCTTTGCAGGTCACCATGGTTAACAATGGAAGAACAATGATTTCAAGCATCACCCTCCTTTTAACATGTCAAGTCTGCCATTCTAAACCAATCAGCCTGACATAATGATCTCCATCCTTGTGCTCGTCAACATTCTCACCTGAGTTAACAAGACGATTACTGAAATGATCTCAGCAGGTCCTTTAATGACAGCAGTGAAATGCAGTGGAAAGTTTTTTTCAGGATTAAGTTCATTTTCATGGCAAAGAAGGACTATGCAATTCATCTGATCACTCTTCATAACATTCTGGAGTATATGCAAATTGCTATTATAAAAACTTTAGCAGCAACTTTTCCAATTTCCAATATTTATGTAATTCTCAAAACTTTTGGCCACGACTGTAGTTTGATTTAGACCCCAAAGATTTTCTCTTTAATAACACTCCATTGTCTTAAAGGAATAGCTTACTGGTCAAGAATTGTTAAGTTTCAAACAATCCAGTCCTTAGTGAATCATCAAATAAACTGGATTGGCTATTTGCAAAAAAAATTATAAATAAAGTAGGGCTGTGAAAAAATTAAACCCGATTAATCACATAAAAAAGTTTGATTTGACATAATTTAAGTGCGTGTATACTGTGTATATTTATTATGTATATATTAGGGCTGAACAATATATAGTTTGAGTATCGATATTGCAATGTGTGTATCTGCAATAGTCACATCGTAGGATTAGATTATTTATTAAAGATAAAATTATTTTTTAATAATTTATACGACAATGACCATGTTATTTTACATTTAAGTTGTTCAATTTCTGTACTTGAATAGTATTAAAATCCCCAGAGAACCATAAAGCACTGTTTATTTATTTATTTTTGCTTGTAATTTATTGTATTTTATGCAGAGGCACTGCGTAGAAAAAGACTTGATCATCCCAATCTATCTAAATGAATGAAATCTTTCCAAATAGAGCTATTCAAGTCATCTGGTGAATTATATTTTTAATCGCAATATATATTGTGCCAAAACAAAACATCACAATGTCAGATTTTGCCAATATCGTGCAGCCCTAGTATATATAAATACATACAGGCATGCATATATTTGAGAAAATGTTGTTTTTTTAATATTTAGATATCAAATATACATGTTTATGTCTGTATTTCTATAGTTTTTTTTCTATGTATGTGTGTATCACATACACATAATAAATATATATATAATACACACACATATGTTAAAACAAACTTATTTTCGATGCGAAATTTTGCTTGTTTTAAGGAAAAACTATTAATTTTGACTAATTTCTCCTGACAGTGAAAACAAAACAATATTTTTACTTAAGAATTCTTAGATATTTGGACTAGAAATGAGACAAACCTAAGTTAGAAAAGGTAATTATTCAATTTATGTACCTGATTACTGCTAGTCTCCCCAGAAAACTGTATTCATATCGCAATATTTATCGCAGAAAATATCAGATTTTTTCAAAACCGTGCAGCCCTAGTATATATATATTTTATATTTTAACAGCTATATGTATCGAGTTCAGTACGCAACTTGTTGATTTAGTTCATTCAGCAAAATAATCATCAGTCTGATTCAAACTTGCAAGCTGATTGAACGAATCATAAACAGAATTGACTCCTGATTCGGTCTGTGCAGGTGCCGTTTGTTTGTTTTATTGTGCACTGCAGACCGCAAGGAGCAGGAGTTCAGGAAACTGGTGCAATGCATCATGCTAGAAATATGTAAATACACGTGTTAAACTCAATGAACTGAATTTGAGAATTTATATATTTTTCATACTCCTGACATGGCATGAATGCGCCATCATTCTTGTGCTTTGAGTGCTGTCTTCCTTTCTGTGGTATTTTATGAACCACAGTTTGAAAACGCCTCTAGTTTTACTAAAGCGTTTGACATTGACAGGCTGTCATGGCAACACTGACTCTCTGTTTCATTTATATATCTATCACACAAAGAGTTTTCTGCTGTTTGCTGACATGGTTTCACTCAATCAGTTGTATTTTCAGTGAAATATTTATATGGTTACCACAGCAACGAATTATATGCGAGTTTTTGAGCAACATTTGTTGAAGGTCAACATTGTGAAGTATTAGTTTTTCAAATTAGTTGATGGCTCAACACTTATTAAGTACATTGCATACTCCAGTTCAGGGTTTTTCAATCTTTTAGATGTCATGGACACCCAAGTATGATTATTCTCATACAGAGTCAGAAAACCTAAAAGGCAGTTATATGTATATTTTTTATTGTGATAAATAAATTAATATTATAAATGCGTAACATTTTTTAATATGTTTATATTTTAGTGCTGTCAAAAGATTAATTGGGATTAATAGCAATCAAAATAAAAGCTTGTGTGTGTATACATATATACACATATACTATATATTTTTAGATACACAATATTTATACACCATGAGTACACACATATTATGTAAATGTGTAAAACACTATGTTGCCTGTATATGTTTTTTTTTAGCACAATTTCAGCTAAAATTCTTCTTCAATGACTATTTACTAAATTAAAAAAAAACTTGCATTCATCTTGGATGGACTGAGGGTGAATAAATAACCAGATGAGAAAGTATTTCTCCCTTTCTTATGTCAAAAGTCAACTTAAAAGGAGGTTTCAAGCACAAAACATTTATATGCTGTAACACATAAAGGGATAAAAATGACTAAGCTTCAACTTGGACTGTGCCAAACAGAAAACATATCAAGCCTTGGATCTTTAAATGGAGAATGTACCCTACACAAGCTTTCCTTTTCCTGCCAGGGGAAAAGACAGGGATGACATTGCAACAGCATCCACAACAACAGGAAACCGTAAGGGAAGTCAACACTTAGCAGTCATAGGCAGCAGAAATCCTGTCATGTACTGAGAGAGGCACACGGTTTTCCGAGTAAATTTATGAGGCAACGCTTGCCAACTACAAGAGGACTCGGCGTTCCCACACAGATCGCATCAAAACTGGCATCCTAAAAAGGACTGGGATCATTATAACCCCAGATTTAGAGCATGTCACGCAGGCCGGTGTGGTAACCGGTAATAATTATGATAATTGGTTTGCTGTGTCAGATGGTACCAGATGAAGGCAGATTTAGAAACCTCTGTACACAACTGTATCAGCACAGCTGGACGGAGCATTATAAGCCATTACGGATAATTGTTTCATACATTTATACGTCTGACACATGTATGTATGATTAAGAGCAACATCATCTAATTTAATTACAGTTTAAATGGTTTAGGAAAACATCATGTTTTTTTTCTCGGCCTACTTGTTGAAGCCAAAGCCTTCTTTGCATACATGTTATTCAAATTGTTTTACATTATTATTTAATGTTCATACACAAAACAGTGTAGAGACAATATGTGTTTTTAAATGGCAGATACGAATAACTACAGAATGGAAATGAGGTTAAAATATATGTTAATATTTATATTTGTTAACATGAATTATAAAATAAATAAAATGTAAAATAAAGTATATTAAGAATATATATATATATATATATATATATAGTATAATCATTCAAGTAATAAATAAACCACAAAACATTTAATCATTAAATAAAAATGAATAAAACACAATACAATAATAAATAAATAAAATATATCAAATAAAAATAATATACTCTAGTCACAAACAAACAAGTTAAAAAATAGCTGCTGAAGTCACAGGTGAAACTGACACGATTGGACAACATAACAGTTGATGTCTTAAAAATACAAAATACTTGATTATCACTATAAAATAACAGCTTCATCAGAGCCAAGCATCAACATTTATCAAAATACAATAGTATTTGCATCCAGATGTGCAAAACCAAATCCAATAGCTATCAGAATTTATTGACAAATATTTCATTCTTCAATAGACTGACTATATACACAAACAAACGTGTTTATACAACGAAATATTAACATATACTAGGCATCACAGACATGCTAGCTATATTATTCACATGAACAGAAACCAAAATATCGGCTCACGATTATGTCAAAATATTTACGGTACTATTATGGGAATATTTGGATAAATACTGGAATATGGAACATCAGAAACTTTGAATATTCTATTTAGAACTACATACTGTCATAGTTTGGGAATGTGGAGGCCCTTCCTGAGGGAAAAAAGGAAATGACAGAATTCCATGTGTAATTCTATCTGTTGGTAGAGCTTTTCTAATCTAAAGCAGATGTTTGCCGCAGTTACTACAGATTAAAAAAAAAAAGCTAAATACGTCATTGTCACATAAACAAACCTCAAACAAAGCAAAAACGTTTTTTATTAATAGTGGTTTGTGGAATTAAGATCGTCAAATACACCGCATATACAACGCAACTCAACAAAATGAAAAGAGACTCTGCTTTTAATTGTTGGTCTACACGTGCGTCCGTTGCGTCACGACTACGCGTTGCGTTAAGTCGGCGTTCTTAAATTAAAATGGAGTTTATTTAAACTACTTATAAAAAAGACTATCGTGCTCGGTTTCACTCAGTGGAGATTATGTTTTAATCTCACAAACGCGTTTTGCGCGAACGCCTCCGTGACGCGTTGCGTCGCGTTCATTCAGTGTAACGTAGAGAAACCGAACGCGAATGTGAAAAATGTCATATTCTTATTTACTCACCACGTAGTTGCAAATCGCTATGGTTTATGAAATGCTTATATGTTTTGGACAGATCAGAATTTTTGACTTTTCCTCCTGAGGAGCGGATATAATCCAGTAAGGACGCTTCACTGATCTCGCTCATCTCTGACAGGGAGCAGAAAACGAGCTGTAGTTTTACGACAGAAGTGCTGTGGTCGTGATGTTGTGTTCTTCTCAAAGATGCTGAAGCATGGCTTTGCTGGAAACCGAGCTAATTACTGAAGAAGAAAAGTGAACACTGACTGGACAAGTTTACTCCACCCAAATCTGCAGACAGAGCCTCCTACTGTTAACCCTTCGCGCTCTGAAGACTAATGAGACGATCAATGGAGGGTAGCCTGCATGTTAACTTCTAGGGCTGCACAATATCGTTTCAGCATCGATATCGCAATCGCAGGATATGCAATGTTAAATTGGGATTATAGTCGATCAACAATTGAGAATACATGAGATTTGTTAAGTCGCTGCAAATTATAACCATAACAGAGTGAAACTTTATCATTTGCATGTGTTTTAAAGGCATTTCAAGAAAGTGTTAAGCATTTGGGCACAATAACCTAAAGCATTTGTAACTTTAATGAAGAATATTTTTATTCTTGCAATGTTTTTTGTATACCTCATTCAAACCCTTACAAAATCAACCCAACCAATCTAAATTAATGATTTTTTTTTTTTTTTTTTTTTCAAATAGAGCTATTCAAGCCATCTGGTGAAATTGTATTCATATTGCAATATATAATCGCAGCAAAACAAAATATTGCAATGTCAGATTTGTCCAATATCATGCAGCCCTATTAACTTTATATAATTTAGTGGCATATTCGACAGTGAAAATTAGCCTTTAAAGTCTATTAGGCTAAAGTCTATTACCCAAAAAGCTATTGGGAATTGTCATAGAATATATAAATTCAAACCTAAAAACTATAAAAATATTTTTAAAAATAGAGCTATTTTTAGTGTTGCATGTCTTCAGATTAAATTGTAACAACTTTCGCCATATGGTTGAACCTATTATGAACTGATAGCAACATGTTGTCTCAAAACAAATGCCTGAATGAATGAAACATAGGCCTACCTTTAAACACTGGTTTTATATTTGAGCTTTTCTGAGTTTCATGTTGTCTGCTGGCAAAATTCATTGACATGTACACTGTAAAACATGCTGGGTTCCACACAATTCCTTCATGTTGTCCCAACACAAATCTATTAAGGTAACTATATTGTTTTGACAAATTTAAGTGTATTGAAGGTAAAACAAGGTGGCACAATGGCTCAGTGGTTAGCACTGTCGCCTCACTTGCTGTGCTAAAGGTTGCTGGTTCGAGTCCGGACTGGGCCAGTTGGCATTTCTGTGTGGAGTTTGCATGTTCTCCCCGTGTTGCCGTGGGTTTCCTCCGGGTGCCCCGGTTTCCCCCACAGTCCAAAGACATGCGCTATAGGTGAATTGAATAAACTAAATATCCGTAGTGTATGAGTGTGTGAATGAGTGTGTATGGGTGTTTCCCAATACTAGTTTGCGGCTTGAAGGGCATCCACTGTGTAAAACATATGCTGGAATAGTTGCCGGTTCATTCTGCTGTGCGACCTCTGAAATAAGAGACTAAGTCGAAGGAAAATGAATGAATGAATACATTTTTTAGCTGTTTTTAGTGTTCCATGTCTTCAGTCTCAAGTGTGGCAGCTTTCGCCATATAGTTTAATCTTTTTATAAACTGATATAGGGACATGTTGTCACAAAATTTATGTTTTATACCTATAAACATTGGCAACAGTCTGTTGGAAAAAATCCATATATGTAGGCCTAACAGCTATTGAGGGACAGAATGGCTTAATAATGCAATTGAATAATGTTCAACAGCTTTTGTAGCTGAGGCGTGATGACTACTGTTAACCAGAAGCTGTACACTGAATTACAGCTCGTATTGTTCATTTTGGCGGATTCCCAAGCTGATCTGTTAATGTGTAATGACTGGAATTCACTGGATGTTTCGACAGAACTGCATTCTCTGCTGGACACTCATTCAGCTGATTTCAGCCAGTCACACACTCACTCCACCCTCAATACAAAGTTCTGTCATGAAACTCTATTGGACGCGCAGGCTTATAAATCATATCCAATCTGCTTTCAACTACTGTACACTGGTGCAGGTGATTGGTTGCTGTCGCTTCAGCAGCCAATGAGCTTGCTCCTCAACATTTAAATACCTCAGTCAGACACCTTTAGTATTTAAAGGGAAAAAAAAAATTTTTTTTTGCAACTAAACAGGAATGATTTTAAAGCAAGTTTTTGCAAATTTTGTCAAATTATCTGTCAAAATTTGTGTGAAATTTTACAGCATTTATGCTATTGTTTTGCTTTGAAAATATACACAAATTTTCACTCATTTTTGACCTTAAAAACCACTGATCTCTGTAATTTATCTAAAGGAAACAGTGAGGGAAACAGAGAGAAACTAGAGTTTTAAGCCTAAAGGCTATCATATTTGAAAATGAAACCAATTGTTTGAAAATAAATGCTAAGTCATTCATCTTGGTTTACAGTGTCTGTGTTATTTGAACATGTTGATGGAAAGATGCAGAACGACGTGTGTGCTTGTGTGCAAGCATCTGTGAGAGAGAGAGAGAGAGAGAGAGAGAGAGAGGACTACACTGGCTACATTTATGACAACAGTTGCATCTATAAGTTAGGGATTGATACAACTCATGTCGCCTTGTTCAAACAGGCTTTGTAGAAATCACACACCGGACGAGAAGCGTGTATTGACAACTCGAAGCTTTGCATATCAGAGCACCTTCTTTCATAAATACTTTGAATGTAATGGATGGCACTCTCTGGCACAGTCTTGAGTCTTGACTGCCTAAAATATGCAGGAAATTTGCAGCAATTAAAAAAAAAAAAAAATCTGCGAGTTCCTCAAAATTTTGCGACATTTACCTAATTTCTTGTTAAATTGAGCGATTATGGAATCCTGGAGGGTCTGCTCAGTGTTGTTTGTGTTGATACTCTCTGAAATCCACCTCAGCTCCATGTGTATAGATCTGCTATGGGGTTTACATGTATGTCATGTTTGCAGCAGCAGTATGTCTTATTCTCAAACAGCATGTCAGTGAATATACTGGCAGTAGGAAGTCTCTGTACTTTCTCTGCTCCAATAATCAATGCAGCAGCAGTGTAGCAGGTCTATGCCGCCAAGACCAAACACATAATATAAATATTCGTTACTATCCTAAATCTCTCAGAGAGTTGTCAGGACAGAACTGTCATTAGAAAGACAAACTCACAACGATGATTCTAAAAGAGGTGGGACATTTTGTAAAATGCAACGAATTTTGAAATTTGTTCATCTTCTTTGAAGTGCGAACTCCAAAAATGAAAATTACCCCATAATTTACTCAATCTCAAGCATTCCTGGTATCCATATGGCTTTATTTATTTATTTTTTTGTCAAACGAATGCAGTCTTAGTTTTAAATATTATCCTGGCTCTTCCATGCTTGTTAAATGGTGTTGGACACTGGCTTTTATTTTGAAAACTAACCCATATGTCGCCAGGGAGTTGGCGCATGTCTTATGAAGCGGTATATTGATGTTTTTTTTTTATGACAAATATTTCTAATTTTTTAAATATAAGTGCCAGTCACTTCTAGCGACAACTGAATACACATTATGCGTGACTTAAGTATATGACATACAGTATATATATGGTAATTCACTTTTTTGGGTGAACTATTTCCTTTAACCTTTATTGAATTGACAAATGACCAAAGAAAATATTTCCAATGTTTTCACTGACCAAATAAATGAATTAATTCATTTTCCTTCGGCTTAGTCTGTAGTTCAGAGGTCACCACAGCAGAAAAAACGTCATTTATTCCGGTATATGTTTTACACAGTGGATGCCCTTCCAGCTGCAACCCAGTATTGGGAAACACCCACACACTCATTCTCACACACACATTCGTACACTACACACAATTTAGTTTATTCAATTCACCTATAGCACATGTCTTTGGAAACACGGTGAGAACATGCATACTCCACACAGAAATGCCAACTGACCCAGCGACTCGAACCAGCGACCTTTTTGCTGTAAGGTGACAAGTGCTAACCACTGAGCCACCAAATTAACTGTATTCTGCTAATATAAACAAATGGAAACATAATAATATAATGCCTACATTGATATCTCATCATTGGTTACCTGCAAAATACAGAATACAATTGGTGTGAATGTTTGTCCATGAAGCATTGAACAATCTGGCTGCTGAATATATAAAAGCCATGTTGACGTCATCTGCAAGATATGCTTTTGTCTGCCCACGATCTCGATTGAGGCTTAGTGGAGACCACACCTTTTATATTGTGGCTCCTGCACACTAGAATGATTACCATTATCTATAAAATCTTCGTCAAGTTTGGACATTAAAAAAAGGGTGTGGGGGACACATCTACACTGTAAAAATATTTTTTAATTAACAGTTTTCTGTATTTGGTGATTGATGTTTTGTTTTCCACTTATTTATGCTTTTGAATTGCATTATTCTATCTTGATCTTTCTTCCAAAAGCTTTTGATGTTGAAAACTTTATAAAGTGACATCTTTAATAGTTTGAAGTGATATATTGTCTGTGTTTGTGTTGTAAATTACGGTACAAAAACCTGGTAACAAACTGCCAGTACTTTTTCTGTTATTTTAATTGACTTAATTCTCTTTATATTATTTCTTAAACAATATAATGTCTCAAACTATTAAAATGTCAATACAATTCACATTGTTAATCTGCAGTGTGAAATTTTCAGTATCAAAAGTTGACAGAGCAGAGATCAAGATCTAATAATGCAATTCACTCAAAAATACGGAACCTGTTATTTAACGGATGTATATTACCAAGCTTTTGGTGTTTAATTAGTTAGAGAATTGTGAATAATTGTTTGTATGTTTCTTGATGTTTGCTGTCATTATTTTATTTATAATGCAATTTTGTGTTTTTATTACTCATGGGCGGGACATTTGATTCATTCTAGATGTGTTTTGCCATATTTGCAAAGCAGGCACATACTAGTCTCCTAACGACAGGTTTTGCTGTAACGCCCAAGCGAATCTATAGACCCCTCCCTCAAAAAACCTCAATAAAAGCTGATGATTGGCTATTAGGTACACCTGTCCAACTGCTTGTTAACGCAAATTTGTAATCAGCCAATCACATGGCAGCAACTCAATGCATGGGCATGTGGACATGGTCAAGACGATCTGCTGCAGTTCAAATCGAGCATCAGAATGGGCAAGAAAGGTGATTTAAGTGACTTTGAACGTGGCATGGTTGTTGGTGCCAGACGGGCTGGTCTGAGTATTTCAGAAACTGCTGATGTACTGGGATTTTCACGCACAACCATCTCTAGGGTTTACAGAGAATGGTCTGAAAAATAGAAAATATCCAGTGAGCGGCAGTTCTGTGCTGCCTTGTTGATCTCAGAGGTCAGAGGAGAATGGCCAAACTGGTTCGAGCTGATAGAAAGGCAACAGTAACCGAGGTATGCAGAAGAGCATCTCTGAACGCACAACACGTCCAACATTGAGGCGGATGGGCTACAGCAGCAGAAGACCACACCGGGTGCCACTCCTGTCAGCTAAGAACAGGAAACTAAGGCTACAAAAATGTTGCCTGGTCTGATGAGTCTTGATTTCTGCTGCGACATTCGGATGGTAGGGTCAGAATTTGGCATCAACACCATGAAATCATAGATCCATCCTGCCTTGTATCAACAGTTCAGGCTGGTGGTGGTGGTGTAATGGTGTGGGGAATATTTTCTTGGCACACTTTTTGCCCATTAATACCAACTGAGCATCGTGTCAACGCCACAGCCTACCTGAGTGTTGTTGCTGACCAAGTCCAACCCTTTATGACCACAGTGTACCCATTTTCTGATGGCTACTTCCAACGCGCCATGTCATCTCAGACTGGTTTCTTGAACATGACAATGAGTTCACTGTACTCAAATGGCCTCCACAGTCACCAGAT
>CAIGQV010019951.1:23109658-23122863 GCA_903798115.1 Danio jaintianensis | reverse complement strand
ATATATATATATATATATATATATATTCTTTCATTCATTTTCTTTTCGGCTTAGTCCCTTTATTAATCTGGGGTCGCCACAGCGGGATGAACCGCCAACTTATATATATATATATATGTTTTCAGAATCGGGGTTGTATTTACCTACTCTACTGTACATGTGGATGGAGTAACCTCATGAAGATCTGGTGAAATACAATTTATTCAAAGCATCGATAGCAAAAGTGTGACCCGCTGAACAACACAAAGCAGAGGCCTGAACTCTTCCTTCAGTGTCAGTATGAGCACAAAACACATTTACGTTTTGATGCGATCTTTCACTTCAGCTTCAGGGATTTGACATCTGCTCACCCAGAGGTATGTCAGAAGCACAGTACACCAGATTAATTGCAAAAATGGTGGTAAACGCAACCCGTTTACATCATAACTCGAGCTGGCAGCGTCTGGCGTTTCCAAATGGATCTCCATTTAATTAAGTAATATGCTTGTCATTTCATTTTCATGTGCATTAACCCCTTGGAAAATACAATGCTGGAACGACAATAAGCTCCTTAAGGCTGATACAATAACAGTAATCTCTGGAAAGTTGTTTTTATAAACTGTGCCGTATGGTCACTTTCATTTTTCAAAACACCTAAGTAATGATTACGAGCTCGCAGACATATGTTCTGTCTAATGGGAGAGAATCAGAACAGAAAAACAGCTTAAATATTAAACCGAGCAGAAGTAATTCAGAAAAAAACTGAAAACTGGGGCCTGGTTCAGTCTAACATTTTATGTGAAGTGTATTCTTTATCTAATATAATAGTATATTTTTCAATAATGAAATTCGTATATAAAAACATCAGAAAACAAAGGGTTGGTCAAGTATATGAATTATGTGACCTATATTTTTTGTAATAACAAATAAACCTGAATAGTTATAATGAAATACCATTATATTATATTATATTATATTATATTATATTATATTATATTATATTATATTATATTATATTATATTATATTAATTTTATTATATTATATTATATTGCAATGTATTGTGTAGTTTTGTATTATATTGTATTATATTATATTGCAATGTATTATATTATATTATATTATATTATATTATATTAAAATCCATAAAATGCTAACCCAATTCCTTATATTCACTTTATCAATTTATACATTTTTAATTACTTTTAATTACGTAATAACTTTTTACAGGTTTAATCAGGTTTAATTAAACTAATTAATTAATATAATAACTAATAATTATTCTGATCATGGGCGGCGCGGTGGCGCAGTGAGTGGTCGTTGGTTTGAGCCTCGGCTGGGTCAGTTGACATTTCTGTGTGGAGTTTGCATGTTCTCCTTGCATGTTTGCATTTACTCACCCTCAAGTGGTTACAAACCTTTATTCTGTTAAACACAAAAGAAGATATTTTGAAAAAAGCTGAAAAATGATAACCATTGCCTTTTATAGTAGGAAAAATAAATATTATGGAAGTTAATGGTTACAGGTTTTTGATCTGGCCTTGTTAATGGTTACAGGTTTTTGATCTGGCTTTGTGTTTAACAGAATAAAAAAAAACACATAAAAGGTTTTTCTGTTGAAAACAAAGAAAGATATTTGAAGAAAGCTGGTAACCATTGACTTCCATAGTATTTGTTTTTCCTACTATGGAAGTCAATAGTTTTTGATCTGGCTTTGAAACTCATCCATGCTTTTCTGTCAAACACAAACAAGATATTTTGAAGAAAGCTGAAATCTGGCAACCATTGACTTCCATAGTAGGAAAAACAAATAACCAATAAGTCAATGGTTACAGGTTTTGATCTTTCTTTGTGTTCAAAAGAGGAAAGAAACTCAGATTTGTAACAAGGGTGATTTTTTTTTTTTTCATTTTTGGATGAACTATCCCTTTAACAACGCACTAAAAACCCCTTTGAAACATTGTTCGTCGATATCAAACCACATCAACCATACACACGTATATATAATATTCCACGTTAACCTGATTTAAACCACTGTGCCTAATGATGCCAGATGTTGCTTGGCAGCTTTTCCGACAATACAGAGGTCATCGCTGGCATATAACCGTGCCGTGCGACATGAACAGACTGATAGAAGGCATCTGTTCTTACGGTGAGCCACTCCATATGGCCAACGCTTGTCGTGAAGCCTTTTCGCGCAGCAGAAAACCTCGTAAACATGCCTCATTTCTCATTTTTTTACCCTCATACAGTACAAAACCAATCATTAGGGGCCTGTAAAGAGGATGATGTTGATTAAAGCGAGCTCTGGTGTTCACCGGCACCATCCCGCACGGCCGGCTGGGTTTTTTTACGCAGGGATTGTTTGGACAGACAATGGTGTCTACCTGATCTTAATCCCAGAGCTGCAGAGAGCGCCGGGATTGACGGCATTTAATAAAGGAAAGTGCTCTCGTAATCTGGATTTGCCAAAGTGCCCTTTTGTGTTAATCAGACAATTTTTTACAGGATGCTTTATGACATCTGTCACTGGAAGCAGGAGGTTGTGTGGGGCATGGGGAGAAATCTATGTTATAGTGTAAAAAATTTAATATATGATGCTCAAATGACATGAAAAATAAATAAATGTATTCATTAAGTTATTGTATAATATCAGAATGTATCTTTCTGCTTCATGATTACACATTTTAGAGGTAGAATTTACACTCAAAAATTATGTTTGCTGTTTGTTCAATCTACTTATTTAAAATGAGCTAAAACAACACAATTCTTAAGGATTTTTGGGGGACAACTTAATTGTTTCATGTTCAAGCCACCTAAATTTGTAAAGACTAATAAGTTAACTTAATTCCTTCATGTTGTCCCAACACAAATCAATTGTTTGTTTGTTGTAAAATAATATTGATTGACTTAATACTGGTGGCACGGTGGCTCAGTGGTTAGCACTGTCGCCTCACAGGAAGAAGGTCACTGGTTCGAGTCCCGGCTGGGTCAGTTGGCATTTCTGTGTGGAGTTTGCATGTTCTCCCCGTGTTCGTGTTGGTTTCCTCCGGGTGCTCTGGTTTCCCCCACAGTCCAAAGACATGCGCTATAGGTGAATTTAATAAACTAAAATTGGCTGTAGTGTATGAGTGTGTGTGTGAATGAGTGTGTATGGGTTTTTCCCAGTACTGGATTGCGGCGGGAAGGGCATCCGCTGCATAAAACATATGCTGGAATAGTTGGCGGTTCATTCCGCTGTGGTGACCTCTGAAATAGAGACTAACTCGAAGGAAAATGATTGAAAGAATGACTTAATATTGAATTTTCAAGGATTATTATTATTAATATCTGGCTTTTTGCATAACGTGTGCAAGATGACAAATTATAGAGGCATCAATTACTTATAAAAAACGTGTAAATAAAAAATATATATTAATAATACATTATTAAGTAATGCATTATAAATAGGTAGCCTTCTTCAACAGAATTACACATTTTAGAGCCATTTTATTTAAAAAAAAATCAAAAATGAAAAATAATCAATTTATTGTTGAATTTTATTAACAAATAAATAAATTAATTAATGATTCAGTTTTTAGTACAAGTACATGATCAATTTATGGCTTGTGTATCAATGTGTGGGTTTTACAGGCATATTTTACATAAATTTGCATTTATTTAAATAAAAAAGTAAATAAAATGATAATATTGTGAAATATTAACATGATTTAAAAGAAAAAAAATTTATGTGAATGTAGCTTAAAAACATAATTTATTGAAGTCTTCTCCTCACATGATCTTTCAGAAATCATTCATTTTCTTTTTGGCTTAGTCCGTTTATTAATCTGGGGTCGCCACAGCGGAATGAACTGCAAACTTATCCAGCATATGTTTTATGCAGCGAATGCCCTTCCAGCTGCAACCCATCACTGGGAAACATCCATACACTCCTATTCACACACATACACTATGGACAATTTAGCTTACCCAATTCACCTATAGCGCATGTCTTTGGACTTGTGGGGGAAACCGGAGCACCCGGAGGAGAACATGCAAACTCCACACAGAAATGCCAACTGACCCAGCCGAGGCTTAAACCAGCAACCTTCGTGCTGTGAGACGATCGTGCTACCCACTGCGCCACCATGAAATCGCCCCTTTCAGAAATCCTACTATTCAAATATGCAAAATTGAATATGTGCTTTTGAAATAAAGCGTTCATTAAAAAAAGAATAATTCCTGACCCCAAATTTTTGTTATATTAGACACGTACATTAGCATGAGGTGTGGACGCACACACGCACACGCATACACACACATACAGATCAGCTAATCGACTCAGGTTGTGTAATTACATTTGGGTTGCAGTGAAAAGCTGCATTTTTATAATTAAAGTCCAGTGTATCAGCGATGAAGCATAATAAACTTCTTCTAAAATGAAGGATTACATTGATAAGCCCCAGAAGGCCAGATGTGGGAGTTGGGGGGAGGCTGGTGTGTGTTGTGTAGAGGAGGGGGAGGAGGGGGGGGGGGGGGGGGGGGGGGGGGGGGGGTTTGGATCCGGCAAATCTAGGATGGGATTAATGGAGAAAATCCCACGGGCCGGAACGCTGCCTTTTCCATGAGGATTAGGGTCTTGTGTGGAGTCAACATGCTGTAATCCACCGATTAGCTGATATAATCACCTGTAAATACACTTTGGCCTGCACACAGCCCAGACTGCCAACCGCTGCCCCGCACACACGTTGAAGGAGTTTACACAAACCCAGATCCACACTTCCAAAGATCTAAAAACAATAAATAAATAAAGAATATGTAATTCAGCTCATGAAACACTGTAAGAGAAGAACATATTCAGTTTAAAGGTCTCCTGAAGTGCTTTGAAATATGCATATTTGTTCAATGTGTGAAATAACTTCAACTAATACATGAAGTTTGTCCTCCTTTTTTAATAGCCATTGGCATTTAGTTCATATCAAAGAGTCTTTCAGGTAAAGCACATGACAGCCACAGTCTAGATTAGAAAAGCTGTGTCTAAGTATTTTACTACAGACACTACTACAGCCACAGCCATATCACTCTGCAGCCCATGACCGGTTACTCACTGAAGCTAAGAAGGGCTGAGCCTGGTCAGTACCTGGATTGGAGACCACATGGGAATACTAGGCCGCTGTTGGAAGTGGTGTTAGTGAGGCCAGCAGGAGGCGCTCAACCTGTGGTCTGTGTGAGTCCTAATGCCCCAGTATAGTGAAGAGGACACTATACTGTCAGTGAGCGCCGTCTTTCAGGATGAGATGTTAAACCGAGTTCCTGACTCTCTGTGGTCATTAAAATTCCCATGGCACTTCTCGTAAAGAGTAGGGGTGTAACCCCGGTGTCCTAATTCCCTCCAGGATAGGTCTCTCCAATCCACCTATAGCTGATATGTGGTGAGCACACTGACACCGTTGGCTTGTGGCTGCCGTCGCATCATCCAAGTGGATGCTGCACACTGGTGGTGGTGTGGAGAGACCCCCCTCATGATCGTGAAGCGCTTTGGGTGTATGGCCATACAAGATAAATGCGGTATATAAATACACATTACATATACTAGAAAGCATTTGATTGGCCAGAAGAACTGATGAGAGGGCTGAAGTGCATGTGATGTCATAATCAGATGGTTTTAAAGGGTGCTTAAAAACATACCTAAGTTGTTTTTGTTTACATTTAGCTGATGGTAGCTGATTTTACAGGGGACCTACTATGCTAAAATCACTTTTAAAAGGGTTTTAAACACAGTTATGTGGCAACAGTGTGTGAATATAACCAGCCTCTAATGGTAAACATTAATAAACAATATGTATTATAATCACAGTTCATAAAAAGTCTGTAGAAACACTTTGATTGACATTCTCCCTTAGTACATGTCATTGGAGAGGGAAAGCCCCGCCCATTGTCTCACTTATTAGCATAAACAGCCCTAAGTAAGAAGCAGACATCCGCCATTAGAGTTTTGAATCTGCTGCTATGCTGATGCTGCTATGCTGATGCATTATAGCTCCCCCTTTTTTGAAAAGAGCCCAATCTCATTTGAATTTAAAGCAACAGTCACCAAAACAGCACAATTTGGATCAAGGCTAAAAGGTGCAGTTTTAAAGAGTTATAAAACCATATTTGTGTGGTATTTTGAACTGAAACTTCATGAAACATACACACTCTAGAGACATCAGATATTTATTTTACATCTAGTAAAAAGAGGCATAATAGGTCCCATTAAACTTGTCCTTTTGTTTTACCTCATTGTGTTTTTTTTCTGTTGCACTTTGAGATTTTACTTAAAATGTAAAGTTCTTTATAAATTATATGTATATATATTTTTTTTTATCTTTATAGGCAGAAATAAGAAACTTTAAGTTTGAATGTGATGTCTCCTGTCAAGATGTTAAATAGATGTTTATAATATGTCTCCAAGAAGTTTCTGATTTAGAACATTCATAAAACAGACACTTCAAAGGCGTTTACCTGACCAAACGCTCTTTAAAATATGTTTTGGAAATGTACTTGAGCTATTTGGGTTATTTCTTCTTAGCAGAAATTTACTACACTAACTTAGTGAAGATTTACATCAAAACTTAATTTTGATTCTGAGGGCCTTTTAATTCAGTATAAAACAGATGCTGTAATGTTTTTTTTCCTCTTCACTATTGTGACATACAGTACAGTCGTGGCCAGAAGTTTTGAGAATGACACAAATATTAGTTTTCACAAAGTTTGCTGCTAAACTGCTTTTAGATCTTTGTTTCAGTTGTTTCTGTGATGTACTGAAATATAATTACAAGCACTTCATTTGTTTCAAAGGGTTTTATCGACAATTATATGACATTTATGCAAAGAGTCAGTATTTGCAGTGTTGGCCCTTCTTTTTCAGGACCTCTGCAATTCGACTGGGCATGCTCTCAATCAACTTCTGGGCCAAATCCTGACTAATAGCAACCCATTCTTTCATAATCAATTCTTGGAATTTGTCAGAATTAGTGGGTTTTTGTTTGTCCACTTGCCTCTTGAGGATTGACCACAAGTTCTCAATGTGATTAAGATCTGGGGAGTTTCCAGGCCATGGACCCAAAATTTCAACGTTTTGGTCCCCGAGCCACTTAGATATCACTTTTGCCTTATGGCACGTTGTCCATCGTGCTGGAAAATGCATTGTTCTTCACCAAACTGTTGTTGGATTGTTGGAAGAAGTTACTGTTGGAGGGTATTTTGGTACCATTCTTCATTCATGGCTGTGTTTTTGGGCAAAATTGTGAGTGAGCCCACTCCCTTGGATGAGTGGGAAACCCACACATGAATGGTCTCAGGATGCTTTACTGTTGGCATGACACAGGAATGATGGTAGCGCTCACCTTTTCTTCTCCGGACAAGCCTTTTTCCAGATGCCCCAAACAATCGGAAAGGGGCTTCATCGGAGAATATGACTTTGCCCCAGTCCTCAGCAGTTCATTCGCCATACTTTTTGCAGAAGATCAATCTGTCCCTGATGTTTTTTTTGGAGAGAAGTGGCTTCTTTGCTGCCCTTCTTGACACCAGGCCATCTTCCAAAAGTCTTCGCCTCACTGTGCGAGCAGATGCGCTCACACCTGCCTGCTGCCATTCCTGAGCAAGCTCTGCACTGGTGGCACTCCGATCCCGCAGCTGAATCCTCTTTAGGAGACGATCCTGGTGCTTGCTGGACTTCTTGGACACCCTGAAGCCTTCTTAACAAGAATTGAACCTCTTTCCTTGAAGTTCTTGATGATCCTATAAATTGTTGATTTAGGTGCAATCTTAGTAGCCACAATATCCTTGCCTGTGAAGCCATTTTTATGCAACGCAATGATGGCTGCACGCGTTTCTTTGCAGGTCACAATGGTTAACAATGGAAGAACAATGATTTCAAGCATCACCCTTCTTTTAACATGTCAAGTCTGCCATTCTAACCCAATCAGCCTGATATAATGATCTCCAGCCTTGTGCTCATCAACATTCTCACCTGAGTTAATAAGACAATTACTGAAATGATCTCAGCAGGTCCTTTAATGACAGCAGTGAAATGCAGTGGAAAGTTTTTTTCAGGATTAAGTAAATTTTCATGGCAAAGAAGGACTATGCAATTCATCTGATCACTCTTCATTACATTCTGGAGTATATGCAAATTGCTATTATAAAAACCTTAGCAGCAACTTTTCCAATTTCCAATATTTATGTAATTCTCAAAACTTTTGGCCACGACTGTAGTCGACATTTGAAGTGGATCAAAAAAGTTTTTCTAAGACAAGAATGGGTGTTGTTCAATAGTTTTAAGGCAACTTTGCTGAAAGATCCACTTCAGATGTTGACTACTGAGCAATTCCAAATGTCAACCTTGCCATGAAAAAATAAAGTTTTTAGTAAAATAGCAAAACCTTTGTTTGTGTAGGCTTGTGTTTTACAGTACTGTTAAAATACTTAAAAATGTCTGTCAATGTTTTCAAACTAATTTATTCAAAAATATTTGATTTACCAAAGTCACACAAGTGGCAATTTCACATCTGTCACATTCATAACAAAGCTTTTCCCTCATAAATAAAATAAAATCAATCATTTTTGTTCTATAATGAGCCAACTCTTATCCTTTCGATTAGCATTATTTATTTTAAGTTGTGCAGTTTAATTCACAGAATTTCTACAAAGTATGTTGTATACTGTAAAGTTGCATACTTTTTTGGACACATTCATAACGCATGTTTACTTTCCTCATTTAATATATAAAAAATGTTTACAGATTGATGTTTTTTCTGATCCCATAACTCTGTGGTTAATTGTCTTGGAAAATATAAACAGATGTTTCAATATAATCTTAACAAACACTTTCTCTAAGAATTTATGTTTTAAGATTTACTGCAAATGCCACATCCATAATGCTGGAATTGCTCTACTATGGATGTGCTAAACAGCATTTTGAATGAGAACAAACACAGACAGGACTTGATTTTGTCCACAGGGACCGGACTTCACTTTTGGGGCTAGATATTGACCAATTTCATATAATTGACAAGTTAGCCCCGCCCTGATATGTCCTTAAGGTGGAAAAGGAAGTTATTATGTCCTCTCCTAAGTTTTTGTTAAAGGGATAGCTCACCCAAAAATGAAAATTCTGTCATCATTTACTCACCCTTGACTTATTCCAAACCAGTTTGATTTTCGTCGTTGTTTTGAAATTTTGAAAAATGTTGGGAAAACAAATACTATGGAAGTCAATGGTTACTGGTTTCCAACATTCTTCAAAATATATTCTTTTGTGTTTAAAAAAATAAAACCTCAAACTGGTTTGGAATAAGTCATAGATATACTAGATGTCGCCTGGCCTATTGTTGTCTATTGGAAGGAATGCGTCAATAGAGCCGCCATTTTAGTACAGGGTAGCGCTACTTTGAAATGAATGCGGGACCAAGGTGCAGTGGAGGACTGTGGCCATCCAGAGCCAGAGATATACACATATATACATATATCTATGATCGGGAATTTTCCCCCGTGGTCAGTACGCAAAATTATGTAAAAAAAAAAAAATGTAATTACGAAAATTATAATTTTACATCACTTTTCTACGTCGATGGATCAGTGACCGCACGGGCATTGCCGATAAAGAGTGTGTGTTTGTGTGCATGAAAATGTATTACCCTCCCTCCGTGTTAAATTTGATCTAATCCGTGTCCTGAAACACACCCCCTCTCCTGCTTTCACTTCTCATTCTAATGGAGGGAGCGATTCGTTTGTGAAGGAATCCCCGTTATGAACGACTCGTTCACTTAGCCGACAATAATACAAGTTTCTGGCACCGCAGCATCTTGTGGTCATATTTCTTTTTCATTGTTTGCTGATTTTATTCAACAGAACTAGTATAAGCCTAGAATTCAGTGCAAGTTGATGCTACTTTGCCTTATGATGAGTGCAGTAAGAGACTGTATTATCATCAATAACGTTACTCGTTGAGCACAAAAGTTTGTAACATGTAAAAAACGAAATCTTACCTATGAAATGTTCTCCCTTTGTGCTTTGTTTTCTTTGTTTGCTCGTTACTACACCCGTAAGCAGCGCTAAAGTCCAGCATCTTCACATTGGCACACTGTCTCGACTAGTGCGGTTGAATGATGTTTGTCCTGGGAGCCCTGTACAAATGTGGCAGCGCTATTGACGCATGCTGAGGGTCCGATGTCTAGTGTATATATCTATGGGAATAAGTAATGGGTGAGTAAATGACAGAATTTTCTTGGGGTGAACTATCCCTTTAAAAATTAGGAGAGGACATAATGACGAACACAAATAAATACAAACAAGAACCGTTCATTTTGTTTCCATGGAGATTTCTGCCACGCTAAATAGTAAAAACGTAATCAAATACATAATATTTTAAAGAGCCAAGCATCTCATTTTGTGTTTACGTTTCTGTAAAACATATTCAAGAATGTGTTATCTAGCTAGACTAATACATAATGAATCAAAACCCTTCTGTGTTTCATTTTATATAACGTTTACACAGTGAATGTTCAACAGATTTAGGTTTTGTCACGCCATATACATTTCTAAAGCGCTTTTTACTATGTAGATTGTTTTTACATGTTTTGTACATAGAGATGAACATAACCCCATAACAATATTCCAGATTGACTAGTAACTTGCTGAATGGATTTATATCATTTACATAAGTGGAAAGAACTGTTTAGACGGTACAGCGTCATATTTAATCTTTTTACATTACACTTTCTAATGTTTGACTGGAAAAAAAGTGATACTAAACACACTAACGTTAACTTTAGTCCCTTTGATGACTAATTTAGTAACGTTACTCATCCTCAGTCACTAGCGTTTGAGGCCTTATTTAGAAGTTCATCGGGTAATTTATAACCCCCTAAAGTTGTAAACATGCTGTGAAACAGTGTGAAAATTGTATCATAAAATCAACATTTTCCATGTGTAAAATCTCCAAAAGTAACATTACCTCTCTAAAACCGTCTGGAGTCAGTTTAGTCACCAATCAACTGCTTCACCGCAGTTCTTTTCTTGCTATTGTGAACTGAACTGTAGCTCCGTAGTTCCCTCTAGTGCTCTTAGTGTGCCATTACTTTGGTCTGAATGTATTACCAGTAGATTCGCTGTGGAGTTTTTTGTACAAAATAATAATAATAATAATAATAATAATAATAATAATAAATTATCTTTAAATACATAAATCAATAACTCTTATATAATTGAATGAATAAAACACAGTAGATTAAATTACAAAACTACATTAATTATAAAACAATGCAAAAAATATGATTAGGATTCAGATAATTTAGCTCACATTTAAAATAAATCATATAATTTATTATGCATACAGTATTAATAAATAAATACTGTATGCATAATTGAATTAGTAAAATGTAAATATATTACAATAAATAAATATTGTAGTTAAATGACAATAACAATATAAAAACATTCAGAAATAAATAAATACTGTAATGAGAAGGGGAAAATGCAATAAGACAACTTAACAGAAACTTAAGAAAAGCAAACATCCATTTCTGACCTGTGTATATACATTTTTAGAGATCATACATAAATGTATTATATTATTTTATATGAATGAAAAGTACTTCCTAACCTAATGGTTTAAACAACAATAGCAAAAATATATTTTGAGTATTTTTGGCCTGCACTGTGATCCTTGAATGCTTTTAATGGCATTAACTGATAATTTTTATAAACATGGCATTTGACATTTTTGCTTATAAACTGACACTCACTGGCCACTTTATTAGGTACAGCTTGTACACCTTACTAGTACCAGGTTGGACCCTCTTTTGCCTTCAGAACTGCCTTAATCCTTCGTGGCATAGATTCAACAAGATACTGGAAATATTCCTCAGAGATTTTGGTCCATATTGACATGATAGCATCACACAGTTGCTGCAGATTTGTCAGCTGCACATCCATGATGCAAATCTCCCGTTCCACCACATCCCAAAGATACTCTATTGGATTGAAATCTGGTGACTGTGGAGGCCATTTGAGTACAGTGAACTCATTGTCATGTTCAAGAAACCAGTCTGAGATGATTCGTGCTTTATGACATGGCGTGTTATCCTGCTGGAGGTAGCCATCAGAAGATGGGAACACTGTGGTCATAAAGGGGTGGACATGGTCAGCAACAATACTCAGGTAGGCTGTGGCGTTGACATGAAGCTCAATTGGTACTAATGGGCCCAAAGTGTGCCAAGAAAATATCCCCCACCATTACACCACCACCCTGAACCGTTGATACAAGGCAGGATAGATACATGCTTTCATGTTGTTAACACCAAATTCTGACCGAATGTTGCAGCAGAAATCGAGACTCAACAGACCAGGCAACGTTTTTCCAATCTTTTATTGTCCAATTTTGGTGAGTCTGTGCGAATTGTAGCCTCAGTTTCCTGTTCTTAGCTGACAGGAGTGGCACCCGGTGTGGTCTTCTGCTGCTGTAGCCCATCCGCCTCAAGGTTGAATGTGTTGGGCATTCAGAGATGCTCTTCTGCATACCTCAGTTGTAACGAGTGGTTATTTGAGTTACTGTTGCCTTTCTATCAGCTCAAACCAGTCTGGCCATTCTCCTCTGACATCATCAAGGCATTTGCGCCCACAGAACTGTCGCTCACTGGATATTTTTTCAGACCATTCTCTGTAAACCCTAGAGATGGTTGTGCATGAAAATCCCAGTAGGTCAGCAGTTTATGAAATACTCAGACCAGCCCATCTGGCACCAACAACCATGCCACCTTCAAAGTCACTTAAATTCAAAGTCACTTGCCCATTCTGATGCTCGGTTTGAACTGCAGCAGATCCTCTTGACCATGTCTACATGCCTAAATGCATTGAGTTGCTGCCATGTGATTAGCTGATTAGAAATTTGCGTCAACGAGCAGTTGGAGAGGTGTACCTAATAAAGTGGCCGGTGAATGTACATTTTAGTGGGTGTTTCTGCAAATCGATGCTCATATACATTCTAATGTACGACAAAAAAACTGCACAAATACTGAAAGATGTCTTTTATTTTGAAAGACTCCCTCACAGCAGAACCGTTTTTATTTTGGTTCTTAGCAAATTTCAAAATTAATTTCAACGAAACACATTTAACAAAGATGACAAAACTAAACCAAAAAATACAACCAAAGTGAAACTATTACAGAGCATATTTTATATATATATATATATATATATATATAT
>CAIGQV010019951.1:23080414-23098503 GCA_903798115.1 Danio jaintianensis | reverse complement strand
TATATATATATATATATATTAACATGTACCTAACATTCACCATAACCCACACATGCATTTGTTATTATTATTATTTGTTTCTTTTTGTCCTGTTTTGTATGTAATATATTGACTATGACTGTATTGACTTCTGTTGCCAAATGCTAAACAAATAAAAAAATGCTAAAAAAGAAAAAGAATTAATGGCAACTTAAAATTTTGAATGGAAAAAAAGTTCAAGTTCAAGTGATTTAAGCTCACTTGAGGTGGTTTTGGCGAAAAAGGGCTAAGAATAATGGGAGATAAACATAGCGAACATTACGCCCCTGTGACCAATCGAATGACTCCATTATGCTTGCCTTGTTTACTGTTGGTTGCTAGGTTACCAATAGTACAGTTAGCAGCTCTACAACTTGATGGAAATGTACTTAATTCACATTTGGGATTCACGTTAGGATGCAAACCCGGATAATATTAATGGCTACCGGCTAAAATCGTTTTGTAAAATGTATATTTTACGTAATTAAAAAATATATATACATTTGTTGTTTTATCATTTTCGTAAAAAGGCGCATAACTTTTTGTTTTATAAAATATACTTCAGCTATAATCTAACATCAGTCTTCTTTAAAATGAGACCAAGTTTAAATCTATGCACCAAAGCATTGAAGATTGCATTGAAGAGTGCATGTTTACATGAAAAACTATAGAAAAGTAGAGCGTTAAAGAGGAAAAACACATTCTGTATGAACGGCCCCTTAATTTTCTGGTGTTTCTATCTATTTGCATGTTTTCTTAAGTTGCAGTGTGTTAAGCGTTCTTGGCCACTAACCAATTAATCTTCAAAAAAATAAAAACTACACTGCAAAATGTATCTTAAAAGCCTGATTTGATGTTCACTCACCCTGCTGTCTTTGCCCTCTTTCATGCGCAGCGCACCCTCCAGGTGCAGCTGCCGGGTCTCTTCCGGTGACGTGCCAATCATCGGCGCAGTCAGGTCAATTCGGCTGAACTCCTTTAGAGCCTGCAGGCACACAGTAATGGGAAATGAGGATGCAGATTTAAAGAAACAGTTCACCCAAAAATAAAACAATTACCCCATAATTTACTCACACCCACCCAGCGTATGGATTAGTTTTACAATGGATTCATGCGCTTTTGGAAGCTTCAAATTAAAAGCCACTATCCAACAGCATTATTGAAGAGCCAGGATAACATTTAAAACTACTCCAACTGTTTTCGTCTGACAGAATAAAGTCATGGTAACACTTTACAATAAGGTTGCATTAGTTAATGTATTTACTAACATAAACAAACACTGAACATTTATTACAGTCTGTGTTAATGCTTGTTAATGTTAGTTAGTGAAAATATAGTCGTTCATTGTTAGTTCATGTTAACGCATGGTGAATCAACTAATGTTAACAAGCATGAATTTGGATTTAAGTAAATGTTGAGCTATGATTAATAAATGCTGCACCAGTATTGTTCATAACTGGTTCAGGTTCGTAAATATATTGACTAATAATGAAACCTTATTGTAAAATGAGACCAAAAATGGCTCGAGGTGAGTAAATTATGGGGTAGTTATCATTTTTCACACAAATCAGATGGGGAATTCTCTGTGCAGTTTTTACCTTCTCCACCTCTTCACTGGCTCCCTCCACGGCCTCGTATGACTCGACTCGAGCCGAAGTGGCGGCCAGTTTCTGCTGCTCCTGCCGCTGGCGCATCTGAGAGTCCACACCGTTGATGAAGCCCTCCACACAAGCCAACTGAATACACACACACACATGCAGATCGGCATAGAGTCAGAATTATTAGCCTTCCTGTGAATTTATGTTCTTTTTCAAATATTTCTCAAATGATGTTTAACAGAACAAGGAATTTTCCACAGTATTTTCTGTTATATTTTTTTAATTTTTATATATTTTAACCATTTTAATGTCTATATTATTAGCCCCCTTAAGCAATATATATATATATTTTTTTTGATAGTCTACAGAACAAACCATCGTTAATACAATGACTTGCCTAATTAACCTAGTTAAGCCTTTAAACGTCACTTTAAGCAGTTATTAGAAATGAGTTATTAAAACTATTATCTATAGAAATGTGTTGAAAAAAAATCTTCTTTCTGTTAAACAGAAATTGGGGAATAATAATCCTAATAATTCAGGAGGGCTAATCATTCTGACTTCAACTGTATACTGTACACACTACGTGCTGTAACTGTTTTTGTGCTAGTTGAGAAGTCTTGGTGTCTCACCATGTTGTTCAGAGCATCTCGGGAGGTCTGATCTTCAGTTTTCTTCAGGATGGTCTTCAGGAGCAGAGGGTACTTGGTGAGTCTCTGGTGCGGTTTGACTAGCATGTCCGCTAGCTTCAAACGGTTACACTCTTCCTTTGTTTCTGCCCACTGTAAAGATGAATAAATTACATTTTCTTTATTTGTGAGAAAATTATTTAAAATGTTTTGTTTTTGTGGTACTGAATACAATAAAATAAAACATAATATTAGATATTACCTAAAATATTTTAAAATAATTATTTAAGATAATACAAAATAAAGGGCGACGCGGTGGCACAGTGGGTAGTGCTGTCGCCTTACAGCAAGAAGGTCGCTGGTTCGAGCCTCGGCTGGGTCAGTTGGCATTTCAGTGTGGAGTGTGCATGTTCTCCCCGTGTTCGCGTGGGTTTCCTCCGGGTGCTCCGGTTTCCCCCACAAGTCCAAAGACATGCGCTATAGGTGAATTGTGTAAGCTAAATTGTCCGTAGTGTATGTATGTGTGTGAATGAGGGTGTGTGGGTGTTTCCCAGTGATGGGTTGCGGCTGAAAGGGCATCCGCTGCGTAAAACATATATGCTGGATAAGTTGGCGGTTCATTCCGCTGTGGCGACCCCAGATTAATAAAGGGACTAAGCCGAAAAGAAAATGAATGAATGAATGAATACAAAATAAAATAAGAAATAAATCATAATATTAAATATTACCTAACAAAATAAAATAAAAAAACTAAAATGATAAAAATTTTAATAAAAAAAAAACAAAAAAATTAAACTATAAAAAAATTAATCATTATATTAGATATTACCTAAAATAGTTTTACACAATTATTTAAAACAATACAATAATTGTTCGATGCTTATACAAGATAAAAATCTAGCATTCTATACAGTATAACATTTCCAAAAATAAAAACAATTTAAAAACAATATATATACACATAAAAATTGTAACAATAAACACAGAAATTGAAATACATTATCGAAGAAGTGTTTTATGAATTATATGTAAATAGGAAAGCAATTGTAAATGTCTATAATAATGCTTCAACTTGCAAATATCTCAGTTTGAAGATAAACATCAGACAATCTACGTGTTGGTATTATTACAATTAAGCAAATAATATATGATATTTATATTATACACATACTGAAAACATTTATTATACATATGAAAACCTAAAATATTTTCAAATAATTATTTAAGACAACACAAAATAAAATAATTCATAAATCATGACATTAAATATTACAACATATTTATATTATACAGATATTGAATACATTCATTACAAGTGACTACATACAAAAGAACACAGACCAAAACATCATGTAACACATGATAAACAATAAATATGTAAAGATAGTTAAGGGTTTTGACTGCTGGTCTGGTCTTAATCTCTTTTCTTTTTAAAAAAAAAAATAGAATATAGGAATAAAGCTGAAAAATAAGCCATAATGTGCAGGAAGTGGCAAAAGCCCAAAAGGCTTATTTAAAGCCTCTACCTATATAATTATAATAATAATAATAATAATAATAATAAATTCAAATGACAAACAATTGCATTACAACAAATGCTAAATTACAGTTAAAAGTGAATAATGAATTCACATAATGTATACACACAATTGATATTACAAACTCAAATAGACACAACAATAAAATTAAATTAAATCATACATACATACATACATATAATAGAATTATTTAAAAACTTCAGAAATCTCCTCACCGTGATGTAGATCTTGAAGAGCTCGTTGTCTCCGAGAAGTGAACGCATGTACTTTATACAGCTCTCCTCCTCCATACAGTACCGGATATACGGCTTAAACCGGGATGCAAACTATCCACACAAACAACACACTTTACATCAACAACCCCCATCATTTTATGATTTTACTCTGAACAACAAGCTGAAGTGCAACTCACCGTACTGAAGCCCTCCTGCAGGTCTGCGGGGTCGATTAAGCTCCGAGAGCCTCGTGCTTTCTCCAGCGCCGGAAACATGACCTGAACCCACAGCGTGCAGTGCAGACGCACAATGTCCTGGATGTTGCTAAAGAGTCGAGCGGGCTCTACTTCACCCAAAAGACTGTTATCCTGCAGATTCAGCAGGCCACACAGGAACAGCTGCACAGAAAACATACAGATACATTATTAAAGTCTTCTATACTAGGTTTATATCCATCCAAAATCAAAAAATCATAACATCATAACATACAGTGCAGATTCTGAAGTTTTCTTTTTGTGTCTGAAACATTTGGTACAAGTATTCAGTCTTTGTAAACTCCGCCTTTTTGAGAGCTTGCTCTGCCTTGATTGGTTAGATCTTCTTGTCTTAATCTCTTGTGATTGGTCAAGTGCTTACAGCATATGTTATGCATTCGATCACAAGTTTATGACACCAAATATAGAGGCAAAAAACATCTTGAGCTTGTTGACTTTTAAACACTTCTAGAAGACAAAAACGAAATAAATATTCAAAATACATTTTTGTCAAAAAGCTACAGCTATATTTAGTTTTTGACTGAGTATTCGAGAAAGTGAGATATAGTTTTGAATAACTTTGTTCTTTTGGGAGGCAAATTTATCTGCATTTTAATATTTATTTAACCTAAAAACTGTGATATATTAAGCTTAAGTCTTTTATCTAAATTTTTTTTGAAATATTTCAGTGATTTTTTTTTTTTAAAGATTAAACAAACTTACAAATAAACAATGTTTAATATTTTAATTTTCTAATCTTTAAATAAATTTAATAATATTAATAATAATAATAATAATAATAATATATTTTTTATTTAGCAAAATTCAAAGAAAACACAAAGCTAAATATTAATTAATTTATTTATTCATTTATTTATAAATAAAAGCAGAGTTTATCTTCATGTTTCCTTTAAATCTTCCAAAATCTTTATCTATTATTTAACCTACAAACTGCAATATATTAAGCTAGATTTTTATCTAAAAATACATTAACATTTTTAAGTGAAAATAAAAACATTAAAGATTAAACAAACAAACTACCAACTAATCAACTAACAAATAAATAAGTTTAAATAAGTTTTATAAATAAATAAAAGCAGGGTTTAGCTTCATGTTTCCTTTGAATCTTCCAAAATCTATTTAAAATGACTGAAAATGAAAAGCTGAACCCAGAAAAGAGACTTACATCAGTGATGACCCTGAGTTTCTTGATGTACGTAGCCTCAGTTTGTATCAGCTCCCATATCGCCTCTTGCTGTTGGAACTGACGTCTACTCAAACTCTGAAAATAGGCAGAAAAAATCCACAAAGTCAGAAAAAAGGTGCACTAATAAACTGCAAATCTGATAAAGTGCAAAATGCAACCGGTTTTTGAAAACTAGAGCAAACATATGTTCACATAAATCAATAAGAGTAGCCAATTATAGTTTATTTTTTTTAAATTGTCAAAGAAAAAATATATAGAAATTTCAACAATCAAGTTTGCAATTTAGCAAATGTCACAAAGTGAAGTTTATTTGTAAACTAATTTCAAGAGGATCACGTGCTTATGATTGATCACGGCTGGTCCCGCATTAGCCAATTCATAATTCACCAATCAGACGATTCCTAAGTCTCCATAAATAACCTAAGTCCCATACCACAGTCATCTTCGTTTTGAAGAATCCCCCCTTCCACCCCTACTCCTCCTCCTTTCTTTTCCCCGACACGGCGGCCCAGTGGTTAGCACTGTTGCCTCACAGCAAGAACGTCTCTGGTTCTAGTCCTTACCAAGCCAGTAGACGTTTCTGCGTGGAGTTTACATGTTCTCCCCATGTTCGCGTGGGTTTCCCCCAGGTCCCCCGGTTTCCTCCCACCATCCAAAAAAATGCAACTTAAGTTAATTGTCTAAATCTAAATTGGCACTATAGACGTGCTCCTAGTAAGTAGTTATCTCTTCATAGTAATCCCTAATTTAGCTACAAGAGTAGGGGAGTTCTCGAGATCTACCTGAGCTCAAACTCCCTTCTCGCCCTGCAAAAGGGAGGGAGCCCCGGGCTCGAGGATCTTATGAGCTCAGGGCTCTCTCCCGGGACAGCATGCCAAACACGCTTTATAACCAATCATCAGCTAAGTGTGAACTCTTGAAAAACAATATCAAAATAGTAAATAAACTCATAATTATTATCAATTACAAAACCATTTTCCATCCTGAAAATAACTATAGAGAGGCCTTAGCAATAACAAAGTTTGCAATTTAACAATATCACATCACACTTCAAGTCAGCAGATGGTACATATCTTAAAAATCAAGGCTTTACCATGGTAAAAATGCCTAATAATAGTAGTATTCCTAATTGATTATTTGATTTTAATGGATTACGATTATCTTTTTAACCATCAAAACTGCTATTGTAACATTCAATTCAATTCATCTATTTATATAGCGCTTTTACAATGTAGATTGTGTTAAAGCAGCTTCACATAGAAGATTATAGTGAATTGAAATGGTGTCAGTTCAGTTTTTAGAGTTTAAGTTCAGTTAAGTAGTAACATTCATCTACTTAAAACTCTGATATAAGTCTGATAAAGGTGTAATAATAAACAATAAATCAAATAAGTCTTAAAGGTTTCGTGTAGTGCTTTGAAATGTGCACTTTTATTCAATGTTTGAGTAATCTAAAACGAAACATGTAGAGGGCGGGACAGAGTAGCTCCTCCCCTTTTTATAAAACAGCCAATAGTGTTTTGTTTTATCACCGCTCTGCCGGTGAGATCATGCCAGTGGGGCATGTCAGATACTAGAGAGCATTTGATTGGTCATGATTTGATGAGAAACTGAAGTATGAGGTGACGTGAATAAAACCGTTGATCCATTTAGGCAGAAGTGACAAACTACAAGCTTTACATGTTTATATCAGTTTTATATCTTCTAACCTCGGATTTTGTCACTGTTTTGGAGCACACTAGATAATAAATATCTTAAAAACTAACAATACTGATACTAACATCTCAAAAAATGTCTTTTAATTTCATAGGACTTTTCAACCAACAGTTCTAAGAAGCATTGCTAAGTGCATTGGCTCTTGTAAAATCTGGAGCAAACATATGTTCACTTAAATCAATTACAGTAATGTCTGCATCTGTCGCAGTGATCAATAGACAGGATGTGTGTGTAATGTCCCGGGAGTGTGTACCTCGGGGTCCTCCAGAAGTGTTCTCCAGCTGTCCTCCAGGGTCAGGTTGGGCTCTTCCTCTTCCTCCTCCCAGGAGTCCTGGTGAAAGGCCAGCTGAGGAGGAACCTTCGGCAGACCGAACTGACTGTAGGCCTGCAGCTTAGTGTGCAGCAGCTCCACCCGGTCCACCTCCTAACACACACACAAAATACACAGACAATTTAGATCATTTGTTCCTATCCACTTTCAAATAAAGAAAGAAAGAAATGTGGAAGAGTTTTATTAAGAGTTTTTTATTTATTATAACACCAGAAAACAATCCTACTTTCCATCAATATCTCTCCACATTTGAAATGAAAAAAAAATGTGTATGTACTTAGCAAACATTTTTCTTTGCCTTAAGTTGCATGTGTTGTGGGCAAAAATATATTGTAGGAGTCAAAATTATCGTTAATTATCACATTTCCTCCAGTAAGTACATCTAAACTAATTTTTTGGTCATTACTGGGACAAATTGGAATCAACTTGTTGAAAGACTTTAGGTCTAAAGAGTTTAAAGTCAACTTTAAAGGCATTTTCCCTCAATATTTACATTTATTTTTGGAACCCACAGATTTTCAAACAGTTGTATCTCGGCAAACGAAAGGAAAGGAAAGGAAACAAAACAAAGGCAATTAAAATAATTTGCTCATTTACTTATTTCTTTATTTGTAAGAGTTGTATTAGACTATATAAAACAAGAAAAAAAAATCATACTTTCCATCAATACCTCTCCACATTTTAAATAAACATATAGTTAAATTTTTGTTGGTATGTAATTTAGCCAAAGTTTTTCTTTGCAATATAATATAATATTTGACCCGGACCACAAAACTAGTCTTATGTTGCATGTGTATACATTGTATGGGTCAAAATTATCGATTTTTATTTTATGCCAAAAATCATTTGAATACTATGTAAAGATCCTCTTCAATGAAGAACTTTTGTACATTTCCTTCCGTAAGTATATAAAACATTTTTGTCTCTCTTCAAAATTTTTGATTAGTGATATTTGTTACAAGGACAAATTGCAGTCAACTTGTTGGAAGACTTTAAGTCAAGTTAAACTTTAAAGGCAATTTTTTAAATATTTATTTTTTGAAAACCTCAGATTTTCAAATAGTTGTATCCCGGCTAAAATAAAACAAAATAAAATAAAATAATAGACATTAACTAAAATAGTTTTAAATAATTAAGATAATACAAAATAAAATGATAAACAAATGATAATATTACAAATGACCTTAAATGTCTTAAATAATTACTAAAAAAATAAATAAATTCAATGTTCTACGCATATAAAAGATTAAAATCTAACATTCTATACAGTCTAATATTTCTTAAAATAAAAAAGCTACACTGTAAAAAAAATGCTGGGTTCCACTCAATCGAGTGTTGAGACAACATGAAGGAATTTGGTTAACTTGTTAGTTTTTAGACATTTAAGTTGATTGAACATAAAATAAATAAGTTGCCTCTCTCAAAACTCAAGAATTGTGTTGTTTGAGCTTATTTTAAAGTAGTTTGAAATAAACAGCAAACTAAATTTTTTGAGTGTGTTAAATAAGCTAGTTTTAAATAAAAAATACAAATTACAATGATATATTCAGAAATTGTATTACATTATCTAAAATGTTATTTATGAAGTTGTAAATAAGAAAGCAACTGTAAATGGTAACCATGCTAAATAAAATATCCCCCCAAAATATCATAGTTTATTTTATTAATAAATGACAGAACCTTTTTAAATCATTAAAATAAGTATTAACATTAACAACAATATAGCAAAATCACAGCACAATTCATATCAGCAGATGGTACATGTCAGAAACCCCCCCACAAACAAAGAGCAGTTTACTTTAATGAAAAAATCTTTTTAAACAATCAAAATAATGAAGTAATCACAACAAAATCTGAGATTCACCTAAGTCACATCACAATTCACATCAGCAGACAGATCATGTTTTACCAGTGTTCAATAATATCCTCAAAAACATAATAGCAGTCTTTTTAAAATCATCAAAATAACTATAAAGCAGCTCTAACACTAACTAAATCAGCAATTTAGCCAAATCGCATCACAATTTACATGTCTGTCCCAACAAAACACTCCTGACAGGGTTTATGACACCTTACCAACACCCTTTGACAAAACAGCACCTTTTCTTGACTCTCACACTTCCATTGATTGAGGTGAGTGACCCGTGGCCTATTGTCCTGTAATGGGATGACCGGTGTACTTTTGACAACGAGTATTTAGCATTGAGTGCTTACAAACAATAGAGGCAGACACAGATGGACTATTTGAGGTTTTTAGATGGAGGTTTGGCTCTGTTTAACCCTGCTTTTGTGAAAACAAGCCCAAGCAGGACACACGAACAGCCCCTGTCTGTCTGCTTTTGGGATTCATGGCTGATTGTTAAAGGGCTGGAGGTGTGAAGTGACAGATGAGTGACAGATACCATCTCTATCAGTCCTACATCTGGTGGAAATGATTTTTTTATTTAATGGTAGTGGGATTTAGGATTTAGTTTATTTGTTTGTTTTGGTCTTCATTAAAAGTGGAGTAGACATTTTGAAACCATTAAATTAGTGATGTATAATAATGAAAATAAATGATAAATTTTTAACAGTCTAACAAGCAGTAAATAAAATAAAAAATAATAATAATAAAATAAAATAAATGTTTTTACTTGCTTTGTGGTATTTAGCAGTTTGTGTCATTATTAAAACTTTAATAAATAACTTTAATTAGTGTTAGAGCTACATATTATATATATATCCTTTCATGTGAGACCAATCTAGGAAAAGACATTTTGGTATGTTTTACATAAGACCCTATTTAGTATGTTTTACAAAAAATTTTAATTTACAAAAAAAAATTAAGTAGGTTTTACAAAAGACCCTATTTCAGACTTAATACTTCAATTTTAACGTCACTTATTTATTTGTCAAATTTACTAGCCATTTTTGAGAGAGAAAATTAATAAATTATGTAGTAAATTAAATAAAGTAAATACACATTTTTGCGTTGTTCTTTACCGTATCTCCAAACACTTCTACATTTTATTGTTTTAATTTTATGTAAGTGTGCGTAGCTGTTTTAAATAAACATTGAAATTCAGACAGACAAAAAAAATATATATATAAAACACTGCATGAAATCTCATTACTATCTTCTCTCTGACTAATCCCACCATGGAAAATTGCACCATCTCATATCCTGATTTCCTTAAACTTCCTGTGGTTTTCAAGATGAGTAGATTAGATCATATCAGCTCTAACCTTTCCAGCTCCGGGGCCGAAGAAGACACTTAAGCGGTTCTTCCAGTCGGGTCCCGCAGCCAGTGATCTTCCAGGAGCCGCAGTGGTCAGAGAGCCACCCAGCAGGGCCAGAGTGTCCGGAGACGGGATGTTGGCATCACCCAGAAACTCCGTCATGTTCTTCCTTCGACGGGCCTGACCCTGTGTAGAGGAGCACAAGACGCAAGATTGAGAGATATTCAACTTCTTCCAACATCCCATGATGTTAAAGGGATAGTTCACCCAAAAATGAACAGTTACACACTCAAGTGGTGATAAACATTTATGAGTTTCTTTCTTCTGTTGAACAAACGAAGATATAATATGATACAAAAGAAGATATTTTGAAGAATGCTGAACATCTGTAACCATTGACTTCCATAGTAGGAAAAACAAATACTATGGAGGTCAATGGTTACAGGTTTCTTCGTTATATCTTCTTTTGTGTGCAACTCAAATAGGTTTTGAACAAGTAAAGGATGAGTAAATGATGGCAATATTCATTTTTAGGTGAACTGTCCCTTTAAACTTCTGAAACGATAAAAAACCCCAGCATTTTCCTCACAACTTTTATTAAAAAACAATAAAAAACAACAACAACCCACTACATTTAAAAAATGATATGACAAAAAGTTATGACAACAAATGGTTTTTATGTGACTAACTTATTAAAAAAAGTCAAAAAAAAAATTTGTTATACAAAGTTTAACTTAATTTTTAGTTTATTTAATTGATGCAAGTTGAGATGACTAGAAAAATTATAGGAACACTCCACTTTTAAAAAGTTAAATAGTTGAGTTTTTACAATCTTTTAATCCATTCAGCTGATCTTCGGGTCTGGAAGAGCACTTTTAGCTTAGTTTAGCATAAATAATTGAATCAGATTAGACGATTAGCATTTTTGCCTGCAGCAGGTGCAATGATATTACGCAGTGCCTGAAATTAGCAGCACCTGGAGGTGGTTACGTTGGTTTTATTGACAAAAGTTCAACTTTTTTTTTTCAAGCCAATTTTCAGGCATTGCGTAATATCATTCACATGCTGCAGTCATGGGTTGGCAGCAAAGTTTTTTGATTATTACACAAGAATAAGAGTATAGTTCCTATAACCATATTGGCCTAGAAAACAGCAACTTCTCATTTTCCGTCGGTCTTAGTACAAGATGTAACTATAGAAGCTACAAGCTTTAAATAGGAAATTTATCGAAACACCTTTTTGAGTGAGATGCTAATGGTCTAATCCGATTCAATGATTAATGCTAAGCTAAAAGTGCTACTGCAAGACCAAGAGAATTTAGAAACAAGCACAAAAGACAAACGCACCTAGATATGGATTATCTGTAGCACAGCCTTATATTATTTATTTTTATTATTTCAGTTCTTTTGAAATGTACAGTAAGTTCCGCAAACAGGAAGTGCAGCCCATAATTTGAAACTCAAAAAAACACGTGGAAATAAAAAAGAAAATTGTGAGAAGGATATCAGCAAGTATGTGAAGGACAGCAGATGGAGAGATACGATGGAGAGCTTTATCAGTAACAGCTGAATGAATGAGCGGCTGTGAGAGAGTAAACAAGAGATTCAAAAACAGATTGAGAGACACAGGTGAGACAAACTAAATGTACCAGCGTTCATCTCAAAGATATCAACCACCAGCAGAATAAAACCAGGGTGGGCTCACATTTAAGAAGTACAACAGCCTTAAAATCTGAAGTTATAGAAATAGTGCAGCATGGTAAAAAACGTCTTATTTTAGAAGTATAATTACACTGTAAAAATATTATATGACAAAAAGGCATGACAACAAATGTTTTTCATTCATTAATTTTCCCTTATTTATAAGGGGTCACCACAGCGGAATGAACCGCCAACTATTCCAGCATATGTTTTACGCAGCGGAAGCCCTTCCAGCCGCAACCCAGTGCTGGGAAACACCCATACGCTCTCACATTCACACACTACAGGCCAATTTAGTTCATCCAATTCACCTATAGCGCATGTGTTTGGACTGTGGGGGAAACCCACAGCACGCCAACATGGGGAGAACATGCAAACTCCACACAGAAATGTCAACTGGCCCATCCAGGACTCGAACCAGGGACCTTCTTGCTGTGAGGCCACAAATGTTTTTATGTTACTTTAAATTTTTTTAATAAGTTAATCAGGTTCAGATTTTGATTTATACGAAGTTTAACTTGATATTTTATATATTTATATGATATTTAATTTATACAGTCAGCTTGACTGATGCAAGCTGAGATGACTAGAAAATTTAATTTGATTCAAGAACAAAAAAAATCTAAGGAGTAAGATTTTTTTTTACAGTCTATATAACTATTCATAAATAATACACAGCATATGCATATTTTCTGCTTAAATGTTCTCAATGGATCTCAAATATATATAAATAACTGCATACAATAACTGCATAAACAACATTTTATAGATTTATTTTATATTTAAAATTGTATATATATATTTTAAATTAGGAACATTAAAGCATTTTTATTTATTACATTTGTCAGAGTTTGATTTTTTTTATTTTTTTTATTTAGTAATAAATAAAAACGTTAAAGCAAAACTAAATAAGACCTACAATTCAGAAAAGCAAGCAAACAAACAAACAAAAAGTGCACTCAAAAATGAAGTGATTTACATCATTTACTCTGGTGGTTTTAAACTTTATTACATTTCTATAAATGTCTTTTTTTCTGTTCAAAACAAAAGAAGATATTTTGAAGAATGTGCTAAAATGTCGCCATTCAACAAAAAATACATGGAAGTCAATGGCTGTTTTCTCCAACATTCTTCATTATATCTTCCTTTGTGTTCAACGGAAGAAGCTTTTACTTTTCTTCTACATCAGACCTCTTCATCACTTCTAAAATAGCCATTTTATTACTTAAATTGATTTATCACCTGGCCCTTGACAAAACCACAAAAAAAAAAAGTGCTCCTACAAAAGTGATGACATTAACAGAAGCAATTATGAGTCATGCTGATATTGCAAACAATAAAGATCCTTCCCAAATGTCCTCATTACATCATACTAAAGTCCAGTAGGTCAGCAACCCTGCTCGGAAACATTAAGACCGCCATTGTTTTATCAGTTATTGTTCTTTGCATCATCTTACTGCTCAAACACGCTCCATCTTATGAGTTAAACAAACAAACAAACAAACAAACAACTGTTTAGTATCTAAGGAAGTAGTAATGTGGCCGAGTAGAAGGCTTGTTGACCCTCTTCACCAAGACGCAGGGAATTCCAGCGCAAATTCCAGAAAGCACGACGGCATTTTTGGGGAATGTGCAAAAAAACAGGAAAGGTCTAAAGACTAAACAAAGGAATTCCCTAATCAAACACGAGCAATGCTGAAAGCTACGGCAATAATAATAACAGATAGTAGTGAATTTGAACACTCATGAAACACTGTTTTATTAGTTTTATTATTAGAATTATTACTATTATCAACACTCAAAAAAGATTTGTGCTGCTTCTTCACACTACTTATTATGAATCAACACAATTCTTAAGCTTTTTTGGGACAAATTAATTGTTTTATGTTCAATCCACTTAAATTTATAAAATGTATGTGTGTTGGGGCAACATGGAGGAATTGTTTGGAAATCTGCATTTTTTTTACAGTGAATGTTGAAAATAGCTGTTGATGCTTCTTCAGGATTCCAGGATGGAGAATGTTTAAAAGTACAGCATTTATTTTTAAATAGAGAGCTGTTGTTACTTTATAAATGTCTTTCATTCATTCATTCATTCATTTTCCTTCGGCTTAGTCCCTTCATTAATCTGGGGTCGCCACAGCGGAATGAACCACCAACTTATCCAGCATATGTTTTACGCAGCGGACGCCCTTCCAGCCGCAATCCAGAACTGGGAAACACCCATACACTCTTAAATTCGCACACATGTGGAGGAAACCGGAATCTATTAAAATATTATCTGACCCCTTGCACAGTTTATTTTGTGAGTATGAGTTACTGCCTTCTGGTCTACGATACAGGTTGCCTGTGGGCAGATAGAATCATTTTAAGAAATCTTTTTTACCTACATCAATTACATTTTTAAACATGTAATATTTGTGTTGATGATTGAATGTTTGTGTTGATTTGTGTTTTTGATGTCTGTTTTTGTTCAGTGTATACAAATGTGGGCCTAGAGTCCAATACAAATTTCCCCATTGGGGAGTCTAAACAAAAACAAACAAAATTTTTTTATTGAATATATATATATATATATATATTTAAAAATGTTTCTATAGGAATGACTGTATTAAATGCAATTAAACTACACTAATTCAATTAAATAACATTACAGATCTCCCTAAATGAGAAAAATTATAAAAAATATATCTTTGCTGAATAAAGAATTTTGTTTTTAAATATTTTAGATCTTAATAAATTCTTATCACCACATATTCCTTTTTTCAATGACTTTGGCATCCGCTGCGTAAAACATGCCGGAATAGTTGGCGGTTCATTCCGCTGTGGCAACCCCAATCAGGGACTAAGTCGAAGGAAAATGAATGAATGAATGAATGAATGAATTAACATTTGTGAACATGTGTTTACATCATTTGTAACATCTATATTGGCTTAATCAAACTTCCATTTCTATACATTATGATTGAATCAAACCATAGATGAGCTCCTAAATTCTAAATGAATCTAGGTTGTGGACTATTTTGAAGTCCATTAAGATTCCTTCAAATTCTTCTCTATGGTCGTGTTGGGACTGAAATCAAGAAGATCCCTGCAATGAAGAAATAAAAGAAGAACACCAGACAGGCCACTGTGCCCCCCATGCTAAATTTAGAAGCAACTAAAAGCGACAGGCAGACGATGAGCTTTGATGAGGGGATTTCTGCGGATCTGGGGTGAAAGGATGAGGACGCAGATGTCAGGAAACGTCCTTACATTAGAAAGAATGCAACGGACGTCTGACTGCTGGTTATGGCTCTAACCAACAGCCATTCAGGACTTCAAAAGACCAATAGACTATTGCCACTATACAAATAACACATTTATGCAATATGCTTATGCTTTGATATCATGAAAAATGGAAAATAGGGAGAGGAAAAGTACTCTAAAATGTCAATGGGTAGCACACATGAGCACCAAACACCACATCTAAGGAAATCTTTCTATTGAGAGCGACACATCTATAATTTACATGGATCAGTAAATCAATACTCAGCTTTCCCCTCACTTATTTGAACGTTTAAACAACAAACATCACTTTAATAGTCTCTACGCAGCACAAATAAAAAAATAAATGGGTTCGAAATTTCATTCAAACCCATTTTAGGATCAGCTGTGATTGCAGATTACTACATTCTATGGACGAACTGAATGACCAGCGAATTTATGAAGCGTAACAGTGTTCCCAAAGCATCTGATCTACTCACCATGGAAGCGAGCGGCATGTCAAATGAGAGGTAGACCATGGTAATCTCTCAGCCGGGTTCACGGAGCCTGACCCATGCTAGAGCCAGCTGCTACGGTCACTCAAAGCCTCCTCTCTTCAAAACGCTGTTACAAAATCCTGTAACTCCTCTGAAAGAGTTCTTGAGCCAAAATGTAGTTTCCAAAATGATAGATAACTAATTTTAAATCAGCACCCTCTTAAACTCCTATATAATGATGAAGGTGCATCAGGGTTCGCTTCTAGGTCTGTTTTAGTTTTACAATTAAGCTCAACCTGCAATGAGAGGTAAAGCCATCCGACTGAGCTTCTCTGTCTGCATTACTGAATAGGACAGCCCAAACGTCATGGCAACTAGGAGGATCCTGTCCCATTGTGTGGGTTGGGAAAGAGAGGTGTGGCTGCTTAAAGACAGAGGGTCACATGTGAAGTGGGAGGGGAGAAAGGGAAAAACATCCTGGAGCCTCAAAACCACTAATGTCTGTCTGGCTACATATTTTTGAATAAGAATTCATCCAAAGTTTAAAGAAGAAACAAGATTTGTATTAAGGATATTATTACTGGTTGCAAAAAAAATGATAACAGTACATTAGATGGAAGAAGGTCCTCCAAAGGTAGCTCAGTGGATTCAGAGACTTAAACAGGTCTATATAATGAAAAAAATTACTGTATGTCTACAAATGAAGACTGATATTTTTCTGAAGAGGTGAGAAAGTATTACAAGATATTTAGATATGCACATTTAGAGGTTAATTCACCTATCACCAACGTAATTTCAGGTAACTACAATGTAACACAATGTAATTTGATGTACAAATGTATACCCTGAAAAGTATTTACGACGGCATATTTATTATTTTTATTATTTTATTTTTTACATTTTTATATTATTATTATTATTATTATTATTATTATTATTATTATTATTTGATTCCCTCATCTGTAAGGGGTTAAATTGTTGGGGAAGGGGTTGTTCTGTAAAAAAATAATTGAAAAATAATACTTAAAAAGTTCTTTCTCATTGCAGGTTGTCTCCTTTTGACAAAACAGCCATTAAAAATATGTAATTGAAATCTACATACATTAACAGATAAAATGCAACAACATTTATCTACATTTTCTACAAACCTACATAAGTCTATTTTAGATGTTTACTTTAGATTGAAAAAAAATGTAAATAAAAAGAAAATCTCAAAATTGACTGGTGCATAAAAAAAATCATAAATATCTTGACTTAATTAAATCTTATCTTATCATAAATATAATTAAAAGGGAGGTCCAGATGATCCTCAGGACTTCTAATGAATCAAAAATGAGAGTAGTGTGTCATTCCTGCGCATTGAATGACTTCCCAGCATTCTTTTCTTTCCTACAAGTTACAAGGAAATGACCTAGGCAATATGAAACTGGGGGAAATCCCAGACCATAATATTTGCTACGACAAGTCTCAACTAACTGGATGGTTGTTATTAATCTAAACACCACCAGAAGCCAACCGAGCATTACTTTTAAATGAAATAAATCACTAAGAGGATGATACTCCATTATAGCAGTTTAAAAAATGATTCCCAACCCTGGACCTGCAAGTATGATCAATTAATAACTTATTATAGGGAATGACAGCTTAAAGCCATGAATGTACAGTGAAATTACATATAACAACGTACATATTATACAATAAGTCCATAATCAATTTACTTTTAATTTTTAATCAATTTGAAATTCAATTTACTTGAATAATGTCAGAGAGACAAAATAAAGATTGAGACTTTACTGTCAACTTCAATGTATGTTCACATTGAAAAATATTAAAGAATGCTTTATTAGTGCAAGCAGAAAAATATGCTCCAATTAATTTAGTGAAGTGAAGTGAAGTGAAGTGAAGTGAAGTGAAGTGTAGT
>CAIGQV010019951.1:23059626-23079676 GCA_903798115.1 Danio jaintianensis | reverse complement strand
GAACAAACGGACAGACAAACAAACGGACGGATGAACGAACAAACGGACGGACAGACAAACAAACGGACGAACAAATGAACAAACAAACAAACAAACAAACAAACGGACGAACAAACAAACAGATGAACGAACGAACAAACAAACAAATGAACGAACAAAAAAATAACAAACAAACAAATACACAAAGGGACGAACAAACAAACAGACGAACAAACAAACGAGCAAACAAACAAGCGGACGAACAAACAAACAAACGGACGAATGAACAAACAAACGGATGGACAAACAAATGGACAAAGAAACAAATGGACGGACAAACAAATGGACAAAGAAACAAATGGACGAATGAATGAACGGACAGACAAACAAATGAAAAAATGAACAAATAAACAAACAAACAAAGGAATGAAAAACAAATCAAATTTTAAAAAGACAGATTAAAAGTCAGCTGTGGTATTTAAAGTGACCGCACCATTTGAGTAATCAGCTATCAATCTCTTTTCCACCTAGTTAAAATTTTACTAATAACCACAACATACTCCTAAACCTTGATTACGAGACCCTGATTACTGAGAAATGATTCATGTAGAGCCTTTTTTTTACTCAAAACGTCTCCAAACAACATAGTTTAACTCTAGATAAAAAGAGCTTTTGATCAAGCTTTAACCAATGATGAGTAGAAGAAAAGCTTAAATAATAATAATAAAAAAAACATGTTAGACAAACACCAGTCTGACCAGGTCACCTCTCATCTACTAACTTTACCTTGAGTGTCAACACAGGACTAGTCTCAGGGTCAACGACACCCATAATGTCGCCCACTTTAATTAGTCAAAGCGGAGGCAGAACAAAGAGTCATTGACGCTTAAGGACAGATGATTAATCAGTGATCAAAACAGCGATACAGTCTTATCGTCTGAGCAGATAACAGCGTCTATCGATCACTGAGGCCCAGACTTGTGTCGAATGATGCTTGCGGGTTTCCATTACGCACACATTCAGCTTCCATTACACATCGACACGTCGCATCTTCCTATTCTGGGTAAACATTTGGCAAATGTGGAACAATTCAAATGACGCTGGAAAGGAGGGTAACCAGTCATTGAAGCAACAATGAAGCAACAAGTGGGAAGCAGCATGGATCTTGTTTGAAAGTATGTTGACTATAGATGTTCATGCAGAATTGGATGAAAATAAAACATATAAAATTAATAAAATGAATTAAAATTCTATGACTTTAGCAAAATCATCTGAATAATCAGCTGTGTTTACAGTGACATTTTCTTAGTAGTTACATTAATATAAAAAAAAATATATAAATATATATATATATACAAAATGTGTCACAAAATACAAATTTTCCCGTTTGTATTATTTGTAAAATGCTAGCATATTTACAGAGATTTACCATGGTATGCACTAAAGGTTGTTTTTGCTAGTGAAGTGTGGTATAACAATTCATTGCAAAACACAATATAGAACTAACTAAATACTATAATGGAACTTTCCACAATGCTAAGAAATCTTCAAAGATTTCAGATTGATCCCACTAGTTTCCCATGAAGATAAGAACCGTTTTAGTCTAAAGTCATGTTTTGTTCTATTGTCTGCAAACACTGAGTGTTAACGGTCAGAAACTAATTGCATGGTAATTGCGTTAACTTCGCAAGAGCGCCAATCACACACAGGGGCAGAGCACTTTGTTGATATCACAGGTAAACAGATAATTACTAATGTTTGCGCTGGTTTCTTGCTAAATGTGTGATATTGAGAATCAGAGATAAGCAATTTGGGCATTTTTTGCGGCTCAAAGCTTGGAAGAGTTATTATACAGCTTAAACAAAACATTAAACAACTCGAACCTTATATTTAATGAGGGAAAATTATGCTGATTATATCTGTCTGCTCCGACACTCACCTCTACCCTGTGATATTAATACACTTTTGAACCAGTCTCTTATCAGAGAGTTCAAATTGGAAGAGGAAAAGACTCATTTCCTGCAGTCTGCAGTTTATCCAGACCTCTGATACCAAATTCACTGACCGGCATCTGATCAAACACACTGTTTCCCGATCTAATGCTTCTCTGGCAGCTTTTAGATACTTGGGATATATATATATATATATATATATATATATATAGATATAGATAGATAGATAGATAGATAGATAGATAGATAGATAGATAGATAGAAGCGAACCTTCTGCCAGCTCTCTTGTCCCCCCCCGTCTTTGTGTTTGTCCCAACCATATTGTAAATAGCATATTTTTGCATATTTTTCTTTTTCTTATTTTTGATTAACTCATTGTTTTCACTTGGGAGGCATAAATAAATTCACAGTTTTGGTACATCTGCTTTTGGCTGTCTTTACACTTCACTCGCGGTATATATAAATGCATTTTAATTGCAACTTTAAATGTCAAAATATTAAATTATGGTGCAATTTTTACAACCCTGTCCCGATATTGCAAAACAAATCATTTCATTAGCCATCAAGATTAAAAGGCTTATTTATTTTTTCACAATGAAGAGACTGTGTACATAATCAACATTCCTCAAGATTTCAAATGTACCCAAATTAGCATAAAAGGCTAGTTTTCATTGGTAGTTCCTTTTCCAGATGTTATATAAGGCTAAAAAAACACCGAATAAAAAAACGAATTCAAATGATAAACAAGACTCAAATATACACTGTAAAAAACTTAATGACCAAAAAAATCAAGACAAATATTTTTTATGTTGCTTTACCTTATTTTAATAAGTTAATCAGGTTTCAGCTAAAAAAAAATTAAGTTATACAAACTTTAACTTAATTTTTGTCAGTTTGAGTTGAGATGACTAGAAATGTAAATTTGATTCAGCTAAATAAATGTAAGACAGAAAAATATTTTTTTACAGTGTACAAATAACAGAGTTAAGGGGGAAAAAATCTATGTTCGCAATGTTGATTATTAGGAATCCGTTTCTTAAAATGACATTTAAATGAATTAAGCGATACACATTCTCTAATCTATTTGGTATTAAAATGGTATTATGTGGTATTAAAATCCACTGATGTGATGCTTCGAAGCTCAAAAGTAGAAACTTGAGGTGCACTAAGAAAAAAACGAAACAAACAAAAAAATATTTTAAAAAAACATTCATTTTTTTTAACTCCAATATGATATATATGGTTTTAAAATAACACTTTGCAAATGTCTTTCTTTTTTCCCTTTTTTCTTTCCCTAATGTCTTCAGTAGTATCCATCTGTATCCTTAATGACTATTTCTTATGTATCTGATTTTGTTACGTTCTAATAAAAAAAAAAGTTAAAAAAAGAATATTTGTATTCAAGTTCTTTTTTAGCATCTACAGTTGAAGTCAGAATTATTAGCCCTCCTGAATTATTAGCCCCCCTGCATATTTGCATTATTGCAGTACATAATATTTTACAAAGTATTTTTCAAGATACAAGTATTCAGCTTAAAGTAACATTTAAAGGCTTAACTAGGTTAATTGTGGCTAATTAGTCAAGTCATTGTATAACAGTGGTTTGTTCTGTAGACAATCGAAAAAAAAATATTGCTTATGGGGGCTAATAATATTGACTATAAAATGGTTTTAAAAAAAATAATTCATTCTAGTTGAAATAAAACAAATAAGGCTTTCTCCGGAAGAAAAACTATTATGGGAAATACTGTGAAAAATTCCTTGCTCTGTTAAACATCATTTGAGAAATATTTGAAAAGAAAAAATTCAAAGGAGGGCGAATAATTTTGACTTCAACTGTACGTCTATGCACACAACCACTAGTGGGCCGTGATATTTACACGTGCTCGTGTCAAAAGAACATCTGAATCAAAGTTACGTTGACGAAAACACGACATTCACTGGAAAACCTGCTTTTGCGAGACACTTGTCTTTCAGCCTCTGGGATTGTAAAAGTCAGCGCGCGACATCAAACGCTGGCGCTTCAAAGGTCACAGGATCTGGCCAATCAAACCTCAAAGAGGAGTCATGGAGTCAGCGCGCACCAATAATCCCAGGGGTGATGGGTTTCTTTCTAAAGGTCAGACTTTGGTGAGGGGGCAAGGCACAGTGGGCAAGTTACCACATACAGGTCAAACGCGCTCGCAGACAAAACAGAGCTGCTCTCATAAAAATTCCAACAGAATAGCTCGCGGATGAGTCGAGGATTCCAGCAGTGGGACATTGAGATGGTTTGTGCACATCAGCAGACATAATAAAATATTAATAAAGTCAGAGCAATCATTATATTATAGCAGTAAGGAGAAGATAAGTTGACTGGGTAAGAGCAGGTGCAAAGGAATCATGGTGGTGAAAGATATTAATGTTTAATGGTATAGAGTAGGGGTATATTATTTGTTGTTCAATAATTTGGGGTGAGTGCCATCCTTTTAAAAGAAACTAATGTGCTAGTGTGCTGAAGTCAAAATAAATACATTTATATTGTTGATTTTTTTAAATAATATTATTTTTTAAACCATCTATTCATCAAGAAGAATTGAGGAAAATAAATTAGGGCTCCCACAAATAGGGTTTTCAATGTTGTTATTGATGATGATGATGATAACAATAATAATGATGAAGATGATGATTAATAATAATAACAATAAAATTATAATAATGGTAACATAATTGTACTTTTTTTTTTAATCAAATAAACGTCACCTTGTCAAGAATAAGAGGCAGAGAGAGAATCAAAATAAATTTTCTAATCATTATTTTTATTGGAAAATACATTTGAAATCTATCTAGATGCCACACATTTCTTTACCCAGTCCAATGTAATGCTAAAGAAAATCCATTCTTTAAATGTTCACACATTATGTTATTTGCATATAATGGCCAACAACAATGAGAACTGCGTAATGGAATGATAAGGAATGTCCTGCTGGAAAACAAGGGGGTGGTGGAACCTAAAAAATTAGACAGCTGATACCATAATGCAAATTCTACCTTATCGAACAAATGTGTAACATGCAAAACCACAATCCACGAACGACCCCAGAAGCCATGTCTGCGAAAGTAGAAGCAGAAGCGATGACCTTTTGTGTCTTTATGGAAAAATGGAGAGCTCACCCAAAAATTATCCTTTTATTTAGTCTCCCTGACACCATCCAGCGTGATTTTTTTGTTTTGTTATGTTTTGCTTTGTTATGTTTTGTACAACAATAAAAAATATTTTTAGCTGAAACTGTGGCCCTTAATGATTGGTAAAATAAAAGGCAATGCTATCGGCACTTTTAGGGACGATTTACACAAAACCACCTGGGTCTCCACTTTTGCCATGGCCTCTCTTTTTGGCTTTCATAAACTTATCCCTCAAGTTTTTCCAAACTTTTTTACAAAAACATTCTCCTTTCCCACGGCTGTTGCAATTTCTAGCCAAGAATTATTGGTTATTATTATCCCTATCACACATGGACGGATCATATAGATGTCTGCACAGTCGTACCTGTTTTAGACAAAATCTCTTCAAAGTGATTAATATTTAACTCAAATGAAATGTGGCGGCGCACATGTGGCAGCCGAAATCATGTCACGCGCATTAAAAGCAAACCTCCGCCAACTCCGCAATGACATTACATTCGCCGCACGCACTCAAGCAAACTAGCGAACACATCGAGTATAAATCAGCCTTTACTCATCACAAATCTGTTTGAGTTGCTTTCTTCTGTTGAACACAAAAGAAAATATTTTGGATAAATGTTGGAAACCTATAACCATTGACTTCCATAGTATCCACTGGAAGTCTAAGATTAGCAATTTCTAACATTCTTCAAAATATCTTCTTTTGTGTTCAAAAAAAGAAAAAAAGAAACAGTTTTGAAACCACTTAAGGGTGAATTATTCCTTCACTTTCATCAATTGGTGTAGTTTGTTCCTCGCCACTGTTGCCACTGGCTTGCTTGGTTTGCGACTTGTGGAGCTGCGCATCGATGGATTTGGTCTTCAGTGTTTGGACTTTCAGCAGTGAAAACTAAACCACACTGAACTTAACTTCAACTCTGAAAACTGGACTGACACGGCTTCAATTCCAATCTACTAGAACTTCTATGTTAAGCTGCTTTGACACAATCTACATTGTAAAAGCGCTATAGAAATAAAGATGAATTGAATTGAATAATTAAATATTCATTTTTGGGTTAGCTATCCGTTTAAAGGCAAATATAGCTAACTAAATCAAATTCAGTGTCTGATCATTGAGCTTTTGTCCTCAACAGAAAAAAAGAAACTTATAAAAGTTTTGAAAGCGCTTTAGGGTGAATAAATAGTGATTAAATATGAATTTTTGGGTTAGCTATAAATTTAAAGTCAAATAAAACTAACTAAATCAAATTCAGTGTCTGAGCGGTGAGGTTTTCTTCCTAATTAGCCAGTTTAGAAAACCTAGAAAAATAAATGCAATACCTGCGCAATACTCTTCCAACACGCATAGGCTTGTTTTATGATGTTACGTAACCAAAATCCATCCAGAGCAAAGCAAAAGCCTGATGGGATGACACAACCTGAGTCCTCCGCTCTGAAGTTTTTTTTATTGCTAAGCCTGAAGATTCAGCCTCAAATCACAGCAAAAAATCCATCAGCAGGCCAACAATCATCTCTCTGAAGCCTGGATGTCCATGTTTGTACTTGCACACATGGATTTGCGTTCAGGCTTGTCTTTTTCCATGAGTGAATCTTTACTGGGTATTACAGCAGAGCCAGGGGAAATTCAGCCCTGTGATGTTGAAAGAGTATCCAGTCATTTCTGCAGAAAAAGAGCTAAAAAAATACCATAGAATCTCCTCATGTGGCGGAGGATACACTCAGTAAACTTCCTGTATGAGGTCATGTGTTGTGCTGGAGTTGGTTTACAAAAAACTGCCACCTTAAAAGGAAGAGGAACTGAGGTGTTTGGAAATCATGAAATGTATATGTATAGAAGTCAGAGAAAAGCCGACCGTTTACTTTTGAGAGAGAGAGGGGGAAATGGTGTTGTAAAACTAAATTATGACAAGGGATTTGTGTTAAAAGATAAATAAATAAAATGCTGCAAAAATGTAAAAAATTAATATTACCACTCAATAAAACCAAATAAAAAAAGGCTAAAAAAGGCAGAGGCTAAAAAATAAATAAATTACAAACAAAACTAAATTATGACTAAAAACACTAAAGTAATAGTACAAAAATAAATAAATAAATAAATAAATGTAATAATAAAATAAAAAATAAAAATAAAATAAAATAAAAATTAATTAAAATTAAAATAAAATAAAATAAATAAATACATATTAAAAATGCTGCAAAATTGTAAAAACAAAATCAATTTTGTAATTGCAATAATTAAAAAAATAAATATTACAACTCAATAAAACTAAATAAAAAAAAATACTATTTCGGAGGCAAAAAAATAAATAAATTACAAACAAAACTAAATTATGACTAAAAACAAGTAAAACACTGTAGTAAAAAATAAATAAATAAATGTAATAATAAAATGAAAATAAAATAAAATAAATATATTAAAAATGCTGCAAAATTGTAAAATAATCTATTTTGCAATTGCAATTTAAATAATGATATTACAAAATAATCATTTTTACAAAAACTACTATTTCGGAGGCTGAAAAAGGTTTTACAAAACTAAATTAAGACTAAATTAACTAAATTAACAATGCAGTAAAAAAAATAAATAGTACAAAAAGTAAAAATGAATAGTAAAAAAAATAAATAAATTCAATAATAAATTTAAGTTAATTCAAATGAAAATTTATAGAAATGCAAAAAAAAGAAAATGCTATTACCCTATTATTTATGAAGCAAACAATGGTCTTCTACAATAAAAAACAAATTATAAATTAACATATTACAACACAATAAAGCAATATAAAAGAACGACTATTTTGGAGGCTGAAAAAGGTTTTACAAAACTAAATTATGAATAAAAAACAAATAGTAACAAATAAATAGTACAAAAACTCAAAATGAATAGTAAAAAACAAATAAATAAATTCAAGAATAAAAAATTAAATGAAATTAAATTAAATCAGATTAGATTAGATTAAAAAAAATAATATGCTACAACCCTATTATTTATGAACCAAACAATGGTTTTCTACAATTTATTTGTGAGGATTATAAGTCAAGGTGTCCTTATATAATAATAGTAATAATAATAATAATTATTAAAATAAACAATAATAATTTCCCTCATTATCTAGTGTGCAGGCAATGACTAAAACTAAATTATGACATTTTACATTTTCTTAAACTACAGGAAAAAAATCTGACACACCATGAAAGAAACTTCTGGCGACATCTCTAAAACTTGGGGTCCTTTTCTAGATAATTTAAAAAGTGAAACGTTTCTAAATATACTGCTCCTCTGGAAATATTACTTTCCTTCCCACTAAGTATAGATTGATAATCGACTTCATCTTGAATCTAATTTGTTTTCCACCTGTGGTATTATTGTGCATATTTGTTTGGATTATTTTTTTTTATTAATGTTGATGTATTTTGTTTAGAGTGTTTGCATATGTATGTCATCAATCATTTTATCAATCTTTAGTATTTCTGTATTTGTAATTGCAATTGAGAATCCTGCTGGGTTGCAGAAATTGCAAATAAAGTTAGGGAAAAAACTAAATTATAAACAATATCATATAATAAATAATAATATATATATATAAATAAATAATAATACAGGTTCTCACACTTTCATGGTCACCAAAGTTACATTAATTTTAAATCTAGCATCTTTGTAATTCTCACCCCAGTATATATAGCGCCATGGAAGTCCTTACTGTACTTAACATTTCACTTAACATTAATATTTACGTTAAAAACGTTTTTCAAAAATTGACCGTTTTAAACAGTCACGTTCAAAGAACTTGTGAATTCAATGGTCATATTCAAATGCAGTTACTGAAATATTGATAAAATGTGCATTATTTGTCAGTGTTATTGTACAGGATTTAAATGTAAGATTTAAAAAATTAAGAATTTCTCAGTTTATCGCTCTGTTTTTAATAGGAGCACAGCACAATTATTGAAATAACACTGTAAACAAAAGTAAATCAAAAGTTTTAGAATTTAATTCAAGCACTTATGTTTTTAAAGTACTTTCCAGGCCTTGAATCCATATGTCTGAAATTCTAATACTTTCAAGAAGTGTGGGAACCCTGATAATAATAAATTATAATAATATCAACAATAAATTGTCTTTCTGTTCAAAAATAATAATAAAACGCTCTAAAAAAAAAAAGAGAAAAAAATAAAAATAAAAATGTAAAAGATTTGAGTGTGTGCAGAGGGGGAAAGCAGCATGACTGACCAGTATGTCGACGCTGTCTCTGCGGGGCAGTGAACTGTGCTCCGGTCTGTCAGTGGCCGGTGTGAGGATGTAGACACTCCCCCCTACTGACGGCTTCATGTTAGGCAGACTGAGCGAGCGCAGATCCTTCACACTCTGTTCCACCTTCAGCTCATCACCAGGTCGAGCTGCGCACAAACACACATACAGATTTAACTACAAGAACAAATACAATGTTATAAAATGCTATCCTCACTAAAACACACCTAGCAATATTTTATAATATTAATATAAATGTTGGGCGGCGCGGTGGCGCAGTGGGTAGTGCTGTCGCCTCACAGCAAGAAGGTTGCTGGTTCGAGCCTCGGCTGGGTCAGTTGGCATTTCTGTGTGGAGTTTGCATGTTCTCCCAGTGTTCGCGTGGGTTTCCCCCACAGTCCAAAGACATGCGCTATAGGTGAATTGGGTAAGCTAAACTGTCCGTAGTGTATGAGTGTGAATGAGTGTATGGGTGTTTCCCAGTGATGGTTTGCAGCTGGAAGGGCATCCGCTGCGTAAAACATGTGCTGGATAAGTTGGCAGTTCATTCCGCTGTGGTGACCCCTGATTAATAAAGGGACTAAGCCGAAAAGAAAATGAATGAATGAATATAAATGTTTACAATATAAACGTTTCACTGGGGCACCATGGTGGCTCAGTGGTTAGCACTGTCGTCTCACAGAAAGAAGGTCGCTGGATCGAGTCCCGGCTGGGCCAGTTGGCATTTCTGTGTGAAGTTTGCATGTTCTCCCCGTGTCGAATAGGTGAATTGGATCAACTAAATTGGCCGTAGTGTATGAGGGTGTGTGTGTGTGAATGTGAGAGTGTATGGGTGTTTCCCAGTACTGGGTTGCGGCTGGAAGGGCATCTGCTGCGCAAAACATATGCTGGATAAGTTGGCGGTTCATTCTGCTGTGGTGACCCCTAATTAATAAGGGACTAAGCCGAAGGAAAATAAATGAATGAATGAATGTTTCACTGGCTTAAAATGAGAACATTAAATTTGAAAAATGTAGAGAAAAAAATACATATCAGAATGCAATATAATATAATGTAAAGTATGAAACATATGCTTTTAAGCACTGTAAAAAACAGTAAAGCACGTTGCTTGTGTTGGCTTTGCTTTTGTAAAACAGTTTTAAATATGATTTCAGCTTTTTGATTCATTTGGTATTGGTGGTATTTTTAGTATTATTATTTATGTTGTTGTTTTTAAACAGAACAATTGCTTTTATATACTTGAAATAAAAATAAAAAAGTAAAAAAATGATCTATCAAACTTAACACACAGGCAAAAAACAAAAAACAAATACTTGAAAAACCCTGAAAACATTTATAATAATATATTCCCATACGATATTATGGCTATAAATACTATATACGAAGAGTTGTAATAATCAAATATAATAATAAACTGCTAGAAAACTGTAAACATTAAATAAATAAATAAATATATACAAATTAAAACTAATTAAATCAAAGCTAATACTAAACCTAACCAAAACTAAATCTAAAACTATATCCATATCTAAATATAAGTCAACTAAACTAAACTAACTAAAACTAAACTAAAACTAAAACTAAATTAACTAAACTAAAACTAAATTAAACTAAAACTCATTTTTTTATCTCGCAAATTGCAAGATATAAAGTCAAACGTCAGACACGACAACACAAATTTTTAACTCAGAATTCAGACTTAATTTTGTGAGCTCGTGTGTCACAATTTTGAAAAAAAAGGCAGAAATGTGAGTTTGTATCATGCAATTCTGTGAAATCAGAATTCTGAGATAAGATGTTGCAATAAAACCCTTTTTCTTTTCTTTTTTTTAATTTGGACAGAATTGAGCTTCCATAGTAAAGTGTTATTTGGGCAAAATATTTTATAATGTTGCACTACATCACTAAGGGTCAGTTTAAGACTCTCTCTGAAGGACGAATCAATTCTAATGTTTCATGCATTATACATAAATATATATACAAAAAAGTCACTTCAGATTTTGTGAACGTTTCCAAATATCCTTTCTGAATGTGGTGGTTAACATGCTATAATACGGCTAAAGTGGCTAAAGTTGCCGTTGTCTCTTGCTGTATTCAGACTGTTCTTAAACTGATTCTGAAAACACTCACTGTAGGCGTAATTCATGAACACACATTTATTATGCATCTACATTTCATATTTTCTCTAAAAATAAGAGAACTGTACCAACAGATTTGCTTGTTTTGTTGTTTCTGGAGTGTCAGAATAGCGTGTAAAGTCTCCGCCCTCTTCTGAAGAGCAGGGAGCAGCAGCTAATTAGCATTTAAAGGGACAGGCATTAAAAAAAACAATATGATTTTTTGTTTACACCCAAATAGGAATGTGACGCTTCACAGACACATCCTGGGAACACCAGAGATTTACTTTATCATATGAACTGTAAATTTGAAGGAGTTACCAAGAATGAAGGGAGGAAATGTTTATCACAAGATGATGTGATGAGCTGGAAACGATGCTGAATAGAACAAGAGGATGAGATACGTTTCAAACCATGTCACAATCTGTAATGACACACTCACCTTTCACTTTGAGGTAATGTCCCCCAAAACGATACGTCTCGAAGTGGAGAGACAGTGGAGTGTTGGATTGATCCAGGAACAGATTGACTCGGGACAATTCAATGCCCTTGCGCTCAAAAATGGGCCCAAGCACCTCTCTAAACAACAAAATGATCATATTCATTAACATTTACAAAGCAATTACAGTGTTACTAGCATTTTAAAATCTATTAAACACCTTTAAAAAGACAAAGTATATCCATTTGGGAGGTTGGCATGACATTTTTCTGCAACTTTTTGCAAAATTTCTGATGACATAGTTTGAGAATATGTTGAATACATGTACTTTCACAACCTGAACTCCAAAAAAATGTTTGGAAGCTTTTACAAAATGCAATGAAATTAAGAATATGTGATTTGCTAATTCTTGTTAACTTGTATATAAAGAGATAATTCACAGAAAAATGAACATTTACCCACTATTTACTCTCCTTCAAGTGGTTGCGAAAGTTTTATGGAGTTTCTTTCTTCCACAAAAGAAGATATTTTGAAGAATGCTGAAACCGGTAACCATTGACTTCCACAGTAGGAAAAACAAATATTATGGAAGTCAATGGTTACAGGTTTTCAGCATTCTTCAAAATATCTTCTTTTTGTGTTCAGCAGAAGAAAAAAAAAGACAAATGTTTCCCAAATGATGTTTAACAGAGCTAGGAATTTTTTTTACAGTATTTCCTATAATATTTTTTCTTCTGGAGAAAGTTTTATTATTTTTATTTTTTTTAGCTAGAATAAAAGTATTTTTAATAAAAAAAAAAATCATTTTAAGGTCAATATTATTAGCCCTCTTTAGCAACATTTTTACAACTGTCTATAAAACAAATAATCGTTATAAAATGATTTGCCTAATTACCCTAACTTGCCTAATTAACCTAGTCAAGCCTTTAAATGTCACTTTAAGCTGAATACTAGTGTCTTGAAAAATATCTAGTCAAATATTATGTACTGTCATCATGGCAAAGATAAAAGAAATTAGTTCTTAAAACTATTATGTTTAGAAATGTGTTGAATTTTTTTTTCTCTCCGTTAAACAGAAATTGTGGAATAAAATATACAGGGGGGCTAATGATTCAGGAGGGCTAATAATTCTGACTTTAACTGCACACATTAAGCATCGCCTTTCCATTAATCCTTTATTCATTTTTGTTTTCAACCTGAAGCACCAAGGTTGTGTGTTTGAATCCTGGGCTACAAAAATCTATTCACAGACTGACTGTAGTGTCTTCTTCTTGACTGCAGGGACGATCTCTGTGTCAATGTCAATGTTGAGGTCAAACTTGAGACTGAAGCACTCCTTCCTCGGGTCCTACAGGGGGCGATAAAACAGTACTGGTTAAAATTCATTTACGCTGAACTTAAGATGTAATAATCTTAAGAAATCTGTCTAATGAACCGCATCCTGGAGCTGATGACTCATAGACGTGTCATTTCCTGTTCACCGTTGCACAGGGAAGACCACATTCAAGTTTCTACTTGCACAGTCAAACTGCTGGTAGGGATGTGCATTAAGTTTAGGATCAGTAAGAGTTCTTGTATTGTTTTTAAAAGAAGTTCACCAAGGCTGCATTTATGTTATTGTTTTTTTTTTTTTTGTAAGTATTTTATATTATGTGTTTAGTATTCTGTTATGAAAAGAAAGTTTAAAATAGCAGTTTTTATTTATTTATTAATTAATTAATTAATTAATTTATTGATTTATATTTATTTATTTGTTAATTTGTCTATATTTATTTATTTGTTATTTTGTCTATTTATTTATTTATTTACTTATCTATTTGTTTATTTATTTATGTTATTTATTTTTATTTATTTTATTTTTATTGATTGATGTATTTATTTATATTTATTTATTTGTTTATTTATTAAAAACTAAAACAAATAAAATAAACATTCCTTTACATTCCTACTTCAACAATTAAATGTGTTTACATTAATAAAAGTAAATAAATGTTTAACTGTAATAGTACGGTAACAGTTTTAACCAAAATAAGAAGCAGCTCTACAGTTTCAACACCAATAATAATAATAATAATAATAATAATAATAACTGTTTTGGAGCAGCAGTTCATGATATAATGATTTCTGAAGGATCATGTGATACTGAAGTAGCAATGCTGAAAACTAAGCTATGAATCGCATCAAATAAAAAAAGTAATTAAACAACATTCCATACATAAGAAAACGTATTCAAAAATATTATAATATTTCACAAATTTATTTATATATGTTCGATCAAAAGGTGCAGCCTTGGTGAGCAGAGGTTTCTGTTAAATCATTTTTTTTTTTTAAATCAGACATCGAATGCTTGTTTTCTTTTAGACCATCATTTAGAGTATAGTCAGCCAAGAACAGACATTTCCCATGAGTCTTTGCTAATGCACTTACATCAGTGTGGCGACGTCGGGGCTTCTTTCCTTTTCTTGCTTTTAGATTCATACCTCCTGTCTTATGCTCTCTGTTTGAACACAGAAAATAACTTGAACAACTAACTTTCACACACAACTTAAGGTACACTGGTTTATGGGAAAAACAGAAACTCATTAACTAATACATGTATTCTTATTTTTACCACATAGGGTATTTTACAGGACTAAAACATCTGCTTGTTTGCAGCACTGGACAATTTAGACAAGAATACTGTGATAGTGTAAAAATAAAATAAAATAAAGCAAAATAAAAAATAAATAAAATCTAAAATAAAATGTGGGTTTTTTTTAGGTGTTGTTGTAAAAACAAACTAAATAAACTACATGGAAAAAAAGCTCCCCATTTAAAAAATCTAGGGATATGGTTGGATGTTGTATTCCCAAATACATTTTATAAGTGATCTAAACTCACAACATATGCAGAGATAAGTCTGTGTGGAGGAGCATTTACTGCATTTTACTCCAAAATGTGCATCACGTTTTATTTAACTAAACTGCAGCCTATATGATTTAGTAATTACACTAGCAATATCGTAATTCATTATAAAACTCTGCCATTTTATTTCCATTGCTTCATATCAGATTTGCTAAAAACACAAACACTTTAACTAAGAAATTTATTCTTATTTTTACCACATAGGGTATTTTACAGGACTGAACCATCTGCTTGTTTGCTGGGCTGTACAATTTAGACAAGAAGATTGTGTTATCAGTGTAAACGAAAACAAAACGAAATGAAACTAAACCGAAAACAAAACTAAAACAAGACAAAAACAAAAAAAAGAAAAAGAAAAAACTAAACAAAAACAAAAAACAAAAAAGACAAAAACAAGACAAAAACAAAACAAACAAAACCAAAACTAAAGGAAAATGAAAACTAAACGAAAATGAGACTAAAACAAAACAAAATGAAAAAAAAAAAAAACGAAAACGAAACGAAAACGAATGAAGCAAAATGAAACCAATGCAAAGCAAAAAAACAAACAAAAAAAAAACACTTTGGATATTTGTATCACTATGGTGCGCCACTCATGGTGTATATAGATGTCAAACTTTCATTGTTATCTTTCATTGTTAAATGAATACATGTTATCTGAAATTGCGCAAAGATTCTGTTTCACAGACTGACCCTTGTTCAGTGCTTGCTTCTTCATCTTCCTCCAGGTCTGAAGGAGGACTTGTGCGAGGAGGACAGGAACGTGTCGACACATTTCGTGCCAGGATAGAACCTAAAGACACGCAATTACGCAGAAATCTTAACCCACAGTCTTCACTCTTTACAGAAAAATCTGCTTCAAAAGCGTAAATCAAATATTTTTACTAAATAATGATGCTGGGATGGTATTTGAGATGTGCAGTATTTATAGTGTAATATATGATAATAAGATAATTGTTGTTTTAAATATGTAACAAGCTCACATCATTAAAGCACATACTTTGCAAAAAAACAAACATCAGTAACAAGTTCAGTATGGAGTACTGCAAGGCTCGGTATTCAGACCACTGCTTCTTTTCTTAACAAGCTATTTTTAGGACAAATCATTGAAACATTGAGTTAGTTTTCAATATTACAGTGATGATTTTACAGTACAGTACAGTACAGCACAGAGCCCACTCTGTATTTATTCAATGCCAGATTGTTGTACAAAGTGACTTACAAATCAGAAAGGCATTAATAAACTCATCAAAAGAAGGCAATACACACATGAAGTGCTATTTATACAAAGTTACTGATATTGTTTAGAAAAACAAGAGCCACGGTAGGGAGGGAAAATATATTTTTTTATTTATTCTTCAGATAAAACATTAAATCTCACAAAATTTATAAAATGTACAGCTGATATCAAAACCTGGATGACAAGTAATTTGTTGTTAAAAACTGAATTTAATATTAAGAAGTCAAGAAGTCATTTTTTTAGTTTTTGCTTAAATGAATGATTAAGCAAACCCATATATTAAAACAAGGAATTGCTATTACTTTTTATTTATTCATTTATTTATTTATTTATTTATGACAGATCAAACCAGCCATGGTAACAGGGCAAAACACATTCAGAAACATATTGTAATAAATTAAATAGTGTAATAAATGGAAAAAAAGGTAATTAAATCGAATTTTGCACACCAATATATTGTATACCATGTTTTATTACATAAGATAAATTCCTCAAGTCCAATAAGTTAAAATGAAAGATTAGGAAAAAATATCTTAAAGTATTTTTATTATAATAATATATTGTTATAAATACTTAACTTATCATTAACTTAAAACCTAATTATTTTAAAACAAATACCTTTAATACTACTTCTGATGATTTTAATACATCCATGCACAAAAAATATATATATTAATAAATATTTCTGCTAAATCATACTGACAGCAAACCTTTTAACAGTTATGCATATAAATATTAAACTAAAAAAAAATAAAAAATTAAGCAATTTAGGATAACTACTTAAAAGCATTTTATTTACAATCAATTTGTTGTCAAGTGAACGAATTCCTGAATTTTGATAATGATGATCATTAACTGTACAAATACCCTAACATCTGTCCCAGGTGTTTTGAATGATACGGATTTGTATAAAGCAATAAACCTGTTTGTCAGAGTGTAACGCAAGTGTGTTTGCGCCTGCAGGTTAGTTACCTTGTGGCTGTACGTCGAAGCGGGGATGTCTGTCAAAGTGCATGCTGTCAGACTCATCCAGGTGACAGCGAGAATCACATGACTCACACAGGTGCAGAGGGCTTTTACCGTTCAGCTCCTGACAGTCGGGGTGATGACAAACCTGCAGGAGCACAGAAAAATTCACTCAGGTCAAGTTCATTTCACTTCATCACGCTGAAGAATTTAGTCTTGTTTTGAAATTCCTTGTTTTCACGTCCTTATAACGTCACTACAACCGTACAGACATGCATATGACAAAAGGGCAGCGTTTAGAGCCTTAAACAATACAAAAACAGTGTGGTAAATGGCCTTTTACGGTAAACGTGCTTCTCCAGTGCCCCAAAACCCCTTCAGAACACATAAATGTGCCACAAACTTACTAAAAACAAACATAAGTCACACATTCAATATGGAGTACTGCAAGGCTCAGTACTCAGACCATTGCTTTTTTATTTTATTTTTTTACAAGCTTTTTCTAGGAGAAATTATAAAAAATATTGATAGATTGTTAGTTTCCACTGTTATAATGATGATGTCCCTCTATATTTATTTAAGGCTAGATTTGAGTTTATATTTAAACATGTAGCAGTTGTTTTTGTACAGTGACTTACAAAGAACAAAGACAAATCTGAAGATGCACAGAAAGAGTCACTGAAGAATTTGGTCTTGTTTTGAAATTTCTCGTTTTCAAGTCAGTATATCGTCGCTATAACCGTACAGACATGCATATGACAAAAAGGCAGCGTTTATAGCTCTAAGCAATACAAGAATGGTGTGGTAAATGGCCTTTTACCAATTGCCAAATAATTTTTTGCTGCTTGTACAAACTAATTATTTAAAATGAGATAAATCAACACAATTCTTAAGTTTTTTGGGGATAACTTAATTGTTTTATGTTCAATCCACTTAAATTTGTAAAAACAAAAGTTAACTTAATCGATTTGTGTTGGTACAACATGAAAGAATTGTGGAACCCAGCATTTTTTATAGTGTAGAACAACAAAAGAATGGCAGAACAAGATCTCCATTATTGATAGACAAACAGACAGACGGACGGACGGACGGACGGACAGATAGATAGACAGAACAGCGACAGAACGATAGAGAGACAATATATGATATGTTGGGCAACAGATAAAGCTAACTAAATGATTGGAGATAAAGCCAGCAATGGTCTAAGTTTTACAAATCCAGAACAGAAACAAGCATCCACAGAAAGTCACATGAACGAACTAATTTGAGCAAAAGTTGCAACTCTCTTAAGAGTTCAAGTCCATGAGAAATCTCTAAAACAATTTCAAAAGCCCATTCAACCAAAAACCACAACAACTTTGAGCTTCACATCCACCCTCAGCTAATATAAAAGTAGTGAATGCCACACCTACTACAGCTTAATCCAAATCTCCCTCAATGACTCACGCAGACAAATATCAATCACACAAGTGTTGCCTCCTATTACCTTCCACATCATAGGATGCGTACAGGACGTCCCATCCATAAGCATCCGTCGGTGCATGACAGTAAAGAACCACACTTCATCATACACCCCTAACTCGCAAGGAAGGGTCCCAAATCATCCCCTTCCCCCATTCACCAAAGAAGCCCAATTAATCCACCCCTTGCTGTCTAGTCAGGTTAAGCGCTCATGGGGGCAGGGCACTTTTAGGGTAGTCCTGGTCTTCCCCAACAAGCAGATCAGTCTTCAGATGTCCAAAGCCGCTCTAATCTGAGGGGCTAATCATTAGTGTGCTCTGGCGAACCCGTCTGACGGGGCGGTGGAGATTAGATTTTGCTCATCTCGTCCTCAAGACTCGACTCCACCTAAAAAAAGGGTTTTTCCCCAGGGAAGAAAGGCAGCATTGGAGGAAAAGGGCAGCATTTAGAGCTCTAAGCAATCCAAAAACAGTGTGGTAAATGGCCTTTTACAGTACTTTAGGTAAAAGTACTTCTCCAGTGCCCCAAAACCCTATAAGTATGTCACATACTTTGCAAAAAAAACAATATGGAGTACTGCAAGGCTTGGTACTCAGACCATTTTTTTATTATTATTATTTTATTTTTTTTACAAGCTTTAATTACAAATGTTGATTTAGTTTTTATTGTATATTTATTTAAGGCCAGATTTACATTTATATTTAATAGTTTAGCAGCATTTATATTTAATATTTTGATATATTTTTCTAATCTGAGGAACTAATCATTAGTGTGCTCTCACGAACACATCTGACAGGGCGGTGGAGATTAGATTTTTGGCTCATCTCATCCTCAGACTCGACTCATCCTCAGACTCGACACCTAAAAAAGGGTTCTTCCCCGAGGAAGAAAGGCAGCCTCGGCTCCATGACGTTTTTAAATAGAGCTTGCTTTTAAATGGGCCTTGTTGTCTTTAATAGGCATGACATGGTCTACCACAATGAGCTCAATTAGGTTAGGTGTACTTTCATGTTTTTTGGATTCAAGGGGTTTTGTGGAGCGTCAGCAGCTTTAAAAGGCACGAATGGTCGAATATGGAGTCAGTGTGACTACACTAATCAATTTAGTGCAGAACAAAATGTAAATACTGGTGCATGCTTGAGTTGTAGAAATTATAAATAAATGTAGAAATAAAATAAAATAAAAGTTAGAAAGGTTAAGTTTAATTTTTAAAAAGTAAATATTTATATAAAAAATATATTTAATAAGTATATAGATGTCGCAAAGCTTTCATTCCAATTTGCATTACCATGTACTCTAAAGTTTTTTAATTTTCTGAAGAGTTGTTAACATTCTCATTTGTCATCACATAGTAATAATTGCTCTATTAAATACCAAATTTAGGTAAATCATAAATAAACCAGACATACAACAAATACTATACATTACTAGTCTAAAAAATAACATGTATTTAAAAACAAAAGAAATTATTTGAGATTAGTCAAATGTACTACTCTAATGTCTTTTGCTGTTGTTTTTAAGTGGAAAAATGAATAACTGAATTTTCTAAAAAAATTATTTATATATATATATATATATATA
>CAIGQV010019951.1:23039132-23049626 GCA_903798115.1 Danio jaintianensis | reverse complement strand
TATATATATATATATATATATATATATATATATATATATATTGATGATTCATGCTGCACTGCATAGACTTTCATCCAATCAAATGCTTTTTGAGTTCTGAACGTTTAAGAATATTTTAGCATGACTGTGACCTCAAAGCTATTGCAGACATAAAGTATAAGTCATGCTTTCAGTGCTAAATACATTTTCCAGGAAAAGATCAACTTGAGTTTAGTTATTAGGAACTCTAAACTTGGTAACAGGATATGCTGAAACAAAACAGAGGGATGTTACAAAATTGAGCAACAGCGAATAGAACAAAAAAAGGGCAAAAATTGTAAAAAAGCACACCTGTGTGCTAAACAGAAAATGCTCAGGAATAAAATGATCATACATCACGCACGCACGCACGCACGCAAGCACGCACGTACACACACACACACACACACACACACACGCACACGCACACGCACACGCACACGCACACGCACACACACACACACGCACACGCACACACACACACACACACGCATGTTTGTTTTTGTGAAAAGTGGGTACATTACATAGGTTTCCATTGATTTTATACAGCACAAACCGTATTTTGTATTGGCCTAACCCCACCCTACCCCTAAACCCAACCATCACAGGAAACAGTGTACAGCTTTACTCTCTGATTAAACTCATTCTGTGTCATTTATAAGCTTTTTGAGAAATGAGGACGTCAGCTGTGTCCTCATATTTCACCTCTTTTTTGTAATACCTGTGTCATACCTATGTCATTATACAGATTTGTGTCCTGACATGTCACAAAAACCTGTACACACACACACACACACACACACACACAGACAAACTTTACCTGAAATCAGCTGATAATATGTGCAATAGGTTTAGATCACACCAAAACATCAAGACGGCTAACTAATTCACTCAAAAACATATATTTACTATATTTCAAAATACTTATTTAAAAGGAGCTGAATCAACACAATTCATGAGTTTTTTTTGGCACAACTTAATTATTTTATGTTCAATCCACTTAAATTTGCAAAAACAATCAAGTTAACTTAATCGATTTGTGCTAGGAATTGTGTGAAACCCCAAATTTTTTACAGTGTTGATTGAATTTACAGAAATGGTACTATTGTGATATATATCATTATTAGGATATGAGATGACTTATATCAAGATTTGTGATATTTGTCATATCGCAGAACCCTATGAATAAGCATATAAAGCTATGAGCAGACATAGGAGGAGAGTGACCCTGACTGAGGTATCTGAGGTAAAACTTAAACATCACATGACTCCTAATAATAGCAAGGAAAATACATATTCTGCAGAATAATCAGTACTTTAAAGGGGACCTATTATGCAAAAACCACTTTTATAAGGGGTTTAAACATAGTTGTGTGGCAACAGTCTATGAATACAACCAGCTTCTAATAGTAAAAATGTATCAATTTTATTTTTTATAAGGACACTTCATAAAAACAGTCTGCAGAAACACTTTAATTAACATTCTTCCTTTGTATGTGTCATAAGAGGGGGGAAAGCCCCACCCACTAGTGATGATTTATCCCTCATTAGCACAGGACGTTAGCCTTGTTTTTGAATCTGCCACTATGCTGACACATTATGCTGCCATTTGTAGCTCCGCCCTCTTTTGAAAAGAGCACAATCTCATTTGAATTTAAAGTGACAGTCACCAAAATGGCACGCCAAAGCATAAAAGGGGGCAGTTTCAAAAAGTTAAAAAACATTATTTGTGGTGTATTTTGAGCTGAAACTTCACATACACACTCTAGGAACATCAGAGACATATTTTACATCTTGTAAAAATGGGCATAATAGGTCCCCTTTAAGACTATTTTGAGTCATCTTTTTCCACTGCTATCCTAAAACACACAAAGAAAAAAACAGGCTTAAATTTGGCCCAACCCTGAGAGCATCATGACGACTATTAGTGTCAGAGAAGCATCTGAATCACCGAACAAGCCTTAAACGTCTTGATTCATACTCAGTAAACTGTGAAAATACCGTCTGACGCTTGTGACGTCTATAAACACTGACACACTGCCACTTAAACACAACAGACAAAAACACACACACGCAGACTCATAAAACACTGATTCACATCCCTGTGAACCCAAACACAGTTATCAGTCAAGTTATACACTTACTAAAACAAACACCCATGCAAAATAGAGTTAACTACAGTAATCGAACCATCTAGAGAAGTTTTGCTACAGCTGTTAGTTTTAAAGGCTCCAAGTGTTTTTCTTTTTTTATTATTATTTATATAATATCTTATGAACATGTAATCACAAAACAGAATTGGGTGTGAACTTGCATGAAGCATAACCAAAAATTTTCCACAAAAATAAGCAGGACATTACTGTGTGAAAAAAAAAAAAAAAAAAAATGCTTAAAAATTAAGTAAACAAAAAATAATTTTATCACGAGAGCAATAATATGATTAATCATTATTCACAAAAATAAGCAGGGCATTACTGTGTGAAACAAAATAAAATAATTATTTATTTATAAAATGTATAAAATAAATTTCATTCATTCATTTTCTTTTCGGCTTAGTCCCTTTATTAATCTGGGGTCGCCACAGCGGGATGAACCGCCAACCTATCCAGCATATGTTTTACGCAGCGGATGCCCTTCCAGCTGCAACCCATCACTGGGAAATAAAATAAATTTATAAAATAAAATAAAAAATGCTTAAAAATTAAGTAAACAAAAAATAATTTTATCACGAGAGCAATAATATGATTAATCATTATTCAGAAAAATAAGCAGGGAATTACTGTGTAAAATAAAATAAAATAAAATAAAATACTTACAAATTAATTAAATAAATAGTTTAATTAAATAATAAAACTATTTATTTATAAAATGTATAAATAAAATAACCAAAATTCTCCACAACAATAAGCAGGGCATTACTGTGTGAAACAAAACAAAACAAAACAAAAAACTTAGAAATTAAGTGAACCAAAATTCATGAGAATTGAGAAAAACCCTGAGAATTCAGGGCATTACTGTGTAAAATAAAATAAAATTAAATTAAATGTATAAAATAAAATAAAGTAAATTAACTAAACAAAAATGATTTTATTAGGAGAGCAACAATATGATTAAGCATAACCAAAATTCTCCACAAAAATAAGCAGGGCATTACTGTGTAAAATAACAAAACAAAACATAACAAAAAAAAAACTTTTTTTCAACTTCAAAAAAAGAAATTAAGTAAACCAAAATCCATCTAAAAAAATAAGCAGGGAACTACTGTGTAAAAAATTATAATAAAAATTTTGTTTAAAATAAAATAAAATAAAAATTAAGTCAAGTAAAGTAAGTTAGGTAAACAAAAAATGCTTTTATCATCACGAGAGCAATAATATGGTTAAAATTACATATAATAATTTGTAATTTTTTTATTCTCTTATTTTCTATTATATATAATATAAATTTAAAATAGAATACAAAAAAGATGTTTTCACAACATTAATGAACTAAAAATAAGCATTTATCAATGACTGATTAAAAAAAAAAAAATCATACAAACCATAGCAACACACTCAACAACATATCACAATTAATGGCAATGCATCTGGTTACTGCATCTGTCTTTTATGCTATAAGACCTTTAGTTGAGAAACTGCACACCCAGACACATGGTGTGGTTAAGTAATTACGTGAATGAGTAATTACGCAATTGAAGCCACAGCCAAACATCTTTCCACTTCTGTGCGTTTACAGAGAAAAACACGACCATTGAAGGAAGTGAAATCAGAGCTGCTGCAGTTTGCATTGATTTTTTTTTTTCAGGACCAGACGCTCTGGATGAAGAACTGCCACAGCCATAGACTCCAAGACAAGAGTCTGGCCCATAAAGTACACATTAAATGAAGGTAAATTAAAAATAAAAGGGCATTTACGCAAACCAAAGTTATATTATTTTGGTTCGCCATGCTTTGTTTTCCTCGAGCTCTCTTTAAACTGGGGCTAAAAACAGAAAGTCGCTTTATTGCGATTCTTTTGAACGAACTGTGAGTCCATATGGGTTTTGGTTTAGCTTTTTTTATCATAGAGGAATCATTTTATCCACTAAAATCTCTTATACTTCCAAACCAGAATGAATAAATGTTGGCTAACGCCAAACTTTTACAGAATTTCCATGTATGTGACTTATTTATGAGATTTATTTACAGAAAACCAAAATGCATGAAAAATACAGAAAATTTACATTCAGTGTTATTTAATTACAGAGTAGGAACATATTAATTTGATTAAAACTGAAAGAAAATACTATATTATATTATAACAAATAAAATAAAAAACATAAATAAAAAAAACATACATACATTCATAACAATAATATATATATATAAATAAATAAAAACAAAAAAAGCTTTTACCATGGGAACAATAATCTGATTAAATTTAAATAAAATAAAAGAATAAACTATATTTTATATATTATATCATAAATTACATAAAGATATTATATTACATAACATTTAATATAATATAATAATATTATATAACATTAAATATATATTTTTTAAAATAAAATTAAATTATTATATAGAAATTAATAAAACAAACTAAAAATATCTTTTTACTATGTAAACAATAAACTGATAAAAATGTAATGAAATAAAAATAAAATAAGAATAAATTTGTTCTATATATTATTAATTACTTAATTATATTACATACAATTTTTACTAAATAAAATGAGAAAAAAACATTGTAATAAATAGAAATAAAAAGTAATTATTACATAGAAATTAATGAAAAAAACAAATATATATATATATATATATATATATATATATACACACACATATACACAAAATAAAAATATAATCTCTACATTTTACATATCTTAATTATATTTTATTTAATAAAATAAACAAATAAAATAAAATGAGAAAACAAGAACATTCTAATATATAGAAATAAAACAAATAGAAATTAATAAATCAAACAAAACAAATACGCTTTCACCATGGGAACAATAAAAAGATACAAATTTAATTAAGTAAAAATAAAATGTATTCCATATATATTATTTAATGTTTACATTGAATTTCTTTTTTATTCTATCTAAATGCCATTTTAATTGTTAAACTAATAATAAGCTGTAAAAATGTCTCCAGTTTCTGCATCCAAAATTAAGCTAAATCATTAAGCAAAATCAACATTAATAATAAGAAATCTCTCTTATGCAGCATATCAGATTTATGAAAAAAAGATCAAGTGAGACAAAGATGGAGAAATAACTTGCTAAAATTAAAGCTTTAAAAAGACACAGAAATTACAGACTTGTAACAGACTGTTTTTGCATTACAGTTTTTAATGAATTTGTAGTCAAATAAAATGCAGCTTTAATGAGCATAATAGACTACAAATAATTCAAGATTATGATTACAACCATTCCAAACAGATATAATTTAACATCTCTAAAATATACACCAAACTGGGTTTAAGAAAGCAAATGGCCAAAATCAGAAAAGTGACAAAAGTATGCAGAGCGGGGCGAGTGACTGACGGGTCACAGTCGTGGGTCAGTGGACATCCGGAACAATTAAGAGGAAAAAACGCATTAGCACACCAGTGGCCAAATGCCTGAGATGACATACAGTGACCACACTCCCAATTTATCATGTTTAAGATGTGAGATTATGGAGCTATTGCAGGATTATGACGCATATTAAAATAAACACATTCACCAAGAATCAAACTCCTAATGGAATTTTTTCTCATAATAGTCCATGCACACAATATGCATTCACTTTATGAAGAAAAGTACTTTTTTTCCTTAGTTTCTGTCATCTTTTGGAGTTTGGCAGTACAGTGTAAATTAAAATAAAATACTTACAAATAAAGGAAACAAAAATGATTTTATCACGAGAGCAATGATATAACAATACAAAAAAAAAAAAAAGTTTAAAAATTAATTAAACATTTAATTTAATTCAATTCAATTAAAATAATTTTTTAAATAAAATAATAATAAAATTTAATTAAATTAAAATTATGTAATCAGGAGAGCAACAATATGATTAAGCATAACCAAAATTCTCCACAAAAATTAGCAGGGCATTACTGTGTAAAATAAAATAAAATAAAAATGATTGTATCATGAGAGCAATATTATGATTAGTCACAACCAAAATACTCCACAGACTAGCCATGCTGACAATATGTATTCATTTTATGAAGAAAATTACTTTTTTTCCTTAATTTCTGTTATCTTTTGGAGTTAGGGATAGTTGGGGTTTAACAGACACTTTATAATCAGTCATATTACTGATTTATCATGTTTAAGACATGAGATTATCATGCTAAAGCAGGATTCTGATGCATATGAAAAACGAACACATTTAGCAAGGTGAAAACTTGCATATGGACTACTTTTTCAGACTAGTTTAGACTAGACCTGGTCCTAATATGCATTTATTTTATCAACAAAATAATATATTTTTTCAGAGTTTTGGGAAGTTGTGGTTTAAAAGACAATTGATATTCAGTAATATCATTAATTTAACTTTCTGTATGAAAACAAAAACTAAGAATTATTATTTTGCACCATTGCTCTCGTTTCTACTTGGTTTTTAGATGCATTATTAGTAAAGGTAATCTGCAAACAAGCTTTTAAGCAAAAAAGCATATTTTTACATCAGATCAAATCCAAAGAAATCAAATCAAACCAAGCTCCAAACGTTGGTCAATCCCTAATTTTAATATTGTGTACGCAAGGTAAAGTCTGACTGCTTCTGAAACATAATTGCATTTCATATCACAGTTCTTTAAGTTTGATTCCTTGACAGTTAAAGAAAGGGGATTTTTTTAAACAAGATATTAATATAAGTCTCAGGTCTCATGTCTGTGAAATTTCAGCTCAAAATACCTCACAAATCATTTATTATAACATGCTGTAAAAGCCCATTTTTGCCTTTGGTACTTTGGCAACAACAAACAAAACATTTACATGCATTTTGGATGCACTGAATTTTCGGTTGCCGAAAACAGCATTTTTGGATTCTGAATGAAAAAACAACAACAACAACATGGCTGACAACATGAGGCAGAAAAAATGGTTGTGTTGAAGTGTTCAGTGCACTGGTTTCACTCTCCCTCCCAGCCATATTCACTGTGTGGTGTGTAGCAGCTTTCACACCGGATGCGGAAAGTCCTGCGCTACGAAATGAAACCCATTCATTTCAATGGCTTAGGCTGAGCAAGAGTGGTTTATTGCTGCAACGACTAGAGCACAAGAGCAGCAAAGAGCACACTGACTAGCCTGTCCACTCAAATAAGGCACACACAGGACATTTATATGCAGTATACAAGTTCCAGCTGCTCGCAATAACGCTACTGTGCTGTCATGTCAAAACTAGTAAAAAAAAAAAAAAAACACCACTCGACTTATTCACTGACCTCTTGTTTTTTAAATCAGTACAATTTAAGTGATTGAGTCAAATTTAGTTTCACTTCCTAATATTTGATAAAATAATAAATAATTATTACAAAGTACTTTTTGGTTTCGGTTTTTGGTTCAAGGCCAAACAGCATTGTCAGTTTTCAAATGTTCAGAATTTTATTTCTGTGCATCCCTAATTTTAAAGCCTTGTCAGTTCAAACTCCTAACATACAGTTTTTCTGAGCGAAGAGACACAAAGCATGCACAGAAATCTGCCATTTACTGTAGATGCTGCATTGAGTGAACATTAAAGTAAGTTACAAGCATTGTCAAAGTTCACAATACTAGTTATGTCTGTGAACTTAAACACAGGCTTAATATGCAAAATAACAAATTAATAAAATACAAATAAAAAATAAAACTTTTTGCACTACATTTGCTCTAACATTTTATTACCATAATTTACTTACAGAATCATTGATTTATTCAATAAATTATACATTTAAAAAAATTACATAAAGAAAAAAATCTTCAAAATATTGTGTATTAATGCAAATGAAAAAAATATATACATGCATACAAGATAAAAAAAAATGAAAAATTTAAACATTTGAACAAACATTTTGGGAGGAAACAGCATGTGTATCAGTATATTAGATCTGTGAACATACCACTAATGTAACTCTAATAATCCCTTATATTCAGGATATTTTGATGTGTACATTGCCGAAAGAAATTCCCGGACTACAATCAAGCGAGTTCAGAAACACGATACTGAGAATAACCGCATTCACATAATTTCCAAGCACAAACTTCAATTATACACTCTCAAGGAAGATGAAAGTGTACAGATCATTTACCATTTACACTGTTTCAACATCTGCCTTTACGTTTGTCTTGCATCAGTGTAAGCTTCCAGACACAGCCAAAATGTCCCACAATGAACCTGTAGGTGACGCTGAAAAAGCACACTTCCACATAAACTTCAGTCTATATGACCAGCCCATTCACAGCAGCTGATGACAAATGTCTGACAAGCTGTGTGGGATTTCCAATCTTGCATACCGAATACATGAAAGGCATATTTGATCACCATAAAGGGACTAAAACTTCCTTGAGTTACTAATGTTGAAAGCTAAACAACAAAAAGCCTGTGGTTCACGTATGCAAACCACTGCACAATCACTTCCCTCAAAAAGAAAAGTTCACTTTGGGGCGACAGTGTTTGCCAACTTTGGGACTTTGTATCCACAATTAAAAAAATTACGTTTGCAGTTTGTTCAAACTACTTATATAAAATGCTGAAACAACACAATACTTGATTATTTTTTGGGATAACTTAATTTCTTATGTTCAATCCACTTAAATTTAATAAGTTAACTAATTTATTATAATGGCGGTTGATTCCGCTGTGGCGACCCCAGATTAATAAAGGGACTAAGCCGAAAAGAAAATGAATGAATGAATGAATTTATTATAAGTTAAACTAATAAGTTAACTTAATTCTTTCATGTTGTCCCAACAAAAAACGATTGTATGGAACCCAGCATTTTTTACAGTGCATTAGATATAGACCATTCTACCACTCACATTTGCTACTTGAGGTTTTGCAAGGCTGACTCTTCAGGTCAGCTTTAGATTGATAGAGAGATAGACATACAGAGAGATAGACAGACAGAAAAACAGACAGACAGATAGAACGATGGACAGAACAATGGATGGATTGATGGACAGACGGATAGATAAGAATGAATGATAGAACGCATGACAGAATGAACAATAGAACGCTAGACAGACAGACAGACAGATAGATAGATAGGATCGACAGATGGACAGAACAATAGAACGATGGATGGATGGATTGATGGACAGACAGATAGATAGATAAGAACGAATCACAGAACGAATGATAGAATGTTAGATAGACAGAACGATAGATAGAACGATAGCTAGAACAATAGATAGATAGAACGATGGACAGAACAATAGAACCATGGATGGATGGAATGGATGGATGGATTGATGGACAGACGGATAGATAAGAACGAACGATAGAACGAATGACAGAACGAGCAATAGAATGCTACATAGAGAGAATAATAGACAGAATGATAGACAGAACGATAGACAGAATGATAGACAGAACGATAGACAGAACGATAGACAGAACGATAGATAGATAGAACGATAGATAGATAGAACGATAGAAGGATAGATAGATAGATAGAGCAATAGAAAAAACAATAGATAGAACGATAGATAAAACAATAGATAGATAGAACGATAGACAGACAGACAGACAGATAGAAAGTTGCCGTTTTGAATTCGAAGGGTTTTATTACATCCAAGCAAGTTAACTTTTTTTTTTTTTTTTTTTTTTTTTTACAGGAAACATTCCTCCTAGTGTGTTTCAACATGTAGCATCAGCAAACGTGAATGTACACACCCACACCTGAAAAACAGCCACCATTATCACAAAGTAAGTGTGAATATAAATTAATCTAAGAACAATTTCTGAGAATGGCATTAACTAACGACAAAAAAACAAAAATGAAGAACAACTGTAGCTAACAGTAATGAAGCACTTAATCAGTATGTCACACTTTGGTTTTCAATTTTACAAACAAAACGATCAACACAACAACAAAAAATTCAGTAAGAGTGAAATTGCATGAATACTTCAATGAATATTTCATATTTAAATCCTGTTTTCCACTAGTTCATCATGTGCGTACAAGACTGGCTAAAGCAGGCATTGGAATTACAACTGAAGTTGACATTAATGGCAACATACAGCAAAGCATGCGTTTTAAGCGGAGACACATGCAGTGAGGACAGAAGCACACGACTCACCAGCAGCTGTGCGAATTCAACTCAAACTCTGTCAAGTGTGCTGAGAGACTGTCTCAAGATCAGCTCGATGGCGCAACACTCCCATCCAAAGCTTTAGGGAGAGGAATAGGAGGAGGAATGAGAAATCGACATACAGGAAAAAGGAAAGTGGGAGACACACAGACAAACAGAGAGAGAGAGAGAGAGAGAGAGAGAGAGAGAGAGAGAGAGAGAGA
>CAIGQV010019951.1:23020138-23030296 GCA_903798115.1 Danio jaintianensis | reverse complement strand
ACACACACACACACACACACACACACACACACACACACACACACCACTTAATTAGGTACACATGTCCAACTGCTCGTTAACGCAAAATACGTTTCAATGAGCCAATCACATGGCAGCAAACTCAATGCATGTAAACATGGTCGAGACGTTATGCTGCAGTTCAAACAAATCATCAGAATGGAGAAGAAAGGTGATTTAAGTGACTTTGAATGTGGCATGGTTGTTGGTGCCAGACGGATTGGTCTGAGTATTTCAGAAACTGCTGATCTACTGGGATTTTTAAGCACATCCATCTCTACGTTTTACAGAGAAAAGAGAAAATATCCAGGGAGCGACAGTTCTGTGGGCGCAAATGCCTTGTTAATGCCAGAGGTCAGAGGAGAATGGCCAGACTGGTTTGAGCTGATAGAAAGGCAGCAGTAACTCAAATAACCACTCGTTACAACCGAGGTATGCAGAAGAGCATCTCTGAATGCACAACACGTCCAACCATGAGGCGGATGGGCTACAGCAGCAGTAGACCACAACGGGTGCCAAACTGAGGCTACAATTCGCACAGGCTCACCAAAATTGGACAATAGAAGATTGGAAAAACGTTGCCTGTTCTGATGAGTCTCGATTTCTGCTGCGACATTCTGATGGTAGGGTCTGAATTTGGCATTAAAAACATGAAAGCATGGATCCATCCTGCCTTGTATCAACGGTTCAGGCTGGTGGTGGTGGTGTAATGGTGTGGGGGATATTTTTCTGGCACACTTTGGGCCCATTAGTACCAATTGAGCATCGTGTCAACACCACAGCCTACCTGAGTTTTGTTGCTGACCATGTCCATCCTTTTATGACCACAGTGTTCCCATCTTCTGATGGCTACTTCCAGCAGGATAACGTGCCATGTCATAAAGCACGAATCATCTCAGACTGGTTTCTTGAACATGAGAATGAGTTCACTGTACTCAAATGGCCTCCACAGTCACCAGATCTCAATCCAATAGAGCACCTTTGGGATGTGGTGGAACGGGAGTGTGTATGTGTGTATGCATGCATGTATGTGTATATGTCTCGGTGTAATGGTTTTTATCCTTGTGAACTTCTTAGAAATGATTTGCTCAGCCCAACTACTAGACATCATGCGCAACGCTGACAGCTATACAACAAGCAGAATGGTTTAATGGTCCATTTCCCAGAAACCAACATTACGCAACATCTTCTTTCCTCAAGCCCGCCCAGAAAACACCTCACACTGCCACGGCTACCTATGTTCACTATTACAAATAAGACCAAAAATCTGATATTATTTTTTCCATTTTCAAGAGTGGTTTCATCAAGCTACTACTGATGAATGAAAACACTCCCCATTGAAAAGCCATTATCTTACTCTGATACTCGGGTAGATTTTTATGCCCAGTCCACCATCCTCATGCCAACAGACAGTCAGCGGTCTATGACCATTACACTAAAGTGAAGTAATCTTACCATTCCTTCACGAAGAAAACCACTCATCTGGGCCTTCACTCCTTCATTTCATCTTATGAGCCATTACCTTGTCCGTTCAAGCTGGATTTATGCTTTTGGTGGTTATTTAATGGCATTACAATCAGTAGGGAAAATTCATTGTGAGGCTCACGGCTTATAATTTAGATGTGAATGAAAGAACATATGCAAGAGAGCAAAACCATATGATGCCAGAAAGACCTGTTACAACATCCAATAGGCTATATATATTATATTGTTGAGAAGTTATAATGTGTGAAATTCATAAAATTAATACTGAGTGGAGATATATATTTAAAAAATATATAATCCCTGAAATGTAACGTCCATGGTTATTATAGATACTCTTCTGTGGAAAAGGCCGAAGAGAAATTTACTTTATTTAAAGAAGCTTTAAAAGTTGGGACTTTCTAAAGATTTGAATAATTAAATTGAACTTGAGAACTCAGTCATAAGTTTAAATCGTATTTTTTATTTATAGGTAATAATTTTTCCATATTTTTCATGGGTTAAATGATTCTCTAAACAAACAAAATAATAATTTATTCACAAAATTCAAAAGTAATTTAAAATACAATAGACCTGAATAACTTTGTTAATTACTATAAAATCTTTAAACCATTAAGCTGTATCTGAGAACTGCATCAGCTCGATTCAAAAGCAAACCATTTTGTAAACCGGATCAAACAATTACACTGAAAAACATTATTCAAAGATGATTCCTTGGATTTACAAATTTTTTTAAGTTAAGTGGTTGTAAACAATTTATTTGGGCTGAATTTAAACAAACAAATTACGTTGAACATTGCTAAATTTAATTAGTTTGTTAAAATACAAAACATAAATTGTTTGCAACACTTTTTCAGAAAAAATTTTTTCCAGTGTAGTTGACTGTCCTAGTTTAAACAAATATATAAATTCGAATGAAATAAAATGTCATTTTAAAAGTTAATTAACAAAAATTGTTAAATTATTGTTATTATAAATTTTTTTTTTAAGTTAATTAATAATTAAAAGCTAAATAAAACAAACAAACAAATAAAAATAAATGTATTAAATGTAAAAACTAAAATTAATTTTAAAAATATACAAATTAAATAATAAATAAAAAATTTAAAATATTATTAAAATAAAATAAATGAAATAATATCTTAAAATAAATAACTAATAAGTGAAAAAATAGTTTTAAAAATCTAATTAAATTTAAAAAAAAATTATAAAATTAAATTAAATACAATGTAAAATAAATAATTCCATTTAATGCAGCAAAATTCAGTAGCCATATGTAACACTTTGTGCCAAATATTCCACCATTATTTCATTAAATACTTATCTTCAGTCAGTAATTATGTAGATAATTCATTCATGTGCCCTTAAGTTAAATGGTGAAGTGAATCATTTTATGAACCAGGTCAAATGATTCATTCGAATTATTCAACAATTTGTTTGTTTGTTTTACTAAAGTACTAAAATACTAAATCAGTCTTTTTTTGAGTTGGGACAAATTATTGAATTAAAAACTCAACCAGTCTGATTACAGACAAGAGGATCATCTGTATGGGCCTTCAATATGTTTTTAAACAGATAGTTCAACAAAAAATGAAAATCATTTATCGTTTACTCACTCTTCACTTGTTCAAAACGTATTCAAGTTTCTTTCTTCTGTTGAGCACAAAAGAAGATATTTATAAAAGCCAACATTCTTCAAAATATCTTCTTTTGTGTTCAACAGAAGAAAGAAAATCATAAAGGTCTAAAACCACATGAGGGAGAATAAATGAGGTCATTTTAATTTTGGGGTGAACTAACCCTTTAAAGAAGCCATCCAATAACCAGAGCCAGACAGAATCAGTGGATATTTTTTTGCTTTTTCTGTGCAAAAGTTTGTAAAAAAAAAAAAAAAAAAAAAGTGGAATGATTTTGAGAGTAACTAAAAATGTAAAACATGTAAAAAAAAAAAATAAATAAATAAATAAATAAAACAATTACATTTTATTTAAAGTTTACAATGCAAAGCCAATAAGAGCCTCTCATAAAATAGAGCTCCTTAAAGACGGAAAAATATTACTTTACAAACTGTATTGTAAATCAATCATAGAAACGTTTGCATATTATTCAATAATACTACTGAAATAATATAAAAACTGAATAAAAATATAAATTTACACACATTTACCCAAGTAAATACATAGACTTAATGATGGGCAAAAAACCCCCCAAAAATACACACCTCTGCACACCTACTGTACCAATAACATATACACTACCTGACTAAAGTCTTGTCATCAATCCCAGTTGTAAGAGCAACAAATAATAACTTGACTTCTAGTCGATCTTTTTGGAAAAGTGGTAGAAGGTAGATTTTTCTGATGAATCATCTGTTGAACTGCATCCCAATCATCACAAATACTGCAGAAGACCTATTGGAACCCGCATGGATCCAAGATTCTCACAGAAATCAGTCAAGTTTGGTGAAGGAAAAATCATGGTTTGGGGTTACATTCAGTATGGGGGCACGCGAGAGATCTGCAAAGTGGATAGCAACATCAACAGCCTGAGGTATCAAGACATTTGTGCTGCCCATTACATTACAAACCACAGGAGAGGGCAAATTCTTCAGCAGGATAGCACTCATTCTCATACTTCAGCCTCCACATCAAAGTTCCTCAAAGCAAAGAAGGTCAAGGTGCTCCAGGATTGGCCAGCCCAGTCACCAGACATGAACATTATTGAGCAATGTAAATGAAGGAGATGAATGAGGAGGCATTCAAGGTCAATCTAAAGAGTCTTGATGAACTCCGGGAGTCCTGCAAGAACGCTTTCTTTGTCATTCCAGATGACTTTATTAATAAGTTATTTGAGTCATTGCAGAGATGTATGGATACAGTCATCCAAGCTCATGGGACTCATAAACAATATTAATTCTTTTTCCACTGCACCATGACTTTATATTCTATACTGTACATTATTTCTGTTAAGTGACAAGACTTTTGTTTAAGCAAAGTCAGACCTTACTGTTCTAATTAAATAATTAAAAATCAAGACATGATCATATTTTATTTTGGTAAAATAAGCATAATCTAGAGGCCTTTGCCTTTCATATAAGCCACTTCTGATACCAAATGATCAACTAGAAGTCAAGTTATTATTTATTGTTCCTAAAACTTGGATAGGCGACAATACTTTTGTCAGGTAGTGTACAATGAAAAAAAAGAAGCTATTAGAGTGTTCATGAATGCTTGCTGCAGCCCAAAGTAACTTATGAATCACTAGAGTAATGAAAATCGAAACATTTAACCGTTGTTAATTTCATAACTGGAAAAAAGCAGACGTAAATGAGAAGCAACGGCCAAACGAGATGCATGTGTTTCATCACTCAGCAGCTCGGAGACTAATAGTGGAACAAGGAAACAGAAAAAAAATCCTGAACTTATCTGGAAAAGTGAGGCTTTCCCTGAAGACTGATGGGTGAGTGGGAGGATTCATTAGGACAGGATGAGGTGTTATAGAGAAAGTGAGGGCCGTTATCTGATCTCTTCAGCTGTTTGTCTTTGGCGGGGTGGATTTCTTTCCCTGGTGATCCGCACCTTGTCTAGTCCTGTCGGACACTGAAACAGTGAATAGAGGTAATTGGCTCTGAGTGATGAAGCACACGCTTAGACTGGCCCGTTTGCACTGGAAACACAAAATCACACACCTGAAGATGCAAGCTGAAGACTCCAGAGCCCCGTTACACACTTATTAATATCAGATACTACTTTTTAAAAGGAATGCTCAAAGAAATACGCTCCTTTTACAGCTCTCCTACAGTAAAAAATATCTGTAAATTAGCAGTTTTCCGTATTTTGTGATTCATGCTTTTATTTTTTCCCATTTTGAATTGCATTATGGGACCTTAATTTTTCTTCCAGCAACTTTTAACCTTGAAAAGTTTGAAAAGGTGTCTTTTACTTACATTTTTAATAGTTCAAAGTGATATATTGTCTGGGTTTGTGTAAATTATGGTACAAAAACTTTGTACTAAACTGCCAGTACATTTTTGTCTATATATTATTTCTTAAACATTATATTATTTCAAACTACTAAAATGTTAATATAAGTCACTTTGTTAAACTGTGGAGTTGAATTTCCAACATCAGAAGTTGACAGAGCAGAAATCAACATCCCATAATGCAATTCACAACCGTAAATAAACAGAACACACAAAACACGAAAACGAATGCCAATCATCAACGCTTTGGTGTCTATATTTAAGCTTGGTCTCATTTTAAAGTAGGCGGATGTCAGATTGCAGCTGAGGTGAAAAGTTCAAGATAAACAAAACAAAAGTTATGTGCCTTTATGTTTATGAAAAATACTAAAACAATAAATGTATATTTTATTACGTTATATAAAATATATACTTCACATAACTGGTTTTAGCCTAAAATTGAAATAAAATCAAAGCTAAATATCTGAACAAATTATATTCCAAATTTAAAGTTGATATCTTAAAAATATGAGCTTTCAGTAAGGTTTTGTTTGGCCGCAGTACCAAAGATGACCACCAGATGATATGCAGTTTCCATTGGTGATCATACAAGGGCGCCCCCACTATGTTTTGAGGTATGAACAATGTTCTCTCATACTTTTGATAATAGTTGTAAAGTAGACATACACTTCTAACGTGGTAAGGGAAGTTTGGTGGTATTTAATTTTAATTTAGAATCTAAAAAAACATCTAAAAGCCCCTAAAATATGTTTTTACATGTGGATTGCTGTAGCAAAGTAATTAGGGTTTCAAATAATTAAGTCAAATTTTGGACTTTTTAAAACCTTTTTAAGACCATCAAGAAAGAAATTTCAGACTTATATAGGGCTAAACACTACAATATTTTAATGGCCAGGCGGAAAAAAAATATTTTTACTTGCCCCATCAAAAAACTCATTTTAATTAATTATTTCTTAGCCACACATTTTAAATAATGTGTTAAAACAAGCAGACCTTAGTTCTATACATATTATTTTTTCAACATAACTTAAAAAACACTTTAAAAAACTTAAACTAGATGTATGCAAAACAGACTGTTATAATATTAGTTATAAATAGAGATTTGCTAAAAGTTTTGTATTATTGGTGATTGGATGCTTTGGATTGATTGGGTAGCTTTACATAAACAAAGGAAAATGAAGACCTGTTAAAAATGATTTAAGACAAACTAGACACTATTTCAGTGAATTTAAGACTTTTTAAGGCCTAAAATTTAGTTTTTGAAATTTAAGATATTTTAAGACCCCGCAGACACCCTGGTAATGCTTGATCACTCCGATGAGTATCCTTGTTGCATTAAACCATATCGCTCAAAAATGACCAAAGAGTTTCAATAATTATTTTCCATTAAAAGCTTGACACTTCTGTGGTTACATTGTGTACTAGGACAGACGGAAAATGAACAGTTGCCATTTTCTAGTTCGATATGTCTAAGGACTACACTCTCATTCTGGTAAAATAAATCATTGTGCCTGCTGCAGTCATGGCTCCTTGATTATTACACTGGAATATCGAAACTCTTTGGTCATTTTTGAGCGAGATGCTAATGGTTTAATCCGATTCAATGATTTATGTTAAGCTAAGCTGTTCCCGCCAGACCCAGAGATCAGCTGAATGGATTTAAACATGCTAAAACTCAACAGTTATACTCTAGGGGAGTTGTAAAATGAGACATTTTGGGGTGTTTCTTTAAATTATAGAAATATAAATAATTGATAAAAGGGCATGGGGAAAAACTGCTAACATAAAAAACAAATATAGTATTGAAAATGATGGTCAAATAAAATACAAATATAAAATGCAGTATAAACTAGAAGATTAATGTGAAGGAAATAAAAAATAGGAAATAGAAAGTGTGTCTTGAATTAATTTTTGAAATATTTTTTGGCAAATAAAATACACCTAATTACCTAAAACTGCAAAATTCTACCTCAAAAAGATGCTACTATAAATTAGTTTAAACTTAATTAATGAAATGACAAATTAATAAAAAACAACAACTTTACATGTACTTCTAAAACTACAAATAGATATAAATGCCATGTGTATAAAACAAAGTTATAAAAAATCAGTCTAATTAAAAAAAGAAAAGGCATCAGGGTGGCGTAGTGGGTAGCACGATAGCCTCACAGCAAGAAGGCCGCTTGTTCGAGCCTCGGCTGGGTCAGTTGGTATTTCTGTGTGGAGCTTGCATGTTGTCCCCGTGTTGGCGTGGGTTTCCTCCGGGTACTCTGGTTTCCCCCACAAGTCCAAAGACATGCGCTATGGGTGAATTGGGTAAGCTAAATTGTCCATAGTGTATGTGTGTGAATGAGTGCGTATGGATGTTTCCCAGTGATGGGTTGCAGCTGGAAGGGCATCCGCTGCCAGGGGCGTAGCAGAGATTTTAAAAGTGGAGGGGAAAGCTGAATGAGATCCAAAAGTTTACATTCATTTAATTATTAATCACCTGTTTCTAAATGGTCTGTTTCTAAAAGTGAGGGGGATGTATCCCCCCCGTCCCCCCGGTTGCTACGCCCCTGTCCGCTGCGTAAAACAGATGCTGGATAAGTTGGCGGTTCATTCCGCTGTGGCGACCCCAGATTAATAAAGGGACTAAGGTGAAAAGAAAATGAATTAATAAAAAAAGAAAAACTCAAACTGGCCCCTATAGCTAAAATAGATATATTAGATGTATAATAAAACAAAGCTGAAGTAAAATATAATAGGTCATACTTTAAAGAACAATTCTTGCTTTTAACAAACTTTTAACTAAGACATTTAGCTCAAAGTATTATGTTGCTGCTTATTAATAGTTATTAAGATAGTTCTCTGGTTATTGGATGCATAATGAATAATGAATAAGATCATACTTAAGTACTAATAAACAGCCAATATCGTAATAATAAGCAGGTAATAATCCAGAAGTTAAGAGTGTGAATTTGAAATTAAACTAAAGTGTTACCATATTAACAGCTTATATTACATGAGTAAGTAAAACAAAGTCAACAGAAACCCAAAACTTGATTTTGAGTCTGTGTGATGCAATACATCAGGCGATATCTCTGACAGGTAATCTTTAAGACTTTCCATAATTACTTGGTTAAATGACAGATTTATAATAATAGGTTACACAAACACCAAAGCATTTTCATAACCGCTAAAAGCAATCACTTTCTCAAAGAGCACCTCCAGAAACATCAAGCCATGCACTTAACTTAGTCTTGTCAGCATTACTTTAACACCAGACTATAAATATAAACAATCCATTAGCTTGACTGGTTTTGCAGCAGAAAACAAGACAGACGGTGATTCAGATATTTACACTGCTGTTTGTCATCAACATTGTGCTCTTTATGACTTAACAGGAAAGCCTAACCTCTACAAGTTGCACAATTTGAGGCAGCAACACTTAATTACAAACATGGTTGAAAATTGTTTGCTAGTTTTAGCTCAGAAAGAAAACAGCACTTATAGCACGTCGTCAGGTTTTCTGTTTGTCATTTAGTCACACGCAAGCGCTGTAATGACTATCTGCCGCCACCTAGAGGTCAGTCTGTGTTACTGCAGAAAACTTTCATGCTGCTTTTCTGACAAGCAAATTTGGTTTTTTATTGTGTCAGGAATTTAAAATGAAGACTTTCGAAACTGTATATTTAGGGGTAGAGGAGAGATTGATATGTGATGTGGCAGTGGGTAAACTGTGTCACGCTATATATTTAGCAAACGAAGTAAGGCTGCACGATATTGGGAAAAAATAACATTGCAATATTTAGGTTTTTCTGCAATATATATTGTGATATTAATGTAATTTCACAAGGTGACTATTTAGAAAGAATTCATAACTTTACATAGATTGGGATGATTTTTTGGGGGAGTGAGCATCTACATAAAATGTACAAAATTATATTAAAATATGTATGACATTAACATGAAATAATAATATATACAAAATAAAATAAATTAAATCAGAGATGAAAACAATAGAAATATAAAACAATAAATAAACAGCGATTTACGTGTTTCAGTGGAGCCTATCAGTATTGAGTATTGTAAAATAACACTTTCTGCAGTCTTTATTGTATAAATAAATACAATTATTCTTTGTTAAAGTGGCAAACTTTATAATAATTTCTTGTGTCCAACTGGTTTAAATTCACTTGAAATTCACTTGATTTCCTGCAATGCAACTATAGCAGATTTACACATTGCGATGCAGAAACGATATTGTGCAGCCCTAAAACGTAACATCACATTTAGGAAGGGTCAATCTTGAACAGCAGTACAAAAGCACATGGGAAAAATTTTAACTTAATTAATTTTATTATTGGTAACACATTATTGGTCAAGTAGGGTGTCAAAAGTCATAATTAATGCTTGTGTGAGGATTGTACCCTAAAGTAAGGTATGTTAATACAAAATAATCAAACTAAAGTTTTACCCATTACTACTACTGTCATTAAAAGTCTTTTCCTTCCCTGTTTTAAAAGGAATTCAATATTTTTGCATAAATAATCAATATTCTTGTGTTGTTCTGACAATTAAATAAAATCAAACATTTTTACAATGTTTAAAACCACCATTGTATGTATGCATGTATGTATGTATGTATGTATGTATGTATGTATGTATGTATGTATGTATGTATGTGTGTGTGT
>CAIGQV010019951.1:23005808-23017358 GCA_903798115.1 Danio jaintianensis | reverse complement strand
TGTGTGTGTGTGTGTGTGTGTGTGTGTGTGTATGATGCCGAACATACATTCAGAGTTCCTTACATTTGTGACATTTAACACTTAAGGACAGATGAAGCATCTCCGTCTCCATATTGGCATGCTCTCTGTGCTAGCTGAAACCGAACAGGAAACTGCAAGTGTTTTTGCTTTCAGTTTGCAGTCTTCCCAACTGCAGCCCTCTAATCACATTCTTATGCACATGCCCTGAATGGCCAAATGCTGCGTAATTCACTTACACTGAGACACAGTCAAGTTGATCAATGCCTTCAACCAGTGGCTGATATTTCAGCAGTTTGGAAAAGGTGTCCAAGTACAGGTCAACAAACACACACACACTTCACTATCTAAATGGGGGCATTACATAGAATTCTGGTGTTTTTAAATAAACACACATTAATTTACATACCCTTTTATATGCATAAATATACACATACACAGACACACACACACACAAACACATTCATATACATAAACATTCATACACACATACACATTACACAGGCACACACACATTCATAATAGCACCAACTGGGGAGGCGGGTCTCAAGATAGTAAGGCTCCATCTTATTGGTCTTTAAAACACAGTTGTTTACATCTAGAACAGTTGAGGAAGTAATTTTAATAATGTTGCGGTGTCACTCTTACCTTTGATGCGTGTCTGCGCTCTGGACAGTCTGGATGCTGACAGAGCACACACTCTTCATCCTGAGAAGACTTCTCGTCTACAACAGAAAAACATACACAGATGCACATCATGAGAACCTTGTGGCAAGGAGGATTCTTGCGGGGAAAAGAAAAAATAATGCACATTTTTCCACCATCATTTCTATTGACAGTATAGCAGTGTTTGCCTGATTGTAATGCAATTGCTAAACTATTCTGGATTAGTAAAAAGGTTTTTCAAAGTTCTGAAAATAATATCATCAAATCAAAAGTTCTGAATTAAAATGGTGGCTCAGTGGTTAGCGCTGTCGCCTCACAGCAAGAAAGTCGCTGGTTCGTGTCCTGGCAGGGCCAGTTGGCATTTCTGTATGGAGTTTGTATGTTCTCCCCGTGTTGGCGTGGGTTTCCTCCGGGTGCTCCGGTTTCCCCCACAAGACATGCTCTATAGGTGAACAAACTAAATTGGCCGTAGTGTATGTGTGTGTGAATGAGAGTGTATGGGTGTTTCCCAGTATTGGGTTGCAGCTGGAAGGGCATCTGCTGTGTAAAACATATGTTAGATAAGTTGGTGGTTCATTCTGCTGTGGTGACCCCTGATGAATAAAGGGAATAAGGTGAAGGAAAATGAATGAATGAATGAATGAATGAATGAAAGAAAATGAAACAAATGAGAATAAAAACATTAAAAGCTAAACAAAAAATATATCAATAATAAAAATGTGAAAATATAAAAAAATCTATTAAAAAAGCGGAAAAAAACTAAAGCAAAAGAAAAAAAAACTAAATTAAATGAAAAGCAAAACAGAAAAAAAAAATTAAATAAAGGGTCAAATTAGGTAAGATTTCTATGTTATGAAAAAAAAAGTAATGAATCATGAGTCATGAATAAAAATTAAGCAAAAAAAATTAAAAATGAACTAAATGATAATTAAAAAATGAAAACATTTAATTAAATAAAAAGGTGGAAAACACAAAAATAATCAAAATGGGAAAAACTAAAATGAAACAAGAGCAAAACAACTAAAATATGCAAAAGGATGCAAAAAATAAGTAAAAAATGCAATAAAAAAACAAAAACAAAAATCTGAATTTTTAAATTAAATAACTGAGAAAATACAAACAAAAGAAACTAAACAATAAAATAAAATGAAACAATCTCAAGAAATATATATATATATATATATATATATATATATATATATATATATATACCAACAATATAACCAAATTAAATTAACAGGATTAAAGTAGGAAAGGAAAGAGGAAGATGACAACAACAAAAATAAATCAAATGGAAGAGACAACAAAAACATGTGTTAGTAGCCCATCACTTTTACTTCGGCACGATGCCCATCACTTTTACTTCGGCACGATGCAATGCTAAAACTACCGACAAACCACAAATATTACATTTGTATCCAAATTACACTAATCCTTATTCCTAAAGGTCTCCTGAAGTGCTTTGAAATGCAAAGCTTTGTTCAATGTGTGAAGTAATTTCAACTGAAATATAAAGACTGGGCGGACCATATATAGTAGCCCCTCCCATTTTAAAAAAATAGCCAGTAGTGTTTTGTTAATAAGCACTTCAGACTCATGACAGTCATATACATATACATATACATATATATATATATATATACACACACACACACACACACACACACACACACAAACACACATATAACACATTAATTATTATTATTGTTGTTGTTATTATTACTAATACTAGTAATTAAAATTAAACCAACCAACCAAACAAACAAATTACATTTTAATAACCAGGAACAATAGAATCTTATATTGGTATATGCGATACGTAAAATATTATATAAGCATATGCAGTTTTTGTATTAATAAAACTTATGAATACAAAGGAGAAGAATATGAAGAAGAATATAAAGAAGAATATGAATACAGAGAAGAATATGAAGAATACAAAGAAGAATACAAAAAATAATATGAAGAAAAATCAAAGAATACAAAAGAAGAACACGAAAATGAATACGAAGAATATGAAGACAACGAAGAAGAATATGAAGATGAAAAATACAAAGAAGAATATGAAGAATACAAAGAAGAAAAGATGAATATGAAGAAAAATACAAAGAAGATTACGAAGAAGAATATGAAGATGAAGAATACGAAAAAGTATGCAAAAAAGAAGAATACAAAGAAGAAAAAGAACAAAGAAGATGAAGACAAAGTTGAAGAAGACGAATACGAAGAAGAATACAAAGGAGGAAGATAATAATAATATTACAATGGTATATAAAATACATAAAATATAAAAAATAAACTAATAATTAATTAAATTATAACTTAAGTAACAACAACAATAACAACTAATCCAAAACCCGAAGCATGAGATTTATAAAAATACTGATGCTTGAAAATAAGTGATCCGTAAAACAAAAGCATACAGTTCAGCTTCGATCCCAGAAGCCAGTAGTATTATCACAGTCATCATGAAAGAAGACCACACAGCGAGACCCTCAACCTTTACTCTTCCACCTTCACCATGTAAAGGCAGAGCTGAGGTTTCTTAGGGCATGTTTATGAATCGCTTTTGTACAGACTTTTACGAGGAATGCCAGGAATCCCTCAGATCTGAGCTGAATTTATCCCTCTGTTCTGTACCAGAGAGACGACTGGCACTACTGGACCCTTAGTCTGAGTTACGTAACGCCAGGGCGGTCATTAGCTATGTTTCCATCCAAAAATGCGAATTAACTTTATGTGCAAAACTGGAATATCGCATAAAAGATGTGCAAATAAAATAGCGTTTCCATCCAACGAGTCAAAGAGAACAAAATGACATAAATGACTTGCGCCTCAGAAGGCAATGCTGACGCACAGCACAGACGCTCTTAACAATTCTGGAGGTCATTAATAATATAATAACACTAATACTGAAATGGTTAAGACATTTTAGAATGTAAAACATCTGTAATGTTGTTTTGGTCAATGTGCTCAGCCTGCTGGTTTGTCCATTTACAAACATTTTTATCATCACATGATCTCTTATAACCAAATCACATGACCTTTTTTTAAATGTGCATACTGGAATTTGTTGGGTAAAAGTGTTTCCATCGTAGTTTATGCGCATCTTTTCTTATCGAATTAAACGTTTATCCTACTCAGTTATGCGCATAAATTTTTTATGTGCATTTTCAAAATTTATGCGCATCTTAGCGTTTCCATCAACGATTTCTTTTATGCGCATATCTAAAATGCACATAAAAATAGGTGGATTGAAACTTAGCTACTGTAAGACAGATGGCACTATAGGTACAAAGTTAACGATTTCAAACACATACCCAATCTTACAGTTGAGGTCAGAATTATTCGCCCAAATGATGTTTAACAGAGCAAGGAATTTTTCACAGTATTTCCTATAATGTTTTTTCTTCTGGAGACAGTCTTATTTGTTTTATTTTGGCTAGAATAAAAAGCAGTTTTTAATTTTTGTAAAACCATTTTAAGGTCAATATTATTAGCCCCATTAAGCAATATTTTTTTCTATTTTCTACAGAACAAGCCACGGTTTACCACACAATCCCACACAGTAAGTAAAATGAACTTGCCTTATTAACCTAATTAACCTAGTTAAGCCGTTAAATGTCACTTTAAGCTGATTACTAGTCTTTTGAAAAATATCTAGTCAAATATTATGTGCTGTCATCATGGCAAAGATAAAAGAAATCAGTTATTAGAAATGAGTTATTAAAACTATTATGTTAAGAAATGTGTTAAAAAATCTTCTTCCGTTAAACAGAAATTGAGGAAAAAATATATAGGGGGGCTAATAATTCAGGAGGGCTAATAATTCTGACTTCAACTGTACATTTAAATGCAACCCAAGCTCATTGAAAATAAGTACCTTAGCCTACATTTTTGCAAAATGCATGTTTCAGATGAAAAATCCACTAGAGGGTGCTGTCTACATTTCTGTAAATCTGAAATATGTTACATTTTGTTATTCATTTCAGATACACACTCTTCTAGTACACATCCACGAGAAGGCGGGGCTTGTTGTACAGATTACCTAAAGCAAACGACTGACCTAAACCCAACCAATAGTGTTTTTAAATGCAAGAGAAAAGTACACTTGTAGTGTGTTTAAGCACCATGTAGTTTTACCTAGATTTTACATTGTTTTTATTTCTTTTGAGGAACCGTGCTTCACCGGACTCGAACCCAAGCGGTCTGCATCACAAATACAACACCGTACAAAATGAGTTACTGAGCAAACTGACCACGCCAGAAAAATGCCCATATGGAGATAGATATGTGCTGAAGTACTTATTTCTAATTAGCGTGTGTTGCATAAATGACAACAATTTATTTTGCTGTGTCTGTTACACCAGTGTATGATTACAGAAAACATTCAAATCTATTTGCAATGCAACCAATCCAAAGAGCAGGGCTGAAATTGGAGATAAAAGTTTATAACGGTCTGGGAATTTAAAGTTTTTTGTTTACCAGAATGTTCTCTGTTTGTTAGAAATGAAAGAATTTTGTTGGTGTGATAGCCCAGTGGTTAAACCAAAATATATTACAACAGTGCTCTGGGTGTCCCAAATTCGAATCCTGGCTCGTGGACCTTTCCTGATCCTGTCCCCCTCCCTCTCCCACTTAACCTCCAATAATTTAATTAAGTAAATAAAACATTTCCTCTAGGTTAGGAAAATGTTCCCAGGATTATATATTTTAAGTTCTTTTTGACTGAATGCAAAAAACATTTCTGAAATATTCTGGGAACGTTAGCTATTGGTTACCGAAAAACAAGATCCTACAAAGATTGTTCACAGATTGTTGTTATTTGTGACCCTGGACCACAAAACAAAAACAGAGATTTATGCATCACCTGAAATAAATGCTTGTGTTCCACAAATGTATGGGTTATTAGGATATGACAAAATCTGGAATATTTGAGATACAACTATTTGAAAATCTAGAATCTTATGGCTCAAAAAATATCTAAATACTGAGAAAAATCGCCTTTAAAGTTGTCTAAATGAAGTACTAAAAAAAAAAAAAAATGTTTTGATACAAGTAGTAATTTTACAAAAAATAGCAAACATAACGCAATCTTTTCTTAATATTCTAATGATTTTTGGCATTAAAAAAAAGAGATAATTTAACCAATACAATGTCATTTTTGTAAATGGCCAAAAATATATCCTTGCAAACATAAGATTGGTTTTGTGTTCCAGGGTCACATTTGGTTCCCAAAAAATTATCAAAGTGCAACCAAACAATCCATATGATTACCGGTAACCACTGACTTCCATGGTATTTGTTTTTCCTACAATTTATGTTAATGGTTATTGGTTTCCAGCATTCTTCAAAACATCTTCTTTTGAGTTCAACAGAAAAAAAAAAAACTGGTTTGGAACAAGTCAATGTTGAGTAAATGATGACAATTTTCAATTCTGTGTGAACTATCTCTTTAAGAGGCCCCACACTTGAATCCCATGTACATACAGCAATATGACCATTTTAACCGGTAGACACCAGTAGAGCTAATCTTACAGTACTTAACTGAATAATAATCCGCTACAAGTTTTTGACATTTTCCCATCACCATTATGAACTCAAACACCAAAGTGAACCATGACCCACCATTAAAATCCTCCAGACTAATTATGGCATTTGAGAAGACAAGTATGCACTTAGAAATGCTGTACGCAGGGGCTCTCAGTAATGGATCAGCTTTAAATTACAGGTCTCTTGAATGGATGAGATCAAAGAACACCTTTCCATCTCTGGATAAGTGTTCCAAATGATCCGGAAGAAATTTGGGTTGCGTAAGTTTTGTGACAAACAAATGAAGCACTGTGAGCTGAACAGCGGACAAAGTGTTCAGCATCATTATATGCTATAGTGAATGACACTGAAAAACATAGGGATCACAGAAATTACAATTATGATCATAATTTTGTTGTAAAATTCTAAATATAAATGAAATTAAGGCAGAAATAACGGCACGTTGGCTCAGTGGGTACCACTGTCGCCTCACAGCAAGAAGGTCGCTGGTTCGAGTCCCAGCTGGGCCAGTTGGCATTTCTGTGTGGAGTTTGCTCTGGTTTCCCCCACAGTTCAAAGACATGCGCTATAAGTGATAAGTTTTGGATAAACAAAACTGGCTGTAGTGTATGAGTGTGTGTGTGTGTGTGAATGTGAGAGTGTATGTATGTTCCCTAGTACTGCGGCTGGAAGGGCATCCGCTGCGTAAAACATATGCTGGAATAGTTGGCGGTTCATTCCGCTGTGGCAACCCCTGATAAATAAGGGACTAAGCCGAAGGAAAATGAATGAATGAATAATACAATACAATACAATATAATATAATATAATATAATATAATATAATATAATATAATATAATATAATATAATATAAATTTTAAACACTGAGCAAATATTGGAAAACCAAAATGTAAAAGTGTAGGAAATTTCCATTAAAAACTAAATATTAAACATAGTCAGACACAATAAATAATATATATTTTTAATATTATACTTTTATAAATGTTAACATGTGCAAATTTTTGATGTGCACATTCCCAGAATAAATTTTAGGATTACAATAAATATTTCTGAGGACATTAAACAGTATTTGGTCTACTAATAAGCAAAACTCCATTTGAAGTGGTGCTTTGTAACTTTACAGGTCATTTTCATGCACAAACACAAACACAGATGAAAAATGTAAGGGCATAAAGCATAATGAGACCTTTTTTTAAAAAAAGGAAAACAAATTTACTTAATCTAATAGCAATCCTGAGCTAACAAACCTGAACAATTTAGTGGTAGTGCCACCTAGTGGTCAAAAAAACTCCCATAACAGACTGTTCATAAATATTTAAAGGGATAGATCCATCCAAAATTAAATATTTATTATCATTTACTCACCCTTCACTTGTTTTATGAGTTTCTTTCTTCTGTAGAACACAAAAAAGTTATTTTGAAGAATGTTGGTTGATGGTACCCATTGATTTTAATAGCCATTCCTACTACGGATATCAATGGGGTCCATCAACCAGCTTTTTTCAAAATATCTTTAACAGAAAAAAAGAAACTCATAAAAGGTTTAAAACCATACAAGGGAGAGTAAGTGAAGTCATTTTTTTTTAAGGGAATTACCCCTTTAATGATTTTGCATTGCATACATTTAAGTACTCTTTATACTGAAGAGTACAAAAGACGCCACTCACTGGTTAGTGACCGAAGAGTGAGAGTATTTTGGGTAAGTGTTTCCAGCCTTACCATAAACATCATGGATGACATCCAGAGGGGACGACCAAGAATACCGTTCTGCCCCCAGCTCTGTCAAAGAGGATGGGAGTGTCTCCAGCTCATAAGCTCCCCTTTTCCTCCAGTAAAGGAACATCATAAGGATGAGGCTGTAAACACTAACTGCAAAAAGAAGCACCCCGCTAAGAGATCCGATCAGGCTGCTTCAAAAGGAAACAATACCTGGTTGTACAATAAACAAACACTCAACATCTGACGCGGCATCTTTATATCCAGCTCTGATGTTCCCTAAACTGGATCTAGTCAAACAAATCACCATAAAGCAGGCACCTGCAGTTACCTCATCTTCCTTAACAATTAAACCTCTCTTTGATCCCGTTTCACGAGTTCCAACCCATAAAATTGTGCAACTAGGCATGCCAAAAACAGACCTATGTTCCAAATATGAGCAAATGCTTGCACCCATTTCAGAGCAACACTATGTAAATCGATGATAAATCTCAACTAAGAGCGTATATGAAGAATTCCTCACTTCTAAAATGGAAGATCAGATCCGCAAAGGAATCTAGCAGTACGCCAAGTTGGGAACACCTAAAATTCCACTACACCTTGGCAGGAACGGTCAAATTAAATTTACCCAAAGTTGCTCAATGTCTTGACAAGTTTGTAGTGCCTACTTTAAGTTAATTTGTAACTCAAAGCTTTTGATGAATTCCTCGTTTTTAAAATGGCGTATCCCACAATGGGATCTTGTAGTGCGCCAAGTCAGGAACACCTAAAATCCCACTACACCTTGGCAGGAATGGTCAAATTAAATTTGCCCAAAGCTTCTCCATGTCTTGATGAGATTGTTGCACCTTCTTAGAGTTAGTTTGTAACTCAATAATATATTTTAGTTGAAAGCTTAAGATAAATTCTTTGTTTTTAAAATGGCGTATGCCACAATGTGATCTTGTAGTGCGCCAAGTCGGGAACACCTAAAAGTCCACTACACCTTGGCTGGAACGATCAAATTAAATTTGCCCAAAGTTGCTCCATGTCTTGATGAGATTGTTGCGCCTTCTTAGAGTTAGTTTGTAACTCAATGACAAATCTCAACTGAGAGTGTATAATGAATCCCTCGCTTCAGAAATGCATATCCCGCAATGGGATTCTGCAGTATGCCAAGTTGGGAACACCTAAGAATCCACTACACCTTGGCAGAAAAAGTCAAATAAACTTTGCCCAAAGTTACTCCATGTCTTGATGAGATTGCTGCACCTTCTTTGAGTTAGTTTGTAACTCAATAATATAGTTCAATTGAGAGCATTTAATGAATTCATGTCTTCTAAAACACATATCCTGCAATGGGATCCTGCAGTACGCCAAGCCTGAAACATCTAAAAATCCACTACTCCTAGAAAGAAAAAGTCAAATAAAGTTTGCTCAAAGTTTCTCCATGTCTTGACGAGATTGTCTTGCCTTCGAGCTATTTTGTAACTCAATAGTAAATCTCACTTGAGAGTGTATAATGAATTCCTCGCATCAAAAATTCATATCCCACAATGAGATCTTGTAGTACGCCAAGTTGGGAACACCTAAGAATCCACTACACCTTGGCAGAAAAAGTCAAATCAAGTTTGCCCAAAGCTGCTCCATGTCTTGACAAGATCATTTCATCTCCTTTGAGAAGTTGACAGCGCTTTTTCTTCAACTTCATCTCAAAAGATGTTCTTCGCCAAACTATCAGTCTGCAAGGAACAGGCACATTGGTGTCAAAGTCTGTGCAAGCAGTTTGGGCAAAGAGATCTGGCTGTCAGAGGGTGTTCGACCCACACTAGCAAACAATGTTGCACTCATACAGACATGAAGTGCATGCTGGGATTGACAGACTAGGCCAATACCTTCCAGTCTTTGAGAAACAAAGATCCCATGCAAACCCCTCCTACACAGACAGCGAACTTTGTCTACCATTTGCACAAACAATAAAGCCAGACATTTCTGCATTGATTAGAGCCACCAGTCCTCCTTTTTTTCAGAGATTTATGTGTGCGACTACAACACTGTCAGCTGTTTCTGTGAATGTACACCAGCCAGAAGTGGCTCCTGATAAGATATCTGCTCTACAGAGGTCCGAATGCATGTCCGAATGACATCATTTCAAAACATGGCGTGTCAAAGGCACAGACTTGTTGCTGTAGCGTTCAGTTGCCCTGCAGAGAAGAATTACTGTGAGAACGTTATGTGCAAGAGATTTCAGAGGGGAGGGATGATCCTGTGCAGCCATTCAGATGTCCAATTTTGGGATAAGAAATTAGAGGGTACGGCTGGGACAGACTTACTCTTGGAGTCTGGCTTTGCAGACATATGGTAGTAATCCAGAACCTGGCTTTGAACTTGCAGCTTTTTTATGAACAGGCAGCTGCAGAACCAAGCAGATTTCAGACAATGAATCTCAGCTACTTCAGCGTCTTTTCAACACAAACTGTGGGCCTAAACATTGAGTTTGCATAAAAAGTGCTTACGTAATAGGCTGAGAGGCATGAGTGTGTGCTAAAAAAGATCAAGTGAAGGGTTGATTTCTTCCAGGTCTCAATGGTGTTGACAGGTGGAGAGAAGTTTGACGCTCTGGTTGCCGAAATGGTGGAAAACAGAAGGTAACCTATATTTAGATAGAACGGCCACATCATAGGCTATACTTAAAGGGATAGTTCAACCAAAAATTTAAATTCTGTCATCATTTACTCATCCTCATATTGATTCAAACCTTTATGAGTTTCTTTGTTCTGTTGAACACAAAAGAAAACATTTTGAGAAAAGCTGAAAACTAGTAACCATTGACTTCCATGGTAGGAAAAACAAATACTATGGAAGTCAATGTTTACAGGTTTTAGCTTTCTTCAAAACATATTTTGTGTTTAGCCAAATAAAGAAACTCATAAAGGTTTATAACCACTTGAGGTTGAGTAATTTTTAGTTTATGAGTGAACTATCCCCTTAAACTTTGAATGCTTCTGAAATGTAAAAAAAAAAAAAAAAAAAAAAAATGTACACAATAAGAAACTAAAAATATTTGACAATGAACAATCTCCTAACTCTACACTGAAAACTTTATGGTGAACAGTATGTGTTATAAACATTGACAAAACGTATATAAACTTGTTAGGAGGTATAACGCTTCCTAACAACACTTATCAAACAATTTAAAAAACAGCAGGTGAAGGACAAAAAAAAAAAAATTATACAAAACAAAAACCGCAGACAAACTTGCATCGAAGGAGGAATTTAAGTTATATCTGGCTTTTTCGGACTTGGTTCAGTAAACAACCACAATGCAACATACTTTAAAAAAAACAAACAATAAAAGCAATTAATAACCACATATATAGTAAACCTGCTGCCTTGTGACAAGTTGATTGTACTTACAAAAAGTGTATAAACCCATTATAACTTGAAACTGTTGACTTAATTTTTTTAAATTTGCATATTGTTCTTAATTACTTAATAATTTTAAGGTAACAGGTTTATTCACTTTAAGTAAAGTCAACCAATCACATTGTACAGTGAATATCATATTTTTTAGGTTTCAGATGTATTGGTGCACATTTATTTATATATATATATAT
>CAIGQV010019951.1:22974928-22992007 GCA_903798115.1 Danio jaintianensis | reverse complement strand
ATAAAAGCTGAGAAATATATTTTTACCACAATGATGCCTCTTGTACATCATCTTATTATCTTTTGGGAGAAACCAGTGTTATTTCCAGTCAAAAAAATAAATAAATCTACAGTCATCCACCTGCACTGCATTGATATCTAGCATCTTCAGGTGTCAGACAAACAGTTAGTTAAACCTCCTGAAGTGTCAGTGTAAAACAAAACTTACGGAGACGCAGCCGAATGCCAAGCCAACTTCTGGGAGGAGATTTGTGAAGAACTGGATGCATAATCCACTTGTTGGGAACCATGATGCTTGCCTTTACTCTGCGTCCACTGTGTTGAGGTAGAAGTCCACACTAAAGCAGCTGGCAGAGGAGTCACCAGCGGTCAGATACAACTCCTGACATGAGGACTGTGTGGAGAATCAATATTTTTACTGTCAGGTTCATAGACAAACATCATACAAAACTGATTAAGTGTCTAACTGTTAATATTACAAACAATCTGTGAAGAAAAACTTCAATATGCATGAACAGTAGTGAAGAAAATTAGTTTGAAAACATAAAATGTTATAATGTTTTTGTTTTAAGTAGCTTTGGCTCATCGAGGCTACATTTATTTGATAATAAACAGATAAAGATTTGATAAAATATAATAAACAGCAATATTGTTCAATAATATTGATCAATTTAATGTATCTGTGATCAAAGTCTATTTAAAAGAATAGCTTTTATTTTAATAGCACTTTTAAATTTTAATATATCAAAGTTTCCATAAAAATATGAAGCAGCACAACTGTTTTCAAAACTGACATCATAATTAAATAATCATAAGTTTACAGAGTTGCAAATAATCATAATAAAATAAAATAAAAAATGGAGTAAAAATGCTGAAAATCTGTAGAAAATCTGTTATTTTTACAAAATTTGCCATGTTATTATTGTGTTTTTGTTTTTTTTACCAGTATGACCGATTGAACCAAATGTAGCCTTAGTTTTTTAAGAAATTAAAAATGTTTCAAAAATATATAAAAAAATCTTGACTGGTTGACTGCTCCTGTAAGCATACATACTGTATGCAATGCTAACATTAACAAGCATTACCAATATTAAAAACATTAAATGATCAATAACGTATTTGCAAAAAATAAATAAATTGTATTAAGTTTAATTGTTTTTTAAGCCTGCAGTCAAAAGTGTAATACAAATGTTTCATAAGGATTTCGTTATTTTCAATTGTCATATTTAAATTAAGTTAAATACTGAAGTTTTAAATATGCAGTGCATGCATTTTTAGTATTTAATACACTGTAAAAAAAAAATCCTGGTTGCCTTAATTTTTTAAGCTGAATTAAATTAACCTTATGAGTCCATTGAACTTATATTATGTTAAACTGACTTGACACAGCTTGTGTAACTTAGAACATGATTACTTTATCTTAACAAGTTACAATGAACTAAAAACATATGTTGTCATGACTAATTGATCATATATTTTACAGTGTAGTTTTACTGCTAATGTTGCAGACATTTTACAGTTATTAAAAGTAACTTTGCAGGAAACTGATTAAAGTGAAATAAATGAACTCGTTGTTTTTTAACATCCCTAGTCAGTGATGCACATAATATCCCCACTGCATATTAAACACAAACCCAGATTGCTCATCTCAAAACAGGCCTGATTTGCCTAATATCTCCTTTGATCTCAGTATTCTGTTGCATTGTAAATTCAGTGTGTCGCTAATCGCGCGTGCACGCTGTTTACGCACATCCATCGATTAACACACGAACAACAACATAACCAGCGCACTAACTAGATGCATTGCTTGCATTTGCTTCAGTAGTTTTACTAATATAAATGAAAACTCACTCTAACCTGTTGCATTGTAAAGCGTCATCATCCACCCACAGAACCAAAATAAGCTCGTCCATTCAGCAGCAGCAGGACTCTAAATTCACTCCAATGTCGCTTTCATCCCCTCAGAAAGGTGCTGGATTTACTGCACCACCGCGGTCTGCTTTAAATCCATGTTTGGTGGGTCAGGAGTGGCGGTTTTCAGCGTCAAAGTTTCTCGCTGCTTTGTCTGGGCTGCTCCCTCTACCCTGTTTCAGCCATGGAAAAGCGTTTTCCATTCATTCAAGTCACCTTTAGTCAAGAGATTCCGCTGCAGTCACTAATTCAGCCGCTAGAGGCGCCAAAGAGGGACTGTTTTTATTTTTATTTTTAAATTGTGAAATATGTACAAATTAAGTACAAACATATATATATCTCACAACAATTTTGAAAAAATAAAACAAAATAAAACGAGAGAAATCAATGCGCTTTGTTACATTTATGCTACCTTTTTTCATCTGAGCTATTCTTGCTTGTTTGTAATAATAATAATAATAATTATTATTATTATTATTATTACTATTACTATTATTATTATGGTCATTTTAGACCTAAAGTAAAATGTTAAGTAAAAAAAAATATGATGAAGGAAATGTAAATTCACGTCTGTATACAGAGGAGCTCGGACAAACCTTTCACCATTGCCTTTCACCAGTTGTGCATTTCTCTACTAAATAAATAATTGGATGCATGAAAAGAAAGTTCAACATTCAACAAAACAAAGAAAAAGAATTCAGACTTTGCATTTCTCAGTTTCTATTAATTTGAAGAGATCCTGGATCTGTTTTTGTGCAATGGAGAAAACGTTGAATTACCAGCCAAACCATTTCAAGTAAGTTTATGTTTCCACATCATACACAACAAACACATCTGCACTTATTCCTGATTTAACAGGAGAGCTGTCAGACAATATATGGGAAAACAAAACTGGCACAAATTTCAACTCTTTTTTTTAAACTAATGTTTTTAATTTTCCTGAAAATATAAAAGTAATGCGTAACTTTACTGGTTACTTGAAAAAGTAATCTGATTACATAACTTAAGTTACTTAACACTGCATTTCAGTGCATTTACACTTAGCAGTAGTGGTTTAGTATATATTTATTTATTAATATGTGGCTCCACCTGCTGGTCATGAAGTGAATCATTTTATGACCGCTCAAATTTAGCGAGTGAATGTAGGTCTGATTGGATACTATTAAAATAGTTTCAGGTTTAAATGCCGAAATGATGAAAAGAGTTTTCTTTTTTTTAAGAGCAGTCTGTGGCATACTTAAAAGATTTAATGATGACACGATGAACGAAACATTCATCGTAAACAATATAACAATCTAAATAATTATGACAGCCTACATCATCTCTGTCAGCCAGAACTTTTAAATTAGACTTTAGACTTTTTATTTTGCTTGACCTACTATAAAAAGTAATTGGGTAAGACTTCCTAAATGAATTATGCAAACAAGTTGCTTTAATTGAAATAAGCAATCTTAACTTTAGTATATTAATTTTATGCTAATGTAACTGTCAAGGGGAGTATTAACACACACACACACACACACACACACACACACACACACACACACACACACACACACACACACACACACACACACACACACACACACAAAAACATTATTTTTGACGCAGAGCATGCTGGGAAAGCCAGGTTAGCTTAACTCAGATTAGATTCATTTTAAAGGGATAGTTCACCAATAAACTTACACACCATGCTCTCAATCAAACGATCCTAAACCTTTATGAGTTTCTTTTATTTTTATTGAAGACAAAAAAGGTCTGAAAATTGTAAGAAACCTGTAACCATTGACATCCATAGTAGGAAAAATAAATAGGCTACTATGGACGTCAATTGTTACAGGTTACCAGCATTTTTCAAAATATCTTCTTTAAAAAAAAAAAAAAGGTTGGAAAAAAAACTCTGTCATCATTCAACCTAAACTTGTCACAAACCTGTTTAGGTTGAATGATGACAGAATTTTCACTTTTGTGTGAACTATCCCTTTAATGGAATCAAATTTTGAGTGGCAAAACTTTTTTTTTCTAGTACAATGAACTTTCATGAAACTTTGAGTGAAAGGAACACACTTCAGTTCATTCATTGCACTGCTCGATTTTACAGCATAATGGAGATTGGTGTGTTTTGATTAGTGTGCTCCGGTTGAAATAAAAGGAAACTGAAAGCTGTAGTTTGTATCAGCTTGTTTTATATGCTACTCTTAGGGAAGTGTAGCTTGATCTTAATCTGTCAGGTTCAGGGTCCAACTTACTTTCAAAAACTAAAGTGTTGAACTAAGGAGGAATACATTTGCTTTCACGATGAAGGCACTGCATCTTTTACTTATTTTGGGGTCTGTCGTTAGCATTGTGTCTACAGACAATGAGTCCATGTTTGTGGCTGGCGGGCTCATTCTAACAACGTCTGCGCTTCTGGTTTCAGTAGTCATCTATTTTATTACTCTGCCGGAACCTTTACTGACTTTTAATCCTGCAGGTGAGTACCATTGACCACTTTATGTTTGAGTTTGCAAGAGATAAAAATGAAAATAAGGTTTGTTATGATAAGGTTGGATAAAAAACAAACTAAAAACGAATGTGTTATGTACTGAAAATCCCTATTTTGACCGCTGGTATTCTCAAATTTGGTTTGACGTTGAACGTTTGAGATTCGCAACTTTAGGGACCGTCTCTAAAGTCACATACGACGCTGGTATACACTGTTCTAACTTAGCAATGGGGTATATGCACACGGACTTTTAATTTCGACGGCTTCCGGTGAACTGTCTTTCCATTACAAAATCGCCACGTTTAAGATCTATTTTCTTTTAAAATAAGTGATCTTCACTGCCTGATAGATATTTGATATAAAGTGGGTCTCAGACCAGACAAGAAGCACTGCATTAAATTAAAAATTTCCATCCCATCTCTTTAAAATATAAAAATCTATTTTACCTCAGTATTTTGAATGGAGTTTCTGCACTAGCCTGCTGGTACTGACGGTGGTCTATCATCTCGTTTTATGCTTGAACAACTAAATGAATGCTTAAGCTTATTTAACTGATTGTATTTTAATTACATTACGATGTTGATGCTGTAAAAGGAACCTTATAAACGTTAAAATAGTCACATTAACCGTTCACTGGAAGTTTACCATTGGCTGAAAAACACTAGCTCACAAACCCAACTATTACATGTTCATTTATGTCTCAATTATTATTTATAATTTTATTTATATATTACAGTAAGCAGTAAAACTAAAGTAAAAATGCATTTATTTTCATAACCAAATGTCCCCAAACACCAAAAACCATGTTTTAAAGCTCAATAACATAGGAGAACAACTTACAATCACAAAACCAACTGTAAAGTGTTTATGTAGTTCTCAAAAACGATGCACACATTTAATTGATTTTGCAAGTAGCTACTCCCCTTAAAAATGAGATGTTACATCTCAAGGGGTTTATCCTAAACAATACAATTTGTTGCAACTTTAACTCTTAATCTATGGTGGGAGCCCACTATGCCATATAGTGTCAGCCCTAATCATGTAGATCTGAATAACCACACATTAATAAATAATCATATTTTAATTACTAGATACTATTGAGTATTCTGCTTTTATATTGTATTATGGTGTCACGTCATGTGCTGTTTTGAAAATTATTAACATACTGTAATTTGTTTTGAGGTTAAAGTGTGCCTCAAAACTTTTTTTAACACCACAATAAGCTAAGCATTGCCACATTGTACATTGTAATTTGCTTGCACATGCTGTGAACTGTACAGCTTTCAATTTGGCAAAAACAGCCATCAGTATGTAAATTATCATTGCAAACTACACAAAAATAAAATGTACTTTTTTCATATTCCAGGTTTGAAGTCAGATTTAGGACAAGCCCTCTTTGGGCAGCACATTGTCTCTGATGTTGTACTAAAAGCTGTGTCCTCGTTTATGGCTGACAGCACCCCAAACAAACCTCTGGTCCTCTCTTTCCACGGCACTGCAGGAACTGGAAAAAACCATGTCGCTAAAATCATTGCAAGAAACCTTTACACAACAGGAGAAAACAGCAAACATGTTCATACATTTATATATGACAATCAAGATTCAAACATGTACAGCGTAAGTAAATGATATTTCACTAGTTAATATATTTTTATGCATTTATGCAAAGAGTCAGTATTTGCAGTGTTGGCCCTTCTTTTTCAAGACCTCTGCAATTCGACTGGGCATGCTCTTCTGGGCCAAATCCTGACTGATAGCAACCCATTCTTTCATAATCACTTCTTGGAGTTTGTCAGAATTAGTGGGTTTTTGTTTGTAAACCGGCCTTGAGGATTGACCACAAGTTCTCAATGGGATTAAGATCTGGGGAGTTTCCAGGCCATGGACCCAAAATTTTGACGTTTTGGTCCCCGAACCACTTAGATATCACTTTTGCCTTGTGTCACGGTGCTCCATCGTGCTGGAAAATGTATTGTTCTTCACCAAACTGTTGTTGGATTGTTGGAAGAAGTTGCTGTTGGAGGGTGTTTTGGTACCATTCTTTATTTATGGCTGTGTTTTTGGGCAAAATTGTGAGTGAGCCCACTCCATTGGATGAGAAGTAACCCCACACATGAATGGTCTCAGGATGCTTTACTGTTGGTATGACACAGGACTGATGGTAGCGCTCACCGTTTCTTCTCCGGACAAGCCTTTTTCCAGATGCCCCAAACAATTGGAAAGGGGCTTCATCGGAGAATATGACTTTGCCCCAGTCCTCAGCAGTCCATTCGCCATACTTTTTGCAGAAGATCAATCTTTCCCTGATGTTTTTTTTTTTGGAGAGAAGTGGCTTCTTTGCTGCCCTTCTTAACACCAGGCCATCTTCCAAAAGTCTTCGCCTCACTATACGTGCAGATGCGCTCACACCTGCCTGCTGCCATTCCTGAGCAAGCTCTGCACTGGTGGCACTCCGATCCCGCAGCTGAATCCGCTTTAGGAGAAGACTAAATTGGACGTCCTGAAGCCTTTTTAACAAGAATTGAACCTCTTTCCTTGAAGTTCTTGATGATCCTATAAATTGTTGATTTAGGTGCAATCTTAGTAGCCACAATATCCTTGCTTGTGAAGCCATTTTTATGCAGTGCAATGATGGCTGCACGCGTTTCTTTGCAGGTCACCATGGTTAACAATGGAAGAACAATGATTTCAAGCATCACCCTTCTTTTAACATGTCAAGTCTGCCATTCTAACCCAATCAGCCTGACATAATGATCTCCAGCCTTGTGTTCGTCAACATTCTCACCTGAGTTAACAAGACGATTACTGAAATGATCTCAGCAGGTCCTTTAATGACAGCAATGAAATGCAGTGGAAAGCTTTTTTCAGGATTAAGTTAATTTTCATGGCAAAGAAGGACTGTGCAATTCATCTGATCACTCTTCATAACATTCTGGAGTATATGCAAATTTCTATTATAAAAACTTAAAAAAACGTAAAAAATGTTCAAAAAATGGCATAAGTGGCGAATCTGACATCATCGGGAACAAGCCACAATTGGTATATACACTCATCGGCCACTTTATTAGGTACTCCTGTCCAACTTCTCATTAACGCAAATTTCTAATCAGCCAATCACATGGCAGCAACTCAATGCATTTAGGCATGTAGACATGGTCAAGAAGATCTGCTGCAGTTCAAACCGAGCATCAGAGTGGGGAAGAAAGGTGATTTAAGTGACTTTGAACGTGGCATGGTTGTTGGTGCCAGACAGGCTGGTCTGAGTATTTCAGAAACTGCTGATCTACTGGGATTTTCACGCACAACCATCTCTAGGGTTTACAGAGAATGGTCCGAAAAAGAAAAAATATCCAGTGAGCAGCAGTTCTGTGGGCGCAAATGCCTTGTTGATGCCAAAGGTCAGAAGAGAATGGCCAGACTGGTTCAAGCTGAAAGAAAGACAACAGTAACTCAAATAACCACTCGTTACAACTGAGGTATGCAGAAGAGAATCTCTGAACACACAAAACGTTGAACCTTGAGGCGGATGGGCTACAGCAGCAGAAGACCACACAGGGTGCCACTCCTGTCAGCTAAGAACAAGAAACTGAGGCTACAATTCGCACAGGCTCACCAAAATTAGACAATAGAAGATTGGAAAAATGTTGCCTGGTCTGATGAGTCTCGATTTCTGCTGCAACATTCAGATGGTAGGGTCAGAATTTGGCGTCAACAACATGAAAGCATGGATCCATCCTGCCTTGTATCAACGGTTTAGGCTGGTGGTGGTGGTGTAATGTGTGGGGGATATTTTCTTGGCACACTTTGGGCCCATTAGTACCAATTGAGCATTGTGTCAATGTCGCAGCCTACCTGAGTACTGTTGCTGACCATGTCCATCCCTTTATGACCACAGGGTACCCATCTTCTGATGGCTATTTCCAGCAGGATAACGCGCCATGTCATAAAGCGCGAATCATCTCAGACTGGTTTCTTGAAAATGACAATGAGTTCACTGTACTCAAATGGCCTCCACAGTCACCAGATCTCAATCCAATAGAGCACCATTGGGATGTGGTGGAACGGGAGATTCGCATCATGGATGTGCAGCCGACAAATCTGCAGCAACTGCGTGATGCTATCATGTCAATATGGACCAAAATCTCTGAGGAATATTTCCAGTACCTTGTTGAATCTAGGCCATGAAGGATTAAGGCAGTTCTGAAGGCAAAAGGGGGTCCAACCTGGTACTAGTAAGGTGTACCTAATAAAGTGGCCGGTGATTGTACATATAGCCTAGTGGACCTTTCCGGATCCCATCCCCCTCTCTCTCTCCAACTTCACATCCTGTCTAGCTACAGTCCTGTCATAAATCAGGACAGTAGCTAGACAAGAAGTGAAGTTGGAGAGAGAGAGGGGGATGGGATCCGGAAAGGTCCACAAGTCAGGATTCAAACTCAGGACGCCCAAGGTGTCTGATTGGTGCTATATGTCACCACTAGGCTATCAGTGCAGACAACTTGTCTTTTATTATGTTCATTTTGCATGACCAAAATAACATATTTATGCACAAAGAGTTCAGATGTCAGACCAATGTTACAACAGATTACAAGAATAGAGCAATAATAACACACATTTTTAATGACTAAAATTACCCTGAATTTGAACCCAAAGTAACTGCATTCCAGTCAGGAACACTCACCACTTTCCTAAATCACTTGATGACTACCACATGGGTTTAACTGTTTCTTTGTTGAAGCTTTTTCAGAGCAATACTTGAAAATGATCACTAGATGTCTCTGTACAGATGGATGTCGAAACATCGCACACTTCCATACTATATAGTATGCCAAAAAGCAGTATGCGAGCCGAGTAGTATGTCCGAATTCATGGAATTCGAAAATCAGTTTGTGAGAAGTACCCGAATGACCTACTACTTTCAGCGAGATTCTGAAGTGCGCATCCAATGCACGCTATACAATCCCATGATGCACTGCGAGAGAATTCATGAATGGAAGTGAGGCAGCGCAACTGAAGCGGGTAGGTCACGTGAACGTGTCAAAATGGTGGATGTAATACGTCCGAGTTCCATTCATACTACTCACATTCATACTGTATAGAACATACTTTTCTAACAGTTGAGTAGTAAATTCAAATTCAAAAGCTACTGAGTAGTAGGCAATTTCGGACTCAGCCAGTGTCTTTCGGGCTTATATGTGAGTCAGGAATGTCCTGCAGGTGTTAGTGTAATCAGAGTCTGGATCAGAGTGGATGGGTCACAGCTGTAGTGGGTTGATTGGCGCAATGCATAGTGGGAGGTGTAGTCGGAGTGAATGACAGAGGTGCAGGATGGATGGAGTGCCCTCTGGTGGGTCTCGTGGAAACAGCTGATTATCATGACAACTTTAGAGTTTCTGCACTACTGTAATTCTGTATTAAATTGCATGCTAGCAATAAAGAAATGAATTTTAAAAAAGACAATTTACATAATAAACATGTGGAGGTGTAGCACGTAACATAAGTCATTTCTCTAACTGGCATTTGCATGTTCTGTGTATTCAGGTATGGCTAAAGCAGTTCATACATACAAATGTAGCAAATTTTCCACGCTCCATGTTCACTTTTGATGAAATGGACAAAATGCAACCACAGCTGATCGATGTGATTAAACCTTTTCTGGACTACAACGCCCATGTAAATGGGGTGTCATTCCACAAAGCAATCTTCATTTTTCTCAGGTTATACATTATAATTTATATTCATTATAATTCCCCAAATGATCCAATCAATAATGATCTGTGTTTATTTGTAGTAATACAGGTGGGAAAGTGATTGCCGACCTGGCCCTGGATTTTTGGAGAGAAGGCAGAAAACGGGAAGAGATAAAGATGAACAGCAGGGATCTAGAGATTATGATCTCTGAAAGCATCAGCAAGAATGAGAAAAGTAAGAATCAAAGGATTTCAGTCATTTAAAGATTTTATTATGTGCATACAGTATGTGCATATAGTCATAAACATTCTAAGGCATTGTGCACTGCACTGCCTTTTTGTTGACTCTGGAAAAGAAGAATGCGCTGTGCTTTTTATGTTGCTAAGCAACCACTGTATCATTGGTCTTGATGCTGGAGCCCACAACGTTGGGTGCTTTTTCTGTTCAGAGTAGATTTGAAGCACACAGAGCATTTCGTCAAAAACGTGAGGTGCAGCAGGCAAAATTAGAATTCGAATTGAATCAGCTCCATTGAACTGTTATAAAATAAGGCACATCGCTTGCATCATGGCCGCATCATGTGCATTATTTTATATAACTTAAAAGGGTGGTCCAGAGTGTATTTTTAAGGCTTAGTTGTGTTTATAAGATGCAAAGCAATGTGTGCTCTTGCTTCATTTGTAAAAAATCACGTTATTTTTTCATATATCTTACTTTGACTATATACAGCTACCCCGCTAACATGAAAACGACTGTCATATTTCCTAGTTCCTCTGAAAGGCCCGCCTTCAAGTCTGATTAGTCAGCTAACATAATGTGCTGTGATTTGCAGATCAGCTCCACGTCACCAGGAAAAGCGGCACGCCCCTACAAGCATGCACTTTTGCGCTGTGTAAATACTGTCAGTCAGAGTAGCTGTTAGCCGTTTGTGCCTGAATCAGACAGAAAATGACACAGAGGACACTGCCTGCTCTCTAATATAAAATCTGACAGGTGTCTTTCACATATTTTTGGAATAAGCATGTGTAAGTAATATGAAATGTTCACATATCTTTTGCGAGTTGGTTATTTGAGATGTAGAACGCACAGAAAGCGGTGCATAGAGAGACACTGCACACGCTGCTGAAGATTGTGGCTGTTTACAGCGGTTTGACGGATAAATAGGAGTTGGTAGCTAAATTGTTAAGGGTGCCAAACAGCATTTCCCATTGTTTACATCCTTGTTTATGTCCTCGCTACAACATACTGTTAACACTAGACACTGCATGTAATAGATCAATTTTAACAAATAAAAATACTTACAGATTGTGGCTCACAATCCACAGCTTCTGCTATTATGGTTGAACTGCTCCTTTTTTGAGGAGTTTTTAGCCGAATCCAGCACTGAACTGGGAGAGATTCTGGAAGCTTTCCTTTGTCAAATGCTAGCTATATATTTTGTATAATTCTCTGGAACATAGTTACAATTAAATTGTAAGCACTTCTTTCTTTGTGTCATGTCCTTTGGAAGCCCAAATACAGAAACAGAACAAGGTCTCTGGAAAAGCAGCGTTTGGACGGCATTTTAGCTTTCTCTGCTTTAACATTACAGCGCATCTGGCCACGCCACTTTGCTGCACAGGGTGTATGCGCATAACCCGGATGTGTTTTTTGTAGTGCCCAAACTTCGTTCGCTGTAGGCTTTGCTAAGCTAACTTTGTAAAAGCCAATGTCTCCCTTTGCATTGAACTTTGAGTGTATTACATTTAGAGATGTTGTTTATGTTCACCCCTTTAACGGCCTGTCATCAATTATTTATTTTCTTATTTTTTTACAACGGTTGCTTTTTTTAATTGCATTTGGTTCATCCATTCCTTGTATTATTTAGCTTAAATTTGTTCCCCTCAAATCTATTAATTGTTGTGTATCTCTTCCCAGGTGGATTTTGGCACTCCAGTCTCATAGATCATCATCTGATTGATCACTTTATTCCTTTCCTACCTCTGGAGCTGAGGCATGTGCGCCAGTGTGTCTTGGCTGAGATGTATTATCTGAACAAAACTCTAGATGCTCATCTGGCAGATAAAGTGGCCAGAGACATGCCTTTCTTCCCTAAAATACACAGAGTCTTTGCTGAGAAAGGCTGCAAGTCCGTCAGGCAGAAGTTGGCACTATATGTTGATGAATAGAAGCACTACTCAGTATCATTTGAATGTATCTGAATAAATGCTGTCAAAAGATTGTTTTTTTTTTTCAAACCATAAGACATTCATGAATTAAAAGCACACTGCAAAATGATTTTATATGACATAAGGACTCCTTCTGTTTCCTTTGTCAACTCTAACAGCTAACAACTTAACAACAATGTTCATTAAATGGGCCATGAACTCAGAAACCAAAATTCACTTCATTGACATGTAAGAGCTCATAGTATTATAAAAACATCCTGTAAGTTTCAAAACTCAAAACTTTGTCTTTACTCTAAAAACAGCCTATAATGAAGGCGGTCTGCCAAAACAGCAAGTTTTGAAATGTTCTACTCTATGATGTACTAATATAAGCTCCGCCTCCACAGAACATTGAAACCTGTTTCTATTTCACTGCCTGTTTACCATTCGGTGCATTCTAAACAGTATATATCGCCCCTCCGAAGCACACTTTAGAGTGAAAACAATCATGACCACCATATTGAAGTGTATTCCAAATCAAAGTGCTCAAAACTTGAGAATGAAGGATTTCGAATGATACAAGCGTTGCTTGGTGTCACAAACTATGTTTTTAAAGGCTCATCACTAAGCCCTAATCTCTATGAAGGGTTTACCCTCTGGAGGGACAGCTTCATAGGGATTAGGGCATAGGGATCTTTCTTTCATTCCAACACTGCATTTCAGTGCATTTACACTCACCAGCAGTGGTTTAAGAATTAATCTCCAAACTATATATGAATACTTTTGATTATTTGCGTCCACATGCTGGTCATCACATGAGTCTTCTTATGACCAAAATTCAAATTGTGCCATTTTGGTGACTGTCGCCCAAACTTTTTTTTTTTTTTTTTTTCAAAAGAGTGTGGAGCTACAAACACCTATGTGTTAGCACAGCAGCAGATTTAAAACAGGACTACTGTTAAAAAAAAAAAAAAAGGCTCAGAAGCAGGTAGTCTAGTATGGAGACTGGATTTGTGGATCTAAAACTCCACATATACAATGCCTCTTAGTCGTGACATCATCTTCAGCAGGTATGGTCTGAAAATTAATGGTGGACAAATGGCTCACTATGCTAATGAGGGAGAGCTCGTCACTAATGGGCAGGGCTTTCCCCCTCTGATGACACGTACAAAGGGAGAATGTCAATCAAAGTGTTTCTGCAGACTGTTTTTATCAAGTGTGATTATAAAAAATAGCATTAATTAATTTTTACCATTAAAGACTGACTATATTCAGACACTATTGCCACACAACTGTGTTTAAACCCCTTATAAAAGTGATTTTTGCATAATAGGTCCCCTTTATGAATTATGCAAACATATTGCCTTAAATCAATAAAGTAACTTTATTGTATTAGATTTATGTTAATGTAACATTTACAAAGGATAGTGTAAGCTGCCTCTTCCAACAATGACCCTCACCATAACAGCTTCATAAAAGTAATCACAAATAAAATAACCCTTTAAAGCCATGTCATGAGCAATCCAGTTCTCCATTATAGATCAGTGATCTGAACAGTGCGTTTGGGTGTGGTAACTGGTATACAAGTGGAATAATTGACTCTGTTCAATTATTATAAAATATGCAGCACTTCACAGCGTGGCTGCATCAACCCCTCGGGTGTGCATTATTTTTATATTAATTTAACAGCCTGTTTTTTGTGTGTTTTTCTTTCTTTTACCAATGGTTGCTTCTTAAATAATTTCATTTGGCTTATCTATTCCTGAATATGTGCATTATTTAGCCTAAATTTGTTCTCAACATAACTGTCACTTTTTATTAATCTGTATCTCATGCAGGTGGATTTTCACACTCTAGTCTCATAAATCATCATCTGATTGATCACTTTATTCCTTTCCTACCTCTGGAGCTGAGGCATGTCCGCCAGTGTGTCTTGACTGAGATGGTCCATCTGAACAAACCACTAGACTCTGATCTGGCAGATAAAGTGGCCAGAGACATGCCTTTCTTCCCTGAAAAAGAGAGAGTCTTTTCTGTTAAAGGCTGCAAGTCAGTCAGACAGAAGTTGGAGCTATATTATGAGGACTAGAAGATACACTCAGTACCATTTGAATGTATTTGCAATAGGGCCATCAATAGAATTTTTTTTTTTGGCGAAAAATTTGCAAGGTAAACCATTAGACTGATAGATCATTCTCTTAAAACAAGTTTTTCTGAATGCCTCTTTATGGTAAATTTAGGTGCATTTCTAAAAGGACACTATGACCATGGCCAGAAAGAATCTGTGGATATTTTTTGCTCTTTCAGTGCAGAATTTTGTAAAAAAAAAATACAAATAATAAATAATAATAATAATAATTAATAATATTATAAAATCTGTGGATTTACACAGAATGATTTTGAATGTATATAAAAATAAAATAAAATAATATAACTTTTTAAACCTTTAGTTTTACAATGCAAATACATTTAGAACCACTTGTTTGGTAAACCAAGTAATTCTCTCATAAAATATATATATATATATAAAAAAAAAAATAATAATAATTATATATATATATATATATATATATATAACACAAATACATTCAATATCGTCACATAAATCACATTAAAAACTCAATTAAACCCTATTCATACTTAAAACCCAGAATTTTAAATTCTAATGGCAGTCGGCACAAAGGAAATTTGATACACATTTTTCTTTACTTGAGGTTGCCTAAAACGTCTTTTTGATGGCAAGAGCTGAAATTTTATATGTAAGGGATGGGAACAATCTTCAATAATGACATGTGCTTTCCGTTTAATTCTCATTAAATAAATTTCATTTAGTTGTCTTTGTGCTTTACCTACAATTGCACTGGCAATTTTTACTACTTGACACACTCGTTTTAACTTTTCCTTAATTGGCAACAGTCCATACCATGCAATCATGTTAAAATACTTTCAATCAAATTCTTGTATACCATCTCCAGAATATCTTGACTCACAACAAATTGTTGTAACCTCATGCTTTTGGATAGCATGGTCGCTAAGTGGTTAAAGCATAATTGCTGATTTGAGTCCAGGCTGATTTTTCTGTGTGTGTGTGCATTTCCTCCGGTGCTCCGGTTTCCCCCACAGTCCAAAGACATGCGGTATAGGTGAATTGGATAAACTGAATTAGCCATGGTGTGTGAATGGGCAATTGTGTGGGTGTTGTACCCTCAGTGATAGGTTATGGTTGGAAGGGCCGGAAACAAACGTGAGTAATTGGCAGTTCATTCCACTGAGGCGACCCCTAATAAACAGGAAACTGAGTGAGTCTTCATTTCCAGTCATCCTACTAATTCACTGCTCAAACCTGTTCCATCTAATTTCCTTAGTTATTAGTTATTTCCTGTTCAGTTTTACCTGCACTTACTAACATCCTTACAGGGTTAGTTCACCACCAAATGAAAAATTATGTTAATAATAACTCACCCTCATGTGGTTCCAATCCCCCGAGACCTTCGCTCATCTTCAGAACTCAAATTAAGATATTTTCTATGAAATCTGAGAGCTACCTCATCCTCCAAATACAGCACAGATCCTGAGACATTCAAAGTCCAGAAACATTCAATGTGACTTCAGTAGAAAATCAAACGTAATCATATGAAGCTTCAAGAATACTTTTGTGTTGCAAAAAAACAAAAAAAAAACAAAATATATATATATATATATATTGTAAAAAAACTGTTAATCTTGAAAACTGCTTAATCTTGGCCAGGACATTTACATTTAGTCATTTAGCTGACGCTTTTATCCAAAGCGACTTACAATTGAGGTTCACAAAAGAAGCAATCAGTACAAGAGAAAACAAAGCATACATAAGTGAAATCGGACTAGTCTTGAGTAGGTAAAACGCAATATACAAGCTAAGTGCAGTCAAGGTTTTTTTTTTTTTTTTTTTTTTTGTGGGTCAGGTGTAGACGAAAGAGATGAGTTTTAAGGCGATTTTTAAAGATGGACACAGAGTCTGCCAAACGTGTTGTAAGAGGCAGATCGTTCCACCATCGTGGGACCGATTCAGAGAAAGTGCGAGAGAGTGATTTCTTACCTTTTTGGGATGGCACCATGAGACGACGCTCGTTAGCAGAGCGTAGTGGTCTGGAGGGTAAATATGTCTGTATTAGTGAGTAAAGGTAGGCGGGTGCTAAACCTGTGGTGGTCTTGTAGGATATGAGCAGAGCTTTGAATTCGATGCGGGCGGCTATAGGGAGCCAATGTAACCTGACAAAGAGGGGTGTTACATGCGCTCTTTTCGGTTCATTGAAGACTACTCTTGCCGCTGCATTCTGTATCATCTGTAGAGGTTTGATAGTGCAGGCCGGGAGTCCAGCGAGTAAAGCATTGCAGTAGTCCAGCCTGGACAGGACCAGAGCTTGTACCAGGATTTGTGCAGCATGCTCTGAGAGAAAAGGTCTGATCTTCCTAATGTTGTAGAGAAGGAATCTGCAGAACCTGGCAGTGTTGGCAATATGATCTGTGAAGGTTAGCTGGTCATCGATTATTACTCCCAAGTTTTTGGGTGTTCTGGAGGGTGCAGTGGTCGATGATCCCAGTTGAACAGAGAGGTTGTGACGGATCTTAGGGTTGGCGGAGATGACGAGAAGTTCAGTTTTCGTAAGGTTCAGCTGTAGGTGATGGTTCCTCATCCAGAGCGAGATGTCACTCTGGCATGCCGAGACGCGTGCTGAAACCGATTGATAATCCGGATGGACACTCTTGCAAAAGAAATTTTAAATCCCTGGTAAATCATAGGTATCAAATTCGGTTCCTGGAGGGCCACGGCACTGCACAGTTTTGCTCTAACTCTAATTAAACA
>CAIGQV010019951.1:22946339-22974918 GCA_903798115.1 Danio jaintianensis | reverse complement strand
TGCCCATAGTAAACACGCATGCCAATCTGACGTGAAAATCATACACTGTTAATAAAGTTTGCAAATTACACAGTATTTAACTGTACGTTGATTTACAGTATGTTACTGGCGAACTAGACTGTAATATGAACTGAATTTTACTGTAGGGCAGATATGCGGTATGTTACTGTATTTTAAAGTGAAGTGTAGTGTGGCCAAGTATGGTGTCCCATACTTGGAATTTGTGCTCTGCATTTAACCAATCCAAGTGCACACACACAGTTAGTGAACACACACATACCATGAACACACACCCGGAGCAGTGGGCAGCCATGCTGCGGCACCCGGGGAGCAGTTGGGGGGAACGGTGCCTTGCTCAAGGGACTCACCTCAGTCGTGGTATTGAGGGTGGTGGAGAGTGCTGGTCATTCACTCCCCCCACCCCCAATTCCCGCTGGTACCGAGTATCGAACCAGCAACCTTCGGATCACGGTCGGATCACCAGTCCAACACTCTAACCACCAGGCCACGACTGCCCAATAGTCGCAATAACTGTGGCGAAGGAACATAGCATTGAAGTTCCCCTCCCGCTGGGGAACGAAAAGGTTACTACATAACCCTCGTTCCCCGAGGGGGGAACGGAAATGCTATGTTCCTTCGCCACAGTTATTGCGCCATAGTGGAAAAACTTCCACTATGGGGAAACGTATGGAAAACACCACAGCGATTGAACCTTACGACGTCGCTGGTGAGAGGTTTGCCAGGCTCCAGCGTGAGCGCACCATCATCACCAGAGACGCAGCCCTCCAACGTGTCCCCTGGCCCTAACTTACCTTACTTACCTGTGAAGCGCTTAAAGGCTTATTTATATTTTTTGGGGTGTCATAACAAAATACACCTAGTTAAGTTCTAGGAATTTTAAAATACGACAGTATGTTGGAAAAGAGTGCCAGTCCCGAATGGGGAGGACGCTCTGGAGGCCACCTGCTGCCAAAATGGGGAGACCTGGTGGCAAGAAGATATATGGACTAACCCTGAGAAGGGGGAGAACACATATGACGGATGGTTAGCGGGGAGGGAAGACACGGGCCCGCCTAGAGAGGGGGGAACTGTACCGTGGCTGAGTAAAGCATATGGGATCGCCAGTGGGGATCCCGCATAGCAGGCACCTATACCCAGAACATGGGCTGAGGGAGCAGGCATGCCAACAGCGTAACGGGCCAGGCACCCGACTCCTCCGCTGAGTCAGGTGCGGGGGGCCTCGGAGGAACTCTGTAGGGTTCGCCAAATAGGGAACTCAACTGAACAGAGTAAGAAAAGCGCACCAGCTCTGTGTTAGTGAGAAAGGCACAGCAAGCGTGTTTCAACACCGTACCGAATTTCCTCATTCACTGGCATTATCCAGCACACATGAAGAAATAGGCTCCACTCAAAGATTATAGAATCTTACGAATGTGTTAGGTGTCGCCCAGCCCGCAGCTCTACAGATGTCTGTTAGAGAGGTGCCGCGTGCTGAAAAGCGAGGGAGATGGCATCCACTATCCGGTGGGCCAACCTCAGTATGGATACGGCACTTCCTGTCTGCTGATCATAACAGAAAAGTAGCTGCTTAGAGTCATAAGTTAATGGTCAACTGAACTGTAATATGAATTGAATTTTAATGTAGGACAGTTATGCAGTATGTTACTGTATTTTAAAGTTACATTGTGAAAATGACTGTTTATTTTACAGTAAACATATACAGCGCAATACTATAAATACATATACAGGCAGATAATTGGTGCTGTAAATGTAAATACAGTATTTTTGCTGTAAATGATTTACAGTAGGTTACTGGTGAACTGTTGCCAGTAAGTTACTGTAGATTCTACATGAAATTGTTAACAGTGTAGGCATTAACAAATGTCAGTAGTGACTATTGTAACCTAAATAGCAAACTCAAAGAGATGAATCACAAAATTCTGTTTCTAAAAAGGACACATTTATATAATTTAAAAGTATCATCTTGTTCATAGTAAGATATTTATTGTGTAACCTATAAATAGTGGTCATGGTTACAGTGACGTCAACATGCAAACCTGAAAACCAGGAAAACAAGAAAACCATGTTTTTCTTGTACTTAATGTATGCAGTTTGCCATGTCAGTTTATTGCTGAAGGAGTGCAGTTTTCCAGAAACGAAACAATGAAAGCGCAGTGTATTTTAACAGCTCTATTGCTTGTGTGTAATATAACATCATCTTCATGTTTTCTGGAAGTGTTCACGGATGCGGCATCTGCAGTTTACAATTTTTTTGAATGGGATGGTTTGCTGGTGTTTGACCCTAAACGTGAGTAAAATTGCAGTTTTGTGTTTTCAACAGTTAAATTTTAGTATTATTTATTTTCTGTTGTCACAATAACTTCACAACAAGCACATATTTACTTATTTGTTTAGTGGGTGGGCAAAGGCTTTTGCTAATTTGCTAAATTTTTTCATGCTATGTAAACAAGGTTTTAATTTTTGACATAAATATTTTTCTTTTAAACTATGATCGACAATGTGCAATGTGGTACCACATGTATATACTGTCGAATCATTTTTACGCATGTTTAAATGTGTTTACATAAATAAAACAGCATTCATTTAAAACAATGAGAGGGATTCAGATTAAATGAAACGAAACGGTTACTACGTAACCCTCGTTCCCCGAGGGGGGGAACAGAAACGCTATGTGGAAAAACTTCCACTATGGTGATTTCGCCAGAAAGCCAATCATCTGAAAGAGTAATAAAACGGGCCAATGAAATGCAAATGAATTGGTGGCGTCAGTGTATGCAGCTGGCAGCAATCACAATCAGCTGTGAATAAAGATGCCAGCCACGCAACGCTAAGTACCTTTTCTAGCTGAATAGCCGAACTACAGCTGTCAGCTAAGGCGCAATCACGGTGGCGAAGGAACATAGCATTTCCGTTCCCCCCTCGGGGAACGAGGGTTACGTAGTAACCTTTTCGTTCCCCAGCGGGAGGGGAACTTCAATGCTATGTGGGAAAACTTTCACTATGGGGAAATGTATGGAAAACACCACAGCGATTGAACCTTACCACGTCCAGGACCTGGTGGCAAGAAGACATATGGACTAACCCTGAGAAGGGGGAGAACACATATGACGGATGGTTAGCGGGGAGGGAAGACACGGGCCCGCCCGGAGAGGGGGGAACTGTACCGTGGCTGAGTAAAGCATATGGGATCGCCAGTGGGGATCTCGCATAGCAGGCACCTATACCCAGAACGTGGGCTGAGGGAGCGGGCATGCCAACAACGTAACGGGCCAGGCTGGGGGCCTCGAAGGAACTGGGGGCCTCGAAGGAACTCTGTAGGGTTCGCCAAATGGGGAACTCAACTGAACAGAGTAAGAAAAGCGCACACATCTCTGTGTTAGAGAGAAAGGCACAGCAAGCGTGTTTCAACACCGTACCGAATTTCCTCATTCACTGGCATTATCCAGCACACATGAAGAAAATCGGCTCCACTCAAAGATGACAAAATCTTACGAATGTGTTAGGTGTCGCCCAGCCCGCAGCTCTACAGATGTCTGTTAGAGAGGTGCCGCGTGCTCACCCCCAAGAGGAGGCGATACACTTAGTCGAGTGCGCTCTCACTCCCGGGGGACGCGGCTCACCCTGGCACAGAAAAGCGAGGGAGATGGCGTCCACTATCCGGTGGGCCAACCTCAGTATGGATACGGGACTTCCTGTCTGCCAATCATAACAAAAAAGCAGCTGCTTAGAGTCAGAAGTTCTAATGCGGTCACATAGCACGGAGCGCGAACGGGACACAGCAAAGAAAGGGGCTGGGTTTGCCTCCTCCGTGGGCAGCGCTTGCAGGTTCACTATGTAGTCTAAAAAAGAAAGCACTGTAGGAACCTCGGGCACCTAGGTGGGCCGGGTTCTCAGGAAAACGTGAGAGTGGGCCGGCCTGAATTGCTGGCACACTTCGCTGAGCGAAAATGCCTCCAGATACTCAACCCTCTTGACTAATGCCAACGCGACCAGCAGAGCTGTCTACCTGGACAGAAATCTTAAAGATACTAAGTCGAGTGGACTGAGCAGACCTCGCCTAAGAGAGATCTCCAAGAGGGTATGAGAGGGGGACAGGATTGATTTAATTATCCAGCATCTCGCACCTCTGGGAACTGGATGATGAGCCGATGCTTTCCCAGCAAGAAGAGAAATGCGTATTTATGGTAAAAAACGGTGCAGCGTGAGATACACTGCCACCAGCTACAGGCAATTAATGCTGTATGCCAATGCAACTGGGTTCGTTCCACAGACCCGCAGCTGCATACCCGCAACACACGGCCCCTCAGCGCATACTGTTGCATCCGTCGGAACGACGACATGCCTGGACACTTGTTCTAGAGGCACACAGGCCTGTAGAAACGCAGGGTGCGTCCAGAGGGTGAGGGCACAGTGACACAGTGGCGTGACAGTCACCTGGTGCGTGCCCGCATGCCATGCGCGTCTGGGGACCCGATCGTGAAGCCAATGCTGAAGCGGTCTCATATGGAGCAACCCGAGCAGCGTGCCCCAGGAACCTCTGAAATAATATCAGTGGGACCACAGTTTTCCTGTCGAACTCTCTCAGACAGTTTAGCATCAGCTCGGTGTGCTCTCGGGGGAGGCGCACCGTCATGGTGATCGAGTCCAGCTCCAACCTGAGAAAAGAAATGCTCTGCATGGGGGCGAGCCTGCTCTTTTCTCAGTTGACCCGAAACCCCAACAGGTCGAGGTGCCGGAGCACCCAGTCCCTGGGCATAACCAATTGATCCCATGAGTGAGCTATAATAAGCCAGTCATCAAGATAATTGAGTATGCAGATGCCCATGAGCCGAAGTGGCGTTAGGGCATCCTCCGCAAGCTTGGTGAAAACCCGCAGAGACAGGGAGAGCCCGGAAGGGAGGACTTTGTACTACCATGCTCGACCATCGCACGTAAACCGCAGAAACTGCCGGTGGCGTGGGAAAATGGAGACATGAACATACGTGTCCTTCAGGTCTATGGCTGCAGACCAATCCTGAGGATGGACGCACCAGGGGATGTGCATTCTGAGCAGCTGCTTGTAAGGCAGCGGGTCAAAACGCGCAGAACTAGGATTGGTCATAACCCAAACTGTTTGACGCTTTGTGATGAGACATGAGTGCCGCGTGTCGTGAGGTGAGGTTTGTGGCTGGTGAGGCACTGACTCTTTCAAAGTCAGATTACACATAGCAGGTACATATTGGGCCAAGGAAGAATGTAAAATGTATAGCGATTAAATATGCACACAGCACCATGGCGGATGCGCGCGCTCTCTCGCACTCTCGCTCTATCTCTTGGGAGCGCTATATTGTTAGACCGCCCACTCCCGTTCAAATTACACCAGAGTTACTGACCGCTACCGCGTTTTATTCGGAAATGTATTTCCGTGCCGCAAGAAATCTGGTTGGGTGCAGACCTCTACTTCACTGTCCGTACCAGATTAGCGGCGCCCTGAGGCGGGGGGCGGTGATCGTCTGTGGCGTGCTCGACGCTGCTGCTTAACCAGTGGAACAGACAGGGCGGCGGAGCAGATTTTGGAACCGCAGATGAGCACCCTCGGCGAGGAGCAGCCAAAGTGGATGGGTCGACAGTGAGAGTGGTTTTGAAAGCCTGCCGATCACACTTGACTGCTATTTCACCGTGGTGAATTCCTGGGTGGACTCATCCCCGGTGTCGCCGAACAGGCCAGCCTGGGATATTGGTGTGTTAAGAAAGCGAACTTTGTCAACGCCACACATATCTGCCGGATTTAGACAGAGTTGGCGTTCTTGGACCACTAGTGTGGTCATTGTCCTTTCCAGGGCACTCGCAGCCAACCTGGTGTTCTCAGAGCAAAGTCGGTTGCAGTGCATAGTGCATTAAGCCTGGGTCGGAACCTTCCTCGTGCCGTTGGGCCAACGCCTGCGCCAGCCATAGCAAGCAAGGCGGAAGCAGCCTGGCCCACAGTAGTGCAGGGTTTGGCCCCGAGGGACACAGACAACCTACACGCTTTGGACGGGAGCCAAGGCTAGCCATGCCAGGAAGGGGCACCACACGAGCAAGATCGACCGCGCTAGCACGTTCAACCTGGGGATTCGCCTCATACTCCCTGGCTGCTCCATCATCAAGGAAGGTGAGGGCGGAGCGCACGCAGACCGGGCAGAAAAAGGTGTCACACACTCTGAGACCGGGAGAAAACAGCCTGTTGATCACCAGCAGCTTTTCTCTCTTTCTCTCTCTCTCTCTCTCTTTCTCCTCGAAGGATGGAGATGGAGGATCCAAAGACTCTCTCAGTACCGTGAGGCTCTGAAAGCAAAAAGGTACTTAGCGTTGCGTGGCTGGCATCTTTTTTCACAGCTGATTGTGATTGCTGCCAGCTGCGTATGCTGATGCCGCCAATTCATTGGCATTTCATTGGCCCGTTTTATTACCCTTTCAGATGATTGGCTTTCTGGCGAAATGCCCATAGTGGAAGTTTTTCCACATAGCATTGAAGTTCCCCTCCCGCTGGGGAACTCCAGTGTTGTTTCTCACAATTTTAATTTAGAGTTCTTCTATTATCTTCTATATCTTTGACTTGCATATCTCTATATTTTTCAGGTTTGGAGGAAGATTTGATTCACTTTCTCTTTGGGCAGCACATCGCATCTAATGTTGTATTAAAATCTGTATCATCATTTATGACAGACAGCAAACCAAACAAACCGCTGGTCCTCTCTTTTCATGGGACTACAGGAACCGGGAAAAATCACGTCACTAAAATTCTTGCAAGAAATATTTACAAAAAAGGGGAAGAGAGCAAGCATGTTCATATTTATGTTTCAGAATATCATTTCCCAGATAGAAGAAAGGTTGACTTATACACAGTATTGCAATATCAAAATGTTGGTCTATAGCACAGGTGTCAAACTCAGTTCCTGGAGGGCCATAGCTCTGCACAGTTTAGTTCCAACCCTAATTAAACACACCTGATCAAACTACTGCTTTATTCTTCTTTGAAACCTACAGATAGGAGTGTTGAAGCAGGGCTGGAACAAAACTCTGCAGGGCTGCGGCCCTCCAGGAATTGACATTGACACCCCTGGTCTAAAATTTTAACTGGCCCACATTATTCTTTATTGGCCCAAGGTATTTTCATTTTTCACAATAATGAAGCTCTGATTCATTTCTGTTAAACTTAAACTGAAAGCATTTTTCACTTGTACATTCATATGCTGTCACACCCGCTGCTTGTTCCCCCAGTCCCAATCACCGCTCTCACTCACCATCCACCACACACCACACCCATGAACCCTCACCTGATTACTAATCACCCGCACCTGCAATCACCACTCACTATATATACTCACCTCACTCACTCATTCAGCAGCTGGAATCATAGACGCATGGATCTCCTCGTCTTCTCTCCTGTATCTTCCTGTGCTCTTCCATGGATGTTCTCCTCCTCCTGTGAATACCAATACAACTATTTAAGGGAAGTGACTATTCTTATGTTGGTGATTACCATTGAACTGAACTAAACAGCTGAACTGTTTGTATGTGAAATTGCTCACCCACTACAACGCCATTCACCTGCTTCAGCTTGCTGCTGTTGTGCATATCACTTGAATAAACACCCTTGAAGTTTATACTTCCTTGTCTTCCTTGTGTGACTGTGACAGGATTCCAGCCCCGCAAACAACTGTGGCCAATGGTGAGAACTAAAGCTGCCCGTAAAAGTGCACTAGCCACTGGCGGCGTTAAGAAGCCTCACCGCTACAGGCCTGGTACCGTGGTTCGCAAACTGCCCTTCCAACATATGGTGAGAGAAATCGCTCAAGATTTCAAGACTGGTCTGCATTACCAGAGCCCTGCTGTAAATACAAGCACGCCCCTCACTCGGCCGATGAACTACTCCAGCGAGCCGAGTACCTGTAATGGTTTCCTTCTGCAATGCTCTCTCTATATAGAGGCTAACCATCATCAATTTCCCAATGAACTTTCAAAAATTGCTTTCATGATTTCCCTTCTCACAGGACGAGCCCTCCAATGGGCGGATGCTCTCTGGAATCCCCGCAGTCCAGCGATGGCCACCTATCAAACCTTCGTCAGCCACTTTAAAGAGGTGTTTGCTGTCTCACTTACCCCTCTATCCATGCACGATGAACTACTCACTCTCCGTCAAGGTAACACCTCCATCCATGACTTTACGCTGCGATTCCGAGCACTCGCCGCAAATAGTGGTTGGAATCAAGTGGCCCTCCTAGCAGCCTACCGTAAAGGCTTAAAACCTAACACTCGTAAACACATGGTCATTTACGATGACAGTGCCAATCTAGAGACTTTTTTATTAAGAAAGCCACCAGCATTTCTCAACATCTTTCAGCCTGTACCACTTCACCGTTTCCTGATCATGTTCCCATTCCCAGCACTCCTTCACCACCACAGGAGGAAGACGAACCCATGATCACTAATTCCTATTGTCTCGAAGCTTCAGAACGACAACGCCGGATCAGAAATAGACTCTGTCTGTATTGTGGGGAAACGTCTCACCTCATCTCTGCCTGCCCAGTTCGTCCGCCTCGCCTAATGGTGAGTAACGTCACTCTTACCCCTACAGTCTCTCACATTCTTCATATGAAAGCTCAACTAATCTCTGATTCTCATACTTACCCCATACACGTACTGGTGGATTCTGGAGCGGCTGGAAACTTCATTTCATCTTATTTAATCAACAAACATAATATATCCTCCGTGAGCAACGAAACCCACTTTAAGATTACCACTATCCAAAACTCACCATTAGGCGATGGAAAAATATCCCGACGGACCAAGGAAGTCACTATCCTCTCTCCGATGAACCATCAAGAAAAATTAGTTCTATTAGTCCTACCTAGGGCGAATGTAGACGTCATCCTCGGCAGACCCTGGCTTGCACAACACCAACCCAAAATAGAGTGGGCTACAGGAGAAATCCTTAGATGGAGCACAGCCTGCAAAAACCACAGTCATCTCACTCCCCCTGCTGGTCATGAACCTACCCTGAATTCTCTTCACATCCACACTACCACCATTGAAAACAGTAACAGCTCCACCTCTGTCACCATCCCGGCCATCTACACTCCCTTCCTCGATGTCTTCTGCAAAGATCGAGCCACCCAGTAACCTCACATCGGTCCTGGGATTGTAGTATCGACCTGCTGCCAGATGCTAAGTTACCACATGGAAGAATTTATCCTCTTTCTCGTCCTGAACATGAGGCAATGGAAAATTACATCAAAGAAGCTCTCCATCAGGGGTTCAGCAGACCTTCCACTTCACCGGCTTCCTCAAGTTTCTTCTTTGTTGGGAAAAAGGATGGAGGTTTACGGCCATGTATCGATTATTGTGTACTTAACAATGCCACCGTCAAGTTCGCTTACCCACTGCCACTAGTACCAGCTGCCCTAGAAGAGCACGAATATTTAGTAAGTTAGACCTCCGAAGCTCTTACAATTTGATTCGTATCCGAGAAGGGGACGAATGGAAAACTGCCTTCATCACCCCTGCTGGCCACTACGAATATCAAGTGATGCCCTATGGTCTAGCCAACAGTCCATCAATATTTCAAAACTTCATGAATGAAATCTTCCGGGACTTTCTTCACCATTTCATTATTGTCTACATTGACGACATCCTAATTTACTCCCGAAATCCTACCGAGCACCATTCCCACGTCCAACAAGTACTCCAATGCCTACGAGAAAACCATTTATTTCTAAAGACTGAAAAATGTGAATTCCACAAACCCTCTATCTCCTTCCTTGGGTACGTAATCACTGCTGAAGGGGTCAGCATGGAGACTGGTAAAGTGGACGCTGTGTCCAAATGGGAAGAACCCAAGACAGTGAAAGAGCTGCAAAGATTTCTTGGGTTCGCCAACTTCTACCGGCGCTTTATCAAAAACTACAGTCTCCTCTCGGCCACTCTAACCTCCCTTCTTAAAGGCGGACGACGTATATTAACTTGGAACGCAGATGCCCACCAAGCCTTCAAACAACTTAAGCAGAAGTTTACCACAGCACCCATCCTCAGACATCCAGATCCCACACAGCCCTTCACTGTGGAAGTTGATGCAGCCGATGTAGGAGTCGGTGCCATCTTATCCCAATGGTCTGGTTAACCCCAAGCTCTTCATCCGTGTGCGTACTACTCCAGATAATTAACACCTACTGAGCGAAATTATGGTATCAGTGATCGCGAACTACTCGCCATTAAACTCGACCTCGAAGAGTGGCGCCACTGGCTCGAGGGAGCTCAGTTCCCTTTTACCGTAATTACCGACCACAAAAACCTCCAATATCTCCGCAGTGCAAAATGCCTCAACGCCCGTCAAGCCCGCTGGCCACTGTTCTTTGCCCACTTCAATTTCCAAATCACATACCAACCTGGCCGTAAAAACCTCAAAGCCGACGCCCTCTCTCGTATGTACTCTCCAGATCCCCATGATGACATTCCTGAACCCATCCTACCCTCATCAGTCTTCTTGGCACCCATATTACGGAAAATAGACGAAGATATTCGCACTGCCACCTTAGAAGAATCAGCGCCCCCTGAACTTCCTCCAGGCCTTACCTACGTACCCACCAGACATCGTCTTCAGCTTCTGGATAGTATGCACACTTCCCTCGGTTCAGGACACTCTGGCAGCAGGCGAACCCTCTCACTCCTCCGACAGAGATACTGGTGGCCGAACATGACCAAGGACGTCACCCAGTACGTCCGAGGATGCTCGGTCTGTGCCATCACTACTACTCCTCACCGCCTACCTGAAGGGATGTTACAACCACTGCCCATACCCCGCCGACCCTGGACCCACATCGGGGTAGATTTTGCCACGGACCTACCTCCCTCGCAGGGCTACACTACGATCCTTGTAGTGGTGGATCGCTTTTCAAAAGCTTGCAAATTAATCCCTCTCAAAGGTCTTCCCACGGCTCTCGAAACAGCCGAAGCCCCGTTTACCCACGTCTTCCGTAATTTGCCCGCGGTAGATCACTGTTTCCGAGAGAGTGAGAGGGTGTGGGACTCAGCACATAACCACCTTCAGCAGGCAGTACGGAGGTATATGGATGCCGCCAATCGCCACAGGTTACCTAATCCCGAATACCACTCAGGAGATAAGGTATGGCTCTCCACCAGGGACATCCGCCTCCGTCTGCCCTGCGGCAAGCTAAGTCCCCGCTACATAGGACCGTTCACCATTCACTCCCAAATCAACCCTGTAACCTACCGTCTTAACTTACCTCCTTCTTATCGGATCTCCCCCACATTCCATGTATCTCTTCTCAAACCTCACACTGACCCAGTTCTCCCTCCTTCCACAGAACCGGAACCGCCTCTCCCTCCAGAACAAACCGAAGTCCTCAGCGACAACATCTAACGAGTCCAGAAAGTTCTCGACTCCCGGCGGCGGAACGGCCAGCTCCAGTACCTCATAGACTGGGAAGGATTCGGTCCCAAGGAGAGATCATGGACACCCCGTAACGACATTCTGGATCTGACCCTCCTCAAGGAATTCCACCACCGACACCCAGACCGCCCAGCTCCCCGAGGTCGAGGCTGTCCCCTGCCTGGAGTCACCCGTGGAGGGGGGGTACAGTCACACCCACTGCTTGTTCCACCAGTCCCAATCACCGCTCTTACTCACCATCCACCACACACCACACCCGTTAACCCTCACCTGATTACTAATCACCCGCACCTGCACCTGCAATCACCACTCACTATATATACTCACCTCACTCACTCAGTCAGCAGCTGGAATCATAGACACATGGATCTCCTCGTCTTCTCTCCTGTATCCTCCTGTGCTCTTCCATGGATGTTCTCCTCCTCCTGTGAATACCAATACAACTATTTAAGGGAAGTGACTATTCTTATGTCGGTGATTACCATTGAACTGAACTAAACAGCTGAACTGTTTGTATGTGAGATCGCTCACCCACTACAACGCCATTCACCTGCTTCACCTTGCTACTGTTGTGCATATCACTTGAATAAACACCCTTGAAGTTTATACTTCCTTGTCTTCCTTGTGTGACCGTGACATACATATATATTATTAGCCGCCCTGTTTATTTTTTCCCCCAATTTCTATTTAAAGGAAAAAATATTCTTTTCAACACATTTCTAAACATATTAGTTTGAATAGCTAATTTCTAATAACTGATTTCTTTTATCTTTTCCATGATGACAGTACATAATATTTTACTAGATATTTTTCAAGATACTAGTACTCAGCTTAACGTGACATTTAAAGGCTTAACTAGGTTAATTAGGCAAGTTAGGGTATTTAGGCAAATCATTGTATTTGTGGTTTGTTCTATAGACAATTGAAACAAAATATTGCTTAAGGTGACTAATAATATTGACTTTAAAATGGTTTTAAAAAATTTAAAACTGATTTTATTCTAGCCTAAATAAATAAATAAGACTTTCTCCAAATATTATAAGAAATACTGTGAAAAATTCCTTGCTCTGTTAAACATAATTTTTGAAATATTTGAAAAAGAAAAAAAAAATCACGAGGGCTAATAATTCTGACCTTAACTGTATATTCATGATATGTAAACAAGGTTTTATTTTTTTATTTATTATTATTTATTAATTATGTAATATAATGAAAGTGAGAGGGATACAGATTATATATATATTGCACATTTTGTGATAATTCTGTCTATTCAGGCTCAGCTAAAGCAGTGGATTCATGGAAACGTATCCAGCTTTCCCCGCTCCATGTTCATATTTGATGAAATGGACAAAATGCAACCAGAACTGACTAATGTCTTAAAACCTTTTCTGGACTACTCTCTTGTGGATGGAGTGTCATTTCACAATGCAATCTTCATTTTTCTCAGGTAATGCACTAAAATCGGTGGTTTCCACAAATGTGGCTATATGTAACATAAAAGCCATACAAATATTCAATAATGATGTAATGGTAATTAAATAGCCTACCTCTTCTCTCCCAAAAGACGGACACTAATGATGATCTGTGTTTATTTAAAGTAATGCAGGTGGGAATTTGATTGTTGACTTGGCTCTGGATTTCTGGAAAGAAGGGAAAAATCGGGAAGATCTGTGGATGAACAGCAAGCAGCTGGAGATTAAAATCTCTAAAAATGTCTACAATGATAAGAACTGTGTGTATAGTATATAGTGTGTTATTCATTGTTGAATTATCTTGCACAGATATGCAAGGTGGGTGAAAACTAACTAGGCAATTTTTAAAGAGATACTTCAGCCAAAAAAATGAACATTTCAGAACTTTTAACAGTGTACTCTCCTATAGGTGATCTCCATTCCTCCAATTATGGTCTTTTAACAGTTCCCTCAACTTGTCTGCATTCTATGGGAACTCACTTCCGTTTAATTTGAGGCATGCAGAATCTTTTAACCCTTGTGCACTGTTCAAATTTACTACCCTTTCGTTATGTTTGTTGCTGTTTTTGCCCCATTGACTTCCATTATAATGAAATATATAAAAATATAGTACAAATTCAAAGCTGTACTTCTTCCCAGCAGGGAAAACCCAGCAAAAATCAAGAATGCATGATTATGGTGTCATGGCTTTGCAATCAAAAAAAATTATTATAATGGAAGTCAATGGGGAAAAACAGCCACAAACATAACTAAAGGGTAGTGAATTTGCCCAGACTGTATTGTTGAATTTTTTTAATATTCAAAGCATTTTTCCAAAATATGTGTCAAAATAAGATTTGTCCCCAAATATCATTCCATTTGCTGAAACACAGAGAAAGTTGTGGCCAAATTAAGACTCAAAATCACCCCAGAGTGGATGAAAACATCCCCAACAGCACACAAAGGTTAAGGTCTAAAATCCTCCTTGGAAATGCACTGAGGTGTGCGTTTTTAGTGTGTTTTAGTTTTTTTTTTAAATGTTTTGACTTTTACTGTTACACAATACTGTTTTCTCCCTGTATATTTTAAGCATAAAGTGATTTGAGAATTAAGTTTTAAAGGCACTAAAAAAATATTTATTATTATTATAGAACTTGCAATGTCACTGAAGTCATAAATAGCCAATAGTAAACAGGATTTCTTATTACAAAAGGCAGTATTAGAAATAGACGTTATTACCAATATTTAATGCCTACATTTCACCCACTCTGTATGTTTTGTTAACATATTTCAAATGGCAATGTTGATTGTAAAATATATTTACGTACTGTTTTATTTTATGCTTATTTCTTTCTGAATTTGTGGTTGCAGGTGGATTTCTGCACACTAGCATCATAGAGGAGCATCTGATTGATCACTTTATTCCTTTTCTACCCCTGGAGCTGAAGCATGTGCGCCAGTGTGTCTTGGTTGAGATGAAGCATCTGAACATCACAACAAATTATGATCTGGCAGATGAAGTGGCCAGAGACATGCCTTTCTTCCCTGAAAAAGAGAGACTCTTTGCTGTTAAAGGCTGTAAGTCAGTCAGACAGAAGTTGGTGATGCATGCGGATTAATAGAAAACACACTTGTTCACTTTATTTTTGATGTTGAACCACATAACCACTGTCTTACGTTGCACAGGTATACAGTATTATTGGTATTGGAAAGGCCAAAAGTACATTGTAGCTACTATAATAACTGTGCCAGAATTATAAGTGTCAGAATTATAGATTTTTCTTTTATACCAAAAATCATTCGAATATTATGTAAAGATTATGTTTCATCAAGATATTTAGTAAATATATCAAAACTGGTAATATGCATTGCTAAGAACTTAATTTGGACAACTTTAATGGTGATTTTTCTCAAAATTTATATTTTTTAAACCCTCAGATTCCATATTTTTAAGTAGTTTCAATATCAAATAAAGAGATAACAAACCATACATCAAAGAAAAGCTTATTTATTTAGATTTCAGATGATGTATAAATTTCAATTTAGAAAAATTGACACTTGATGAAATGTGATTGCTGTTTTAACCTCTAATGTGCAAATAATTGAAACGCAATAGTGGTACAGTACTTTTTCTAAAGTAAATAAAATGCTTAAACAATATTTAGTCTGTTTAGTTTCAGAGTCCACATTCTTTCGCGCTACCAGAGACTTTAAAGCATTTTTTATAATTTCGGCTGAAACAATACAAACCCTGAAACCCTGGCATAATACAATTAATGTGTGCAATTAATGAATAAATGCTTTTTTGTGATTGTTGGCTTTCCTCATACACTTGGGCCACAAGTTAAAAGACACCACAAGAACTTTATTCATTCATTCATTTTCCTTCAGTTTAGTCCCTTATTTATCAGGGGTCGCCACAGCGGAATGAACCGCCAACTATTCCAGCATGTTTTTTACGCAGCGGATGCCCTTCCAGCCGCCACCCATTCCCATACTGGGAAACACATGCACTCATATACTATGGGCAATTTTGTTTATCCAATTCACTTATAGCGCATGTCATTGGACCAGGGGTGTCAAACTCAGTTCCTGGAGGGCCGCAGCTCTGCACAGTTTAGTTCCAACCCTAATTAAACACACCTGATCCAACTAATTTGAGTCCTTCAGGCTTGTTTGAGACCTGCAGGTAAGTGTTAAAGCAGGGTTGGAATTAAACTGTGCAGGGCTGCGCCCCTCCAGGAACTGAGTTTGACACATGTGCTTTGGACTGTAGGGGAAACTGTCCGGAACACCCAGAGGAAACCCACACAAACACAGGGAGAACATGCAAACTCCACACAGAAACGCCAACTAGCCCAATCAGGACTCGAACCAGCAACGTTCTTGCTGTCAGGCGACAGTGCTAACCACTGAGCTACCGTGCCACAATAACTTGTTTAATATGTGATCAATTACACACACAAATTAAGATAACAAGATAATGTGGGGCAAACAAAACTTCATGACATCTCATCTAATGAATTTTGCAAAACTCCAAATAAATACCCAAATAAACTATTTGTTGTGGTTTGCAGTGAAATAAACATTAGATGCAGCACAATATCACAGACGTATTCATTTGAAAGCAAACTATAATTACAGGGTAAAATGTAAATAAAGGAAGACAACATTCACTGTGAAATAAAACAGCATAAGAAGCAATCCTTGCAATGAAATAAAAAACTTTTTTTCAAAGCAACTGTAGGCTAAATGAATCATATTCTATAGCATAAATTCACTGGCCATTTTATTAGGTGCACCAGGTTCCTGCCAGTTTCAGCTATCAGGAGTGTCTCCGCTTTTTCTGCTGCTGCTGTAGCTCATCTGTTTCAAGGTTTGATGTGTTGTTGGTTCAAATATTGTGTACAGCCATTTTCAGATCTCTCCAGAGATGTTCAATAGGATTTAGGTCTGGGCTCTGGCTGGGCCACTCAAGGACATTCACTAAGTTGTTGTGAAGCCACTCCATTGATATTTTGGCGGTGTGCTTTGGGTCATTGTCCTGCTGGAAGATGAACCGTCACCCCAGTCTGAGGTCAAGAGCACTCTGAAACAGGTTTTCATTCAGGATGTCTCTGTACATTGCTGCATTCATCTTTCCCTCTATCCTGACTAGTCTTCCAGTTCCTGCTGCTGAAAAACATCCCCACAGCATTATGCTGCCACCACCATGCTTCACAGTAGGGATGGTATTAGCCTGGTGATGAGCGGTGCCTGGTTTTCTCCAAACATAACGCCTGGCATTCACTCCCAAGGGTTCAATTTTAGTCTCATCAGACCTTAGAATTTAGTTTCAGATGCCTTTTGGCAAATTCCAGGCGGGCTGCTAAGTGCCCTTTACTAAGGAGTGGCTTCCGTCTGGCCACTCTACCATACAGGCCTGATTGGTGGATTGCTGCACAGATGGTTGTCCTTCTGTAAGGTTCTTCTGTCTCTACAGAAGAATGCTGGAGCTCAGACAGAGTGACCATCGGGTTATAGATCACCTCCCTGACTAAGGCCCTTCTCTCACTCAGCTTAGATGGCCGGCCAGCTCTAGGAAGAGTCCTGGTGGTTCCAAACATCTTCCACTTACGGATGATGGAGGCCACTGTGCTCTTTGGAACTTTTAGAGCAGCAGAAATTTTTCTGTAACCTTCCCCAGCTTTGTGCCTGGAGACAATCCTGTCTTGGAGGGACAATCCTGTCACCCGGGCTGGGGCAGCTCTCCTCTCTAGTAATCTGTCATATAGTCTTAGTGTTGGCATTTGACTAAATGGGGCCCAGGTCAGGGAGCAGACAGATTGGCTTAACCAACTGTCTGCTAGCCTCCACAGTTTACCTAACTCAGATAATCTGCAGCACATAGAGCCACCTAGATATAAAAACATAGAGACCGTGTCTGTTCCCCGAACCTCTAAATATAAAAAACTCCCAAACCCATTCAAAGGTAACAATCTAATTGATGTTCATCAAATAAAAAATAAAGCTAATCAAAAGATAAAACTTGCATTATTGAACATTACATCACTGTCCTCTAAAACTCTTTTTGTTAATTATTTGATATCTGATCTAAAGCTACATGCACTTTGTCTAACAGAAACCTGGCTAAAACCAGATGATTACATGCCCCTAAATGAGTCTTCACCTGAAGGATATCATTATAAACACGAGCCATGTCTCAAAGGCAAAGGTGGAGGCGTGGGCATTATATACAGTAATATTTTTAGTGTTACTCAGCGATCTGACTTCAAATATAATTAATTTGAAGTAATAGTGTTGTATATTTCAGTGTGCAATTTAAACTCTAAATTTATATTGGCAACTGTATATAGGCCTCCAGGGCATCATACCGACTTTACAAAAGAATTTGCTGATTTCTTATCTGAAATAGTTCTGGCCACAGATAAAATTTTAATTGTTGGTGATTTTAATATTCATATAGATAATGAAAAAGATGCTTTAAGTCTGGCCCTCTTAGACATACTAGCCTCTGTTGGAGTGAAACAGCATGTCTCAGGGCCTACTCATCGGCATAATCATACCTTAGACCTAATATTATCACATGGTATCGATATTGATAATGTTGAAGTTGTGCAGCAGAGTGATGACATTTCAGATCACTATTTAATCTCTTGTTTATTGTGCATTGATAGGTCTACAAAATCATTTTCTATTTATAAATATAATCATCGCTAGCACTAAAGATCACATTGTCAGTAACCTACCTGATCTTTCTAATTTCCATAGCATTCCAGGCAGCCTAGAAGAGCTTGACACTGCAACTGAAACTATTGATTCTGTCCTTTCTAGCACGTTAGACATAGTTGCTCCGTTACACTTCAAAAAGTTTAGGGAAAAAAAATCTGATGCATGGCACAATGAGCACACACGTGCCTTAAAGAAAGCAGCCCGGAAAATGGAACGTAGATGGAAGAAATCAAAACTAGAGGTTTTTCGTCTGGCCTGGAAAGAAAGTATACTTAACTTTAGAAAAGCTTTAAAGTCTGCCAGATCTGCTTATTTTTCAACTTTAATAGAAGAAAATAAACACAAACCAAGGGTCCTGTTTAACACAGTAGCCAATCTAACTAAAAATAAAGCATCAACATGCATTTCTCAACACAGCAGTAATGACTTTATGAAATTTTTCACATTGATGATATCAGAGATAAAATAAGCACCATCAATCTGCCGCCTACAGCATCGTCCGAATTAGAGCCCTGTAGACCGTTAATGGATAAACTTCAATCTTTTTCAACAGTAGGTGAGGAAGAACTGTCTAAAGTGATAATTTCGTCCAAATCAACAACGTCTATGCTAGGACTTCTGGTATGCCTCGTGGCGACTAGACGCAGGTGGAAGTCACTCCGTGAACATTTGTGTATTTTTTCTATTAATCTCAGTTATCTTTGTCTTACATTTATAAAGTAAGCAACGCTGCATCACATCTAAATGTAAAAATGCCAAAATCAGCATTTAAATCAGGACGAAATATCGCTGAAATGTTGGCTGAAAGAGGAGGCGAGCAGGCAGCTAATGCTATTGCTAACGCTTCACCGAGGGAGGATGAGCTAACACCTGCTTCTTTGAAGGAGATAATTACAACCACCATTCGCACGGAAGTGTCAACTTTACGAACTGAATTCTTATCTGAGCTTCGATCTGCTGTGTCCACTCTGCAATCAACCCTTTCATTACAAGCTCAGAAGATTGTGGACATTAAAACCGCACTTAATGACTCGGACAGCCGCTTGACAGCGATCGAGGCACTGTGCAACGCATTGAAAAAAGAAAACAGCCTCCTTAAACTCAAAGTGGATGATTTAGAGAACCGCTCGCGGAGGCAAAATCTGAGGATCATTGGAATACCAGAGGGGTTAGAGGGTCAAAGTCCGGTTACGTTCATGATATCACTCTTTATTGAACTTTTCGGAGACAGTGCCTTTGAGAGACCTCTACAAATTGACCGCGCTCATCGCGTCGGTCAAAAAACACATCCGAAATATCCTAGGCATATGCTCGTCCGTCTCCACCATTATCAAACCAAAGAACTCATTCAGAAACTAAGTCACGAACGAGTCTCTTTGGAATTTAACAGTGTGGCGATTCGCATTTTCCCGGACATGTCTGCTGAGGTGGCGAGCGAGCCGAGTTAAAAAATGTGAAAGCTTTACTTCGCGACGCTGGCGTAACCTATGGCATGCTACATCCTCCTAAACTACGCGTTGATTACAAAGGACAGCGGCATTTCTTCCAAATCCCACAGGCTACGATGGAATTCTTCACTGCTAACATCAAGAATGCAGCGAATCAGGTTTGATGGATGTAAATGATCCAAATTAAGAACTGAAGTAAAATTAAGAACTGAAATGACACTTTGCAAAACGAGTGAAGCCTTAAATAATTAAAATACAGAATACTGTAGCTTATTTACCCAGCTTTAGTACTTTACAAAGACTTTTTTTTTTTATTGTATGTGACTTAAGTCAGCTATATGTATGCGTTGCCTGCTGTTGATAGAATAATTTCTCTATATATATATAGCCGTTCACGGAGCGCTGCCGAAAACACAGCCAAAGTTGAAACTACCTATGTTAGTTAACTTGTTCCTTTTTCACCTGACTGTAATGTTCTTTTCAGTTAGGTTCGTTACGGATGCTATATTCCGTGACCGTTCTGGTCACATGGGGGGATACGGTTCTTTTTATGTCTTTTTCTTTGTTTTTGGTTCCTTTAGATTTAGTTATGTCTGCTCATTTTGTTCATGCTCTCCATTCAAACACTCTTGACTACTTGAGAAACATCAAGCCTTTGTTTATCATTAATGTCAAATGATGCCTACCAAGATAGAAGGGGCAGGGTTAAGATAGTTGGAACGTTAAAGGCTTAAATAATAAAGTAAAGAGTGTGAGGGTTTTTTCTAAGCTAAACAAATTAAAGCCCAATATAGTTTTTTTGCAGGAAACCCATCTTAAAATCACGTGCCAAAAAAGCCTGCAGAGGTCATGGGTGGGGCAGGTTTTCCATTCAAGTTTTAATAATAAAGCAAGAGGTACTGCCATTTTAATTAATAAGAATACACAGTTTAAACCTTCCAGAATTATTTCAGATCCCAATGGCAGATATGTGATTGTTTCAGGCACCCTCTATAATAATCAAGTTACGTTAGTAAGCGTTTACGCACCTAATTGGGATAACCCAGATTTCTTCATTACGCTTTTCTCTAAACTCCCAGACCTGAATCTTTATCAGCTGATTATGGGAGTTGACTTCAATTGCATTCTAAACACAGTTCTTGATATATCATCACCCAAATCAACTCTTCAGTCTCAGTCCTCTAAAACAAGTGGAATAACTGGATAATTGTGTGGAATAACTGATATTTGACGTTTTCTGAATCCCACTTCTAAAGTTTTTTCTTTTTTTTCTCCTGTCCACCATACTTATACACGTAGTGATTATTTTTTTATTGACAGTAAATTTATTCCTCTAGTGAATTCCTCCTCATATGACAGTATAACCAATAACTCTTGAACTAGCCCTTCTTGGAAGCTATACATCTCGTAATTGGAGAATGAATGCTTTACTTTTATCTAAGAGCCATTTTGTTGAGTTTATTTCAGAAAAGATCTCCACATTTCTTGAATTCAATTCAACGGATGGGATTTCTTCATCTTTGCTTTGGGAAACACTTAAAGCTCATTTACGCTGAGAAATAATATCTCACTCATAATATCTCACATCAAAAACGAGTGTAATAAAAAGCTTTTTAAACTTTCTGAACAAATTGGTAAATTGGACCAAATTTATGCACAACACCCAACCACATCACTATTTAATGAAAGAGTTTTTTTGTAATCTGAATATAATCACCTTTCCACTGCCCAAGCTGAGCAGCTTTTGCTCAAATCACGACACCTTTTTTATGAGTTTGGTGATAAACCAGGAAAATCACTTGCACTGCAACTTTAACTTTATCACCCAAATTCAAACCCAAGAAGGCATTATTGTTTCAGACCCTCAAGAAATTAATAATATATTTAAATCTTTTTACTCTTCATTGTACCAGTCAGACTCCCTTAAAGATCCTAACATTATTAGTAGATTATTTGACAATCTTAATATTCCTCAAATAAGTAGTGAATTAAAAGCCAAAATGGATGAACCTATTAGCTTAGATGAAATTTATAAATCTATTGCACAAATGCAAAGTGGAAAATCTCCGGGGCCTGACGGATTTCCCACAGAGTTTTTAAAAACGTTTTCCCCTCAGATTTCACCTTTGCTTCTCTCTGTTTTTGAAGACTCTTTGAATAATGGTAATCTCCCTTCTTTTTTGCGCCAGGCATCAATCTCTCTTCTTTTAAAACCTGATAAAAATCCATTGGAGTGTGGGTCTTACCGTCCTATCTCTCTTCTTAATGTAGATGTAAAAATCTTGGCTAAGATTCTCGCTCTTAGATTAGAAACCGTTATCCAAGACATCATACACCCTGACCAAACCGGCTTTATTAAGAACAGGCAGGCCTTTTTTAACCTCAGGAGGTTGATGAACATAATTTATACCTCATCTGACTCTTCTATGCCTGAGGCCTTAATCTCTCTTGACGCAGAGAAAGCTTTTGACCGCGTCGAGTGGGACTATCTATTCTACACATTAAAAAAATTTGGGTTTGGCAACAAATTTGTTTCTTGGTTAAGGCTCTTATACTCTTCTCCCTTGGCGTCTGTGAAAACAAACAGCAATAGTTCTGATTATTTTCCTCTTTACTGTGGCACCAGACAGGGTTGCCCGCTTTCTCCTCTCTTATTTGCTTTAGCTATAGAGCCTCTTGCAATCTGCCTTCGCAATTATCCTAACATCACTGGTTCCAGCATGGGTTGAAATGGAATGCGATTCTTGCACCCAAGTATCTTTGCATGCGTTACTATGCTCTTCATTACCATTAAAGACATCAAACTACTCCTCTAACCCTATAGTACTTAATAGTTTTAGAATTTGGTTACAATTCAGAAAACAGTTTGGCTTTCAAACAATGTCAAGCCTGTCTCCTATATATAAAAACCCTTCTTTCCTGCCCTCTATCTTAGACCAATCGTTTGTATTATGGTTTAGAAGTGGCATTGTAAGCATCAATGATCTTTTTTGTGAAAACACATTTGTTACATTTTCTTATTTATCAGAAAAATTTAACCTTCCCAAAACCCATTTTTTTCGATATCTTCAGACACGTGAATTTATAAGAAATACACTTTCCCATTTTCTCCATGCACCTCCCAAACAAGAAATTTATCAGGTTTTAGATACAAAACTTTGTAAAAATACAGTCTCTAAAATTTATAAAACAATTTTTTCGTTTATTAGACAGTTAGGTTCCTCATCCTTTTTAAAAATAAAGCAGAGCTGGGAATCAGATCTCAATCATGTTTTCACAGACAAGGAATGGTCCAAGGCCCTGTCTCGTGTACAAACATCTTCTATTTGTGCTCGTCATTCCCTCATACAATTCAAGTTATTGCATAGAGTATATTGGACTAAGGCAAAAATATCTAAAATTAACCATGGTTTTAATCCAATTTGTGATCGGTGTCAAAAAGCTCCAGCCACTCTTTTTCATACCTTCTGGCTTTGTCCAGCACTAAGCACTTTTTAGGCATCAATTTTTAAATCAATTTCTGAATGCTTTCTTTTAGATATTGACCCATGCCCCCTAGTAGCATTACTTGGACTTAATCCTACAAATGTTTCCTTGTCATCTACACAATCAAATGCACTCGCCTTCTGTTTAATAATTGCTAAAAGGCTTATAACACTGAACTGGAAAAATCCTTCTCCACCCAGTTATGTACATTGGATGCATGATCTGATGCAGTCTATGCAAATAGAAAAGATTAGATATACAGTTTGCGGTAATACTGAAACATTTGACACTATTTGACAACCCTTCCTCTTACATTTTAAAAATAAAAAATAAAAATAGATAAAAAATAAATGAAAAAAATATATATATAGCTGAGCTATTTTCCCTGCCCCTGGCTTAGTTATGAATGGAGAGTGGTGTGTGTTTTTTTTGTTTGTTTTGTTTGTTTCTTCTTCCCTCCTACTGCTGTACCCTTTGCATATTTGTATTTATATATTTTCTGTATTATCGTAAGGCCTAATATGTGTTACTTTTATCTATAATGTTATTTTATCCGTCTTATTATTATTATTATCATTTAAAAAAAAATAAAAAATTTATTGTCCTTAATGCAAGAATATGTTATTGTATTGCTTTATTCAGAGAGAAAGAAAATGTGAGCAAATTGTGTTCTGCTGCTAGAATGCTAGAATTCTATGTATTTGAATTCTATGTATTTGGTGCTGTGGCTCTCTGACTAATATCAATAAAACAGAGTTAACCCTTGAGTAATGCCATACTTATAGAAGATTTCTTTTTCTAAAAATGAGTAAGATCATCTTCAGTCCATACAAAGTTATGGCATTTACTAGAAGCATGCAAACAAATTGACAAATCTGACAGTAGAAGTTATATTTCCACAATAGTTCAACATATTCAAAACAAACTTAGTGTGCGTTATTACAACAATGACCTGAGGTTACCTGCTTAGTTTTCCACAGTGCCAGCTAGTGTTCAGCAGACCTAAAAATCTCTGCGTTTAATTGAATGGTATCCGTAATACCATGTTGCCCAATTTTAATTTTGTTGTTAAATGCTATGTTTTACAAACACATTAACATATCATTATGTAACTCTTATCGTTATGAAACTTGCTATGTTCACACTGCACGATGGATCAGTGAGTATGTGGGATTATAATGGGATTTTGTCAATATTGCAAATAAACTTTACCGCATGTAAACACAATGATTCAATTTAAATAGGCGGCATGCTTGACCTAAAAATACTTATTGCAGGATACAATTTTCAGTCTTGCACATAGTCTTGTGATAGACTCCAATCAAATTTGCCTGCTATTTTAGGCATTTGTTGGCGATTTCACAAAACCAGTTGGCTAGTGAAAATCAGCTGAAATTGTGCAGTGTGAACTCTGCTCAAAAACGTCAAATTTTTTAAAAGATGCCACTAGCCTCTGATAGGTTTTATATCTGTATCTCTGCAAAGCTGTAACCATACTTTTTGTCGGTCACCTCACACTGACCATACCAGATCAATTCTGGTAATAGCAAAAAACGTCTGAAGAATGTCTTTAGTTGTTGTATAATTAGGTTAAATAATTGAGTCTAGACCATTGAATTATAATGCACACCTGTCTTTTTTTAAATGTGATCCCCACCTTTTAATGTGATCCAAGTTGTGGAATATTTTTGGAAAAGTATTCAATTGATCAAGTCAAGTATTCCTTACTTAAATCACAATATTAGTGATTTAATTGTTTATGATTTGTCAGTAATTTTGAGTAAAATCATAAAAAAAAAATCTTAAGCTATATTTATTCATATTTTTGAATGTTTAATGTAAATATATTTAGAATTTCTGTATTAAAACTACATAATAATATAGGTTATTTTAGGATTTAAACATCTAAACAGTTTAAACTGTCACCCCACTTTCTGAGTTCAGAAATGAAAATTATATATAATTTAATAATATGTTAAAAATGTACTGGAAAAGGTCCCACAGTTAGGGATTAATAATTAACTAAATATAATGTGTATCTGCTGTACAGGTGGATTTTTGTACTCCAGTCTTATAGATCATCATCTGATTGACCATTATATTCCTTTCTTACCTCTGGAACTGAAGCATGTTTACCAGTGTGTCTTGGCTGAGATGAAGCATCTGAAGATCACCCTAGACACTGATCTGGCAGATAAAGTGGCCAGAGACATGCCTTACTTCCCTGAAGAAGAGAGAATATATGCTGTTAAAGGCTGCAAGTCAGTCAGACAGAAGTTGGTGCTATATCATGAATAGATGACATACTCGTTGTGCACATTATTTGTGATTGTTGTTTCACCTCTAATGCACTAAGCTGAACTGTGATGCACATTGTTTTTCTTTAGTTTTCATTCATTTAAAAATGTAGTCTGTTTAGCTTCTGGGTCCATATTGTTTTTCCCAACATTTGTTCAAGCTCAGGTAGCTGAAACAAAATCGTTCACTGTAACCCTGGCATATCATACATTTAATTTATGTAATTAATGAATAAATGCTATTTGTTTGTGTGTGATTATGGATTCCTTTAATAATCCACTAGCTCCACGAACTCCCGCAAGTAAACAAACCGGCAGACACAAAATGCTGCTTTTTACTATGGAGGGACGACTGTGCTGGCTGATTGTATACCTGGTCACAGTGTACTATATAGTTTGTATACATCACTTTAGACAAACTATACATTTCGAGAATGAATGCTGCGGCTGGAAAACAATGTTTTAATGCATTGCAAACGGCGAAGGCACATCGCAAGTCACCTCAGGAGGAGGCGGGAATTAATTTAGCTAAACTAAGACATGGTCATCTTCCGGAAATATTACCAACGATCCATCAGGTAATGTTTTTCCCTCTCTCTCTCTCTGTTTAAAATTGTTGGTAAAGCGCTGTCAACAAATATTTTCCTCCACATTCCATAAATGCACAGCGCATCGGACTATGGCAGCTGGATTAGTCCAAAAAGGCGCAGTACTTTTTGCGGTTGGGTCTGTTTTAGTTCGGATCATGTTCTCACCACAAACGCTCCAGGGTTCGTTTAAAAGCGTACCAAGACCACCTCCTCAAAGAGGTCTCGGTACGCTTTTTTGGTACGCTTTTGGTGTGCACTCGAGTACGATTGCTACATTCACACCTGCCCAAACGAACCGCACCAAGAGGGAAAACGAACTCTAGTGCGATTCAACCGAACTAAATAAGGCAGGTGTGAAAGCACCCTTACACTCTGGACCACCCCTTTAAGTTCATCTTAATGTATTCAAATTTTAAGATGCCTAACATTTTTCTTAAGTACAATGAACTTTCCTTGTAATTTGAGTGAAAGGAACTCATTTCATTTCACTAATTTCACTGATTGATTTTAAGGTGTAATGGAGATTGCGGTGTTTCCATTTGTGTGTTCCTGCAGGAGTAAAAAGAAACTGAAAGCTGTTCACTGTAAAGGCCAATCAGCTTGTTTTATAGGCTACTGTTGAGGAAGTGTACTATACCTTGATCTTAATTTGTCAGGTTCAGGGTCCAACTTACTTTCAAAAACAAAAGTGTTGAACTGAGGAGGACTAGATTTGCTTTCATGATGAAGGCACTGAATCTTTTGCTATTTATTGGGTCTGCCATCAGCATTGTGTTTACAGAGAGCAATGAGTCTAAACATGTGTATATGGTTGGTGGGGCCTTTCTAGCATCTGCGCTTCTGGTTTCAGTAGTCATCTGTTTTACTCAGCCGGGCCCGGAACCTTTATTGCCTTTTGATCCTGTAGGTGAGTATAAATTTGATCACATTTATATGTTTGACTTTGCAAGCGATAGATCAGCCAAATAAAACGAAATTAGGCTTGATAAAAAACAAACCAAAAACTGTACTGGCAGTTAGGGAAGTTGTGAGAAACCAAGAATAATTATTGCTGAATACAGTTGAGTGCTCTAGAATACAATGCACAAAAGGTACACGCATTTAACCAACTGGCCGTCTGCTTATTAGGATTCGCACACAATAGTGAAAGGTTTATTTAAGAGAGTGACACACACACAGACAAAGACAAGGAAAAGGATCAAGGGGTAAAACTAAGACTTTAACCTGTGACTTGCGGGCAGTAAGGATTTATATGTAATTTGGATTATATAATCAGATTCCAAAAATCAAGTCCTCGTAATTAAAGCAAACCACTTTTTAAAATACTCAGACTACAGTTTTTAGGGATGAAATGATTCATTGATTCTCCTAATTTCCCCCCATTTTTAAATTTCTATCATTTTATAATAAACTTGTCGCTTATACTACATGTCGCTTATACTACACAAAAATTGTTTTTTTTTTGACGGGTGTTGGGGGAGTGTAATCGCCCACAGCTTCTGACACAGAAATCAATATTTGAAATAGCAGTCATATTATTTCATGCTTTTTAATATTGTTTTTTTGTAATGTTGCTGTTTAAATTGACTTCTTTTTCTGCAAATGTTTTGAAATCATGACATTTAGTTTTATGCAGTGTTATAATCTCTTGAAGCTTTTGTTGGTGATAAAGAATGTAATCTATTTTTTCTTTGTATCTGTCAAACAAGTACAAGATTATCTTACTTCAATATTTGTGACATCATAGTCTAAATGTAATCCAAAATTAATCTGATCATGTAACCATAAATGTGATATACACTGTTAGAGATTATATTACTGACTACAAATATTTATCATGTCATTTGCAATGAGAACTGATTACGATTTATAAGTAATCTCAGCCCTGAACATAATACATTTGACAACTTTTTAAATGGTTAAAGAGGGAAATAAACACCATACATTAAGTCATTCTGAAAACAAAAAAACTTTATATTTATAAATGAGATGCATGAAAACAGAAGTTCTAAAATCCGCTCAAATACTAAACATGTTACGATTGAAGAGAATAACTCTAAAAGACTCTAAAAAGCATACTTAACTTTTTATAAAATCTGTAAACACTAGGTACATAAAATCTGTGAATTGCTCTAAACTTTGGAAACCAGGCATGAGCAGGGAGGATGGACTGAGGCTCTGGGTCTGTTGAGTAAACATGCCATATGGGTGAATGGGCTTTGGATCAGAAGCTGTGCAGATAAACATTTACAAAAACAAATTTAAAACTTTTCCTGTTTCCCTTTATATTGTCATTTATCCCTTGCCATTAGCTGTCATAAAGCCTTCTATTTAGCCTCATGTCTATAATTTAGTACTTTAAATGTCATATTGAAATTACTTCTTTTATGTCAACATGAATTAGTTAGAGAAAAATTTTATAAAATCTATGTAAATTGCTGACTTTGTGGGCACAAATATTGAATCTTTCAATTGACATGCTTTCAAATATATATATATGATTTATGGCAGTTATATCACACTGGGTTTAAGGGGTATCAGAGAGCTATTAAACTATTAAAGAGTTTTTTTTTTAAATATTCAAGTGTGTGTGCGTGTGTGTGTGTGTGTGTGTGTGTCTGTGTGT
>CAIGQV010019951.1:22934503-22945939 GCA_903798115.1 Danio jaintianensis | reverse complement strand
AAAAAAGTGGATTCATGGAAACGTATCCAGCTTTCCTCGCTCCATGTTCAACCAAAGCTGATCAACGCGATTAAACCATTTCTGGACTACAACACCCATGTAAATGGAGTGTCATTCCACCAAGCAATCTTCATTTTTCTCAGGTCTGGCATTATAAGTTTACTATTTTTCAAATAATTTGTAGCATGCAAATTATGATAAATGCAGTTCTGCAATTAAATTTCTTTACTTTCCCAAAAGATCCAATCAAAAATGAACTGTGTTTATTTGTAGTAATACAGGTGGGAAAGTGATTGCCGACCTGGCCCTGGATTTCTGGAGAGAAGGCAGAAAACGGAAAGAGATAAAACTAAACAGCAGGGATCTAGAGATTATGATCTCTGAAAACATCAACAAGGATGAGAAAAGTATGAAAATAAGATTTTTATTTAAAGATTTTATTATGCGCATATACTCCAGAATTGTTTTATACTACGGGGCTGATGAATGCTTGATTCTGATTGGCTGATGAACATTCTAAGGTGTGTTATTTATTTTCAGTATTTTATTATTTCATTATTTATTTAAGTAGTTCCAGGCAGGTTTTGACCATATCACAGTTCCATAACACTATGCTGAACGATTTACTATTCCATAACACTACGCTGAAGGATTTCAGTTATTTCACAGCCTACAACCAAAAAGAATAGACATGTCACTTATTTAGTTTTGATTGGGGAAAAAAGCAATGGTCAATATGGATGTTCTAGGGAAGTAAGCTCTGCCTTCTATTAAAGGAGCCAATCATCAAAATTGCTATTAACTTTATACTTCACGTACAAGCGGACACAGCCATTTGAACCTTATTGGCTTGAGACTTCCAGTCTCATTCACTTCAATTGATATTTAGCCATAAAAAACTGCTCATTATGCTGCTTGATGTTGCAAACTGGTATTCTGTAATTAAATTGTTTATTTTTATGTATATTCATAAATACACTTGTTTGCAGGTCAAGTAGTTTGACGATTTTAAGGTCAATAGGCTGACAATTTACTGGGGAGAGCGGCTTCTGCAGCTTCTTTTTATGAATCTTCTGGGGTCGGCAAACACGCTGCAATCTCAGTGAATACCTGCCTCACAGACATGAGAAATATATCCACATAAACGTTGAATAGAATAAACAAACTGTTTTTGTAATCTATATGAACCCTCTGTGAAATAGGCTACTGGTCTTTCCTGTTTTAACCTCATAATCTTTAAATGATGTAAGTTAAAGTAAAAAAAAAAAGGATGTTATAATTTTGGGAAAAGATTTTCCATCAGGAATAAGTTATGTTAGGAATGTTATTCAGGAATGTTATTCAGAGGTTGATACTGTTTAACCGTAAAACTGTAAAATTAGTAATGTAATGTAAATGTAACCAAAAGTTATTGATTCTTATGGTAGTTACATAGTTTGATTGACAGGATGATGTCTTATCACGTTCTCCAGAAACAGCTAGAAGGTTGATGTATATTTGGTCATGCGAAAAAAAAATGCTTTTTGTTTTGTTTGTCATGATTCAAACATTTAGAAACAAAATTTATGAAAGAGTTGGTAAATTTCCTTAGTGACTCCAGATATGATATTTAATTGTAAGCTCAGAAAACAGTTTTGGAGAATTTGATGTTTGACATTCAAAGAAATAGGAGTTGCACTTGCATGCCCAAAGAGGCCTTTCAAAGATGGCCACAGAGTGAATTTTCAATTTGTTCCCCCCCAAAACTATCACTCCTTATTCTTGTGTATCTCTCCACAGATGGATTTTGGCACTCTAGTCTCATAGATAATCATCTGATTGACCATTATGTTCCTTTCTTACCTCTGGAGCTGAATCATGTGCGCCAGTGTGTCTTGACTGAGATGGTCCATCTGAACCTCACCCTAGATGCTGATCTGGCAGATAAAGTGGCCAAAGACATGCCTTTCTTCCCTGAAGAAGACAAAGTCTTTGCTCTCAAAGGCTGCAAGTCAGTCAGGCAGAAGCTGGCACTGTATGTTGATGATGAATAGAAATATTTGCATTAAGGCTCTCAATTGATTATTATTAATTTTTTTTTGCAATTAATCACAATAAATTGCACACTTGTCATGAAATTAGCACTGATGGATCATTCCCCTTAAACTGTATTTTCTGCAAGACTTTTTTCATGGTAAATTTACGTGCATTTCCAGAAGAGGACACTCCTTAAGGGACCTTATGACATAAGGACTAATTATTCCTTCCCATAGTAAACACACATCCTAATCTGACGTGGAAAACAGGCATAAAAAAATGCCAATTGTGACCATTGTAACCTTATTTAGGTTACAATGGTCACATTTGACATTTGCAAACTCAAGAGCTGAATCACAAAGTTCTGTTTCTAAAATGAACACATTTGTTTAATTTAAAAGTTTAGAAAATTCAATATCATCATCTTCTTATTGTGTAACCTTTAAAAAGTGGTCATGGATACAGCGACATCAACATGCAAGACTGAAAACCATGAAGGAAGGAAAAACTTGTTATTCTTGTACTAGATGTACACAGTTAGTTATAGGCTTATAGGAAACTATTGCTAAAGGAGTGCAGATTTTCAGAAATGAAACAGAAGAAACCTGGATGATTTGCTTTAACAATGAAACCACAGCATATTTTAACAGTCCTATTGCTTGTGTGTAACAGCATTAATTTCATGTTTTCTGGATGTACTCAATGATGTGATTTACATGTGATTTTTTTAAATAGCATGATTATTTGCTGCTTTTTGACCCTAAACGTGAGAAAATTGGTAAGAAAAAAAAAATTGTGTGTGTTTTTGATAGTTTAATTTTACAGTGGGTATACAATTAAAATTATTTAATTACTTTTCAGTAAGTATTGAACATGTCATGTTCATATTTCTAAAGGACATGTTGACATGGAATTAAACCAGATTTTGGTAAAAACCCAAACAATACAAACATAAAAATAAAACAATACAAAACAAAAAATAAATAAAAATGGAAAAATCTGAAAAATGAGTTATGTGTAATAACAACACCAGGAGAAAGTCCTGAACTACTGAAATGTATTTAATACTTTATATAAAAGGCTTTTTTGGTGATGGCAGATTAAAGACGCCTCTCATATGGAGAACGAAGTTACATACATTGCTCAACAGAGTGTAAAACTCTTGATGGTTTTGTGGGTCTCATCTATCCAATCTGATCTTTATTTTGTATTTTCTATTAGATTCAAGTCAGGTGATTGGCTGGGCCATTCTACAGCTTGATTTCTTGATTTCTTTCTCTGCATTTGAGGGTTTCCTTGGTTGTGTTTTGGATCATTGACGACGTTTACATGGACATCAGTAATCGAATTATTTGTCTTAATCTGAGTAAGACAATAATATGATTAAGGTGTTTACATGAGTTACTTTTGAATGTTCCTTTCATGATCCCGTTTTACATGTTATAGCACATAATTCGATTAACGTCATTGAGTCACAGCGCTATCCACATTTCCTCTAGAGTTTTATGTAATTTCTGGTGTTTCATTTTTAATTTGTCAACTTTAACTGCAGTTTGGCACTTTTACTTTCCTTCAGGAACATTTCATGCATGCCCCCCGTGACAAACGAGATATTGGATGCGACTATGAACTGCTGGAAGAGTGTAGTTTTAATGAAATTTGATACCGCATGCCATATAGGAAAAAAAACTCCGCATTTCGCAATGAAGGTGTCTGTTGGCCTTCACTGATTCGTTAGGTGCAGAAAATAGTGTCAAACAGTCGTGTGTGTATAGACTATCCTGTCACAAAATGCGGCGAAAATCCTACATGACGGTAATAGTTTGATTAAGGTGTTTACATGTCTGTAATGCACTTCAATAATGCGATTAAAATCGGCATACTCCACGTCTTAATCCTATTTCTGTTTAGTTTGATTATGACCTTAATCGGATTAAATTAATCAAAAATCGCTGTTTACATGGTAGACTCTTAATCAGAGTATTGTCTTAATTGCATTAAAATCTGATTATTGGTGTCCATGTAAACGTACTCATTGCCTTGCTGAAATGTCCACCCTGCTTTCATCTTCATCATCCTGCTAATGTAGATGTTGGACTGAAGCAGCCAATATTAATTTACACTGAGGAAGGGCAGAGGCTTGCTTAAGAACTACTAAGAGATTTCAGCTGCTGTCTGGGCTTTCACTGCCTTTCTACACCTCCCTTTCTTCATGTGTTCAATACTTTTTCCCTGCATCATTTCATTTTATTACACATAACTTCATTTGTAAACTACTTTGTTTTCTTTGCATATATGAATTTCTTTGGTTGTTACTAACATCCGGTGAAAACGTCAACTTATTTACCCCCTGGGGGTGGGGAAAGGCTTTTTTGTCATGTGTTATAAAGAATATATATAAAGACATCAAATCACAAAGAATGATAACAAAAAATAATCCTTTAAATAATAAACATAATTCACGGGTAGTAAATCTAAAGTAAATAAACAGACCTCGTAACTACACCTGTCCTCTGGGTTTAGTTCTTACCTGGCTCCTGAAAAATAAATAAAGATGAAGCAACTGAAAAAAAACAAGACCATAATCTGGCAGTTAAAGTGGCCAAAGACATGCCTTTCTTCCCTAAAATAGTCTTTGCTGAGAAAGGCTGCATGTCAGTCAAACAGTTGTCGCTGTATTATGAGGAATAAGAGATACACTCAGTACCATTTGAATCTAGTTGCATTAAGGTTGTCAATAGATGTTTAATAAATCACAATAAATTATACTCTTGTCATAAAACCAGAAAGGTAAACCATAGACTGATAGATCATTCTCACAAAAGTATTTTCAGCGTGCCTTTTTCATAGTAAATTTTGCTGCATTTACAAAAAAGGACACTCCAAAACGACCCTATGTCATAATGACTCATTGTCCTGCTTTCTTCATTAATTCTAACAGCTAACAATTTTTTTACATCCTTCATTAAATGGGCCATGAACTGAAAAACTGAAATTCCATTGATCTTTCAACACATAAGAGCTTACAAATAGTATTATAAAAACATCCTGTAAGTTTCAGAACTCAAATCTGTCATTACTCTATATAAACAGCTTATATTGAAGGCAGTATGCCAAAAGGAAATGGTTTTGAAATGTTCTACTCTATGATGTAATAGGGTGATTAAGCCCCACCTCCACAGAAGTTCAACACCTGTTTAACTTCACAGCCTATTTAGCTCTTGGTGCATTCCAAATTAGATGTATCACCCTCTGAAGGGCACTTTCGAAGTAAAGTACAGTAAAGTAACAATCATGGCCGCCATATTGAAGTGGCACTCCAAACTGAAGGGCTTTGGTTTGGCCACTTCGAAGGGCCAATCTGATTGAAAGATTTTAAATGGTACAACTGAGGGACATTTCGGGCCCCCACAATCCATTGCACAAGGAAGTTGTTTGGTGTCAAATTGCTTTCCATTCGGAAGAGCTCATCCCTATGGCCTAATCCTTTTGAAGCTGTCATAGGGATCAAGGCATAGGGATGAGCCCTTCCGAATGGAACACAGAGTCTGTTAATATGTAAAACTGTTAGCCAATAATAGCAGGAGACATTTACTTTTGAGTCTACAATCCAACATGCATATTCATGCCTGTGCTCATGAGCAGGGTCAAAAACTAGAAATTAATCAATTTATTCTAATTGTTAAGCTGTGCCTTTACTGAATGAGCACTGTGCTACGTCAGACAGTTAGCAATGTTTTAAAAAATCATTTTAAACCTGTTTTAACACATTTTAATCAGATTTTAATTGTTTTTATTTCCTATAATTAAGGTGTGATTTTTTTATGATTCTTTTAATCGTCTTGTTTATGTAATGCACAGTGAATTACCATTGTGTGTTTATATAAATAAACTTACATTGCCTTAATTTATAATGTTATTTCCATGTAAAATCTTGATAACATTATAATTCAGAGAACAGTACAACACAAAAAAAACTGACCACTTCAATAAAAAATTCCATCAGTGCATGTTTTTTTTTTACACCAATAGACAAACACATCACACCAACAGACACACACATCTTTTTCCCTGCTCACAGACGCAGAAATGTAAAAACTCAATCCTTTCTAGTTACCCTACTACTTCGCTGCTCAATCCTATTCCATCTAATTTATTTTGAGCTATTTCCTGTTCAGTTTTACCTGCACTTACTAACATCCTTACAGGGTTAATTCGCCACCAAATAAAAAAATTCTGTTAATAATTACTCACCCTCATGTGGTTCCAATCCCCTGAGACCTTTGTTCATCTTCAGAACACTAATTAAGATATTTTCAATGAAATCTGAGAGCTCCCTCATCCTCCAAACACAGCAAAGATCCTGAGACATTCAAAGTCCAGAAATATTCAATGAGACTTCAGTGGTAAATCTCCTGTAATCATATGAAGCTTCAAGAATACTTTTTATTTATTTTTATTTTTTTTACTTTTATTAAAGATTTTTCAATACATATATATTTTCAGAACAACCCCTTCCCCAACAATTTAACCCCTTACAGATGAGGGAATACATAATAATAATAATGATAATATAAAAGAAATTAAAATTAAGAAAAATAATACAAAATAAGTAAAAAGGTACTGCCATCATAATTACTTTTCAGGTGATACATTGTGTTACATTGTAGTTACCTACAATAGTACCTGTAGTAAAAGCAATTTGTAAGCCAATGTCTTCCACATCAGATGCATGTTTACTATAGGCAGTATGACATATTTGCCATTTGATTCGGCAGTGCAACATGCAAGTGACGAATTGCCCGTAGTAAACACACAACCTAATCTGACATGGAAAACACAGGCTTTAACAAATGTCAATTGTGACCATTGTGACCTAAATAGCAAACTCAAAGAGATAAATCACAAAATTGTTTTTTAAAATGAACAAATTTATATAATTTAAAGGTTTAATATTATCATCTAGTTCATAGTAAGATGCTTATTGTGCAACCTATAAAAGGTGGTCATGGTTACAGTGACGTTAACATGCAAACCTGAAAAGCAGGAAGACAAGAAATCCATGTTTTTCTTGTACTCGATGTATGCAGTTTGCCATGTCAGCTTATTGCTGAAGGAGTACAGATGACCAAAAACGAAACAGGAGAAGAAACCTGGATGATTTGATTTAACAATGAAAGCGCAGTGTATTTTAACAGTTATATTACTTGTATGTAATATAACATCATCTTCATGTTTTCTGGAAGTGTTCACAGATGCGGCATCTGCGGTTTACAAATTTTTTGAATGGGATGATGTGCTGGTTTTTGACCCTAAACGTGAGTAAAATTGCAGTTTTGTGTTTTCAACAGTTGAATTTTAGTATTATTTGTTTACTGTTGTCATAATAACTTCCCAACAAGCACATATTTACTCATTTGTTTAGTGGGTGGGAAATGGCTTTTGCTAATTTGGTAATTTTTTTCATGCTATGTAAACAAGGTAAACAAAATAAGAGGGATTCAGGATGAAAGTCCAGTGTTGTTTCTCACAATTTTACTTTAGTGTTCTTCTATTAGGCAATATCTTTGACTTGCATATATGTACATTTTTCAGGTTTGGAGAAAGATTTGAATGACTTTCTCTTCGGGCAGCACATTGCATCTAATGTTATATTAAAATCTGTATCATCATTTATGACTGACCGCAAACCAAACAAACCGCTGGTACTCTCTCTTCATGGGACTACAGGAACTGGGAAAAATCATGTCACTAAAATTCTTGCAAGAAACATTTACAAAAAAGGGGAAGAAAGCAAGCATGTTCAAATTTATGTTTCAGAACATCATTTCCCAGATATAGGAAAGGTTGACTTATACACAGTAAGTATTGCAATATCAAAATATTGGTCTTAAATTTTAAATGGTCCACAATATTCTTTATTGGCCAATATTCACAGTATTTTCATTTTTACAATAATGAAGCTCTGTTTCATTTCTGTTAAACTTAAACTGAAAGCATTTTTCACTTGTACATTCATATATTATATATATGTTATTAGCCGCCCTGTATATTTTTTCCCCCAATTTCTGTTTAAAGGAAACAACACATTTCTAAACATAATAGTTTTAATAACTCATTTCTAATAACTGATTTCTTTTATTTTTGCCGTGATGACAGTACATAATATTTTACTAGATATTTTTCAAGACACTAGTATTCAGCTTAAAGTGACATTTAAAGGCTTAACTAGGTTAATTAGGCAAGTTAGGATAATTAGGCAAATCATTTTATAAAGATGGTTTGTTCTGTAGACTATCGAAAAAAATATTGCTTAAGGGGGCTAATAATATTGACCTTAAAATTGTTTTTTTAAACAAATTGAAAGCTGCTTTTATTCCAGCCGAAATAAAACAAATAAGACTTTGTCCAGAAGAAAAAATATTATAGGAAATACTGTGAAAAATTCCTTGCTCTGTTAAACATCATTTGGGAAATATTTGGAAAAAAAAAAACTATTCAAAGGACTACTGTATATTCATGCTATGTAAACAAGGTTTTATTTTTTATAGCAAATATTTATTTTAAAAAGACTAACGAATTTGTTATTATTAATATAACAAATATTTTCCTTGTCAACAACCATTGTTCATGTCCAACCTGGTATCACATATTCACTGTTGAATTATTTTTACCACATACACCTTTTTTCAGCTAAGTTTACAAAAAAAAAATTCATTATTAATTATTTAACACTTATTAATTATTTAATATAAAGAAAGTGAGATGGATACAGATTATACTGTATATTGCACATTTTGGGGATAATTCTATCTATTCAGGCTCAGCTAAAGCAGTGGATTCATGGAAACGTATCCAGCTTTCCCCGCTCCTTATTCATATTTGATGAAATGGACAAGATGCAACCACAACTGATTGATGCCTTAAAACCTTTTCTGGACTACGCTCTTGTGGATGGAGTGTCATTTCACAATGCAATCTTCATTTTTCTCAGGTAATGCAGTAAAATCATTGATTTCCACAATTGTGGCTATATGTAACCGAATAGCCATACAAAGATTCAAGAAAGATATAATGATAATTAAATAGCCTACCTCTTCTCTCCCATAAGACTGTCACTAATGATGATCTGTGTTTACTTGTAGTAATGCAGGTGGGAAAGTGATTGTTGACTTGGCTCTGGATTTCTGGAAAGAAGGGAAAAATCGTGAAGATCTGTGGATGAACAGCAAGCAGCTGGAGATTAAAATCTCTAAAAATGTCTACAATGATAAGAACTGTGTGTATTATTGATTGTTAAATTATCTTGCATGGATATGCAGGGTGGGTGAAAATGAACTAGGCAATATTTAAAGAGATACTTTTAATGAAAATTTACTCACTATTTACTCACACTCAAGTGGTTCCAAACTTTTATGAGTTTCTTTCATCTGTTAAACACAAAGAAGATATTTTGAAAAATGCTGAAAACCGGTAACCATTGACTTCTATAGTTCATTCATTCATTTTCTTTCGGCTTAGTCCCCTTTATTAATCAGGGGTCCCCACAGCGGAATAATATATTTTATGCAGCGGATGCCCTTCCAGCTGCAACCCATCACTGGGAAACACCCATACACTCTCATTCACACTCATACACCTCAGAGATAGGTGAGTCTAAAAAGTGCATTTCCAAGGATGATTTCAGACCTTAATCCTTGTGTGCTGTTGGGGATGTTTTCATCCACTCTGGAGTGATTTTGAGTTTTATTTGGAGTAGGGTCTGTCTGCGGACTGCAAGTGTGTTTTATTTATTTTTTTATATTGTTTTGACTTGTTACACTTTTACTTTTAAGCAATGCTGTTTTACCCCTGTATATTGTAAGTGTAAAGTGCTTTAAGAATTAAGTTTTAAAGGCACTAAATAAACAAATGTATTTATTATTATTATTAGTATTATAGAACTTGTAATGTCACTGAAGTCATGATGAAAACTCTAAACAGGGAATAGTAAACAGGATTTCTTATTTGTGGATACAGGCATAAGTAATGAAAGGCAGTATTAGACTTTATAACCAATAACTAATGTCTACTTTTCACCCACTCTGTATTTTTTTAAACATATTTTAAAAGCCAATGTTGATTCCTAAACAGATTTATATACCGTTTTATTTTATGTTTATAGTATTCTTTGCTGAATTTGTGGTTGCAGGTGGATTTCTGCACACTAGCATCATAGAGGAGCATCTGATTGATCACTTTATTCCTTTTCTACCCCTGGAGCTGAAGCATGTGCGCCAGTGTGTCTTGGCTGAGATGAAGCATCTGAACATCACAACAAATTATGATCTGGCAGATGAAGTGGCCAGAGACATGCCTTTCTTCCCTGAAAAAGAGAGACTCTTTGCTGTTAAAGGCTGTAAGTCAGTCAGACAGAAGTTGGTGATGCATGCGGATTAATAGAAAACACACTTGTTCACTTTATTTTTGATGTTGAACCACATAACCACTGTCTTACGTTGCACAGGTATACAGTATTATTGGTATTGGAAAGGCCAAAAGTACATTGTAGCTACTATAATAACTGTGCCAGAATTATAAGTGTCAGAATTATAGATTTTTCTTTTATACCAAAAATCATTCGAATATTATGTAAAGATTATGTTTCATCAAGATATTTAGTAAATATATCAAAACTGGTAATATGCATTGCTAAGAACTTAATTTGGACAACTTTAATGGTGATTTTTCTCAAAATTTATATTTTTTAAACCCTCAGATTCCATATTTTTAAGTAGTTTCAATATCAAATAAAGAGATAACAAACCATACATCAAAGAAAAGCTTATTTATTTAGATTTCAGATGATGTATAAATTTCAATTTAGAAAAATTGACACTTGATGAAATGTGATTGCTGTTTTAACCTCTAATGTGCAAATAATTGAAACGCAATAGTGGTACAGTACTTTTTCTAAAGTAAATAAAATGCTTAAACAATATTTAGTCTGTTTAGTTTCAGAGTCCACATTCTTTCGCGCTACCAGAGACTTTAAAGCATTTTTTATAATTTCGGCTGAAACAATACAAACCCTGAAACCCTGGCATAATACAATTAATGTGTGCAATTAATGAATAAATGCTTTTTTGTGATTGTTGGCTTTCCTCATACACTTGGGCCACAAGTTAAAAGACACCACAAGAACTTTATTCATTCATTCATTTTCCTTCAGTTTAGTCCCTTATTTATCAGGGGTCGCCACAGCGGAATGAACCGCCAACTATTCCAGCATGTTTTTTACGCAGCGGATGCCCTTCCAGCCGCCACCCATTCCCATACTGGGAAACACATGCACTCATATACTATGGGCAATTTTGTTTATCCAATTCACTTATAGCGCATGTCATTGGACCAGGGGTGTCAAACTCAGTTCCTGGAGGG
>CAIGQV010019951.1:22915056-22934103 GCA_903798115.1 Danio jaintianensis | reverse complement strand
CACATACAATATATATATATATATATATATATATATATTGTATGTGTGTGTGTTTAATGTACATGCATTTATATCTGTATTTCACCTACATAATATATGTTAGCATTCAAAGGTTTAAACTAAACACAATGTGTATCTCTCCTACAGGTGGATTTCTGCACTCCAGTCTCATAGATTCTCATCTGATTGATCATTTTGTTCCTTTCCTACCTCTGGAGCTGAAGCATGTGCGCCAGTGTGTCTTGGCTGAGATGAAGCATCTGAACATCACAACAAATGATGATCTGGCAGATCAAGTGGCCAGAGACATGCCTTTCTTCCCTAAAGAAGAGAGAGTCTTTGCTGTTAAAGGCTGTAAGTCAGTCAGACAGAAGTTGGTGATGCATGCTGATTAATAGAAGACACCCTTGTTGTTCACCTTTTTTTTAACCTTGGACAACAAAACCACTGTCTTATGCACAGGTATACAGAATTGTATATGGCTATTTGAAAAGCCAAAAGTACATTGTAGCTCCTGTAATAACTATGGGTCAGAATTATAGATTTTTCTTTTATATCAAAAATCATTTGAATATTATGTAAAGATTATGTTCCATCAAGATATTTAGTAAATTTCCTACTGTAAATATATCAATGCAAATATATGCATTGATAAGAACTTAATTTGGACAATTTTAAAGGTGATTTTTCTCAGTATTTATATTTTTTGAACTCTCAGATTTCATATTTTCAAGTAGTTTTATATCAAATAGAGAGATAACAAACCATACATCAAAGAAAAGCTTATTTATTCAGATTTCAGATGATGTATAAATTTCAATTTTGTTGTCCAGGGTCACATTTGTGATTGCCGTTTTAACCCCTAATGCATATAGTTGAACAGCAGTAGTGGTACAGTCATTTTCTGAAGTGAATAAAATGCTTTAAACATATCTAGTCTGTTTAGAGTCCACATTCTTTTGCCCTACCAGAGACTTTAAACCATTTTTTGTGATTGTTGGCTTTCCTCATCCACTTGGGCCACAAGTTAAAAGATATCACATGAACTTTATTCATTCATTAATTTTCCTTCGGCTTAATTGCTTATTTATCAGGGGTCGCCACAGCAGAATGAACTGCCAACTATTGCAGGATATGTTTTACGCAGCGGATGCCCTTCCAGCCACAACCCAATACTGGGAAACACACATACACTCTCGCATTCACACACGCACTCATACACTATGGGCAATTTTGTTTATCCAATTCACTCGCATGTCTTTGGACTGTGGGGGAAACTGGAGCACCCGGAGGAAACCCACACAAACACGGGGAGAACATGCAAACTCCACACAAAAATGCCAACTGGCCCAACCAGGACTTGAACCAGCGACTTTCTTGCTGTGAGGCGACAGTGCTAACCACTGAGCTACCGTGTCACAAGAACGTGTTTAATATGTGATCAATTACACACACAAATTAAGATAACAATGATAATGTGGGGCAAACAAAACTTCATGACGCCTCATCTAATGAATTTTGCAAAACTCCAAATAAATACCCAAATAAACAATTTTTTCCGGTTAGCAACTGAAATAAACATTAGATGCCATATAATAACACAGACATGTATTCATTTGAAAGCAAATTATGATTACAGGACAAAATTTAAATCAAGGAGGACAACTTTCACTGTGCAATAAAACAGCATAAGAAGCAATCCATGCAATGAAATCAAAAACTTTTTTTCAAAGCAACTGTAGGCTAAATGAATCATATTCTATAGCATAAACTCACCGGCCACTTTATTAGGTGCACCAGGTTCCTCAGTTTGCCAGTTTCAGCTGTCAGGAGTGTCTCTGCTGTTGCTGTACCTCATCTGCTTCAAGGTTTGATGTGTTGTTTGTTCATATATTCTGCTGCAGACTTCAGTTCTCCTCAAACCTCTGGCATCCACAATGCATCTTTGCTCACTGGAGACATGGAATCAGTGTCTGTAAACCTCTGTAAAAGAGAAATGTGCATAAAAATTCATGTGGACTGACCGTTTCTGATATACTAAAACCAAATTGTCTTGCCTCAACAACCAAAGTCACTTGCATCATATTTGTTGTTTATTTTGATGCTAGGCTTGAACTTCAGTTTGTTTTGACCACGTTTAAAAGCCTACATTGAGTCCCTGCCTTCTTGTGATTGGCTAATTAGATATTTGCCTTAAAGGGATAGTTCACCCAAAAATCTAAATTCTGCCATGATTTAGGCTTCTCATCTTCACTTGTTTCAAAATAGTTTGAGTTTTTTTTGTTCTGTTCAACACAAAAGATATTTAAAAAATAAATGAATAAAAAGTTAACCTGCAATTATTGACTTCCATAGGCTAGTATTTTTTTTTTCTCTTAAAAATATACATGAACGTGAATAACTTTCAGAATGATGTTTTGGTGGTATGTGTACAGGTTTATTTGGAAGTACATGTAGGCCTACTTTGGAAAAAGCATCCAATATAATTCAATATAAATGAAAAGTAACATATTGTAAGAGAGCACGAGTAAGACAGAAATATCGTACTTTATTTTTACAATTTATTTTTCATTTATTGTATGTTTTATTATTTTATTCATGTAAATATATTTCATGTTTTATACATAGTTAAGATTGACCTTGAATTTGAGAAAGAGAAAGAAAATATACTGATTATTATTGTTTGTTATTAGTTTTATCCTAAAATGTTGATTGTTAAAATGTACAGTTTATTCTAATCCATTATTATTTTTAATTTGTATTTTTATTTAATTATTATTATTGTATATATATATATATATATATATCTTTTTTTTACTGCTACTACTACTACTATTTACTGTTTTTATTTATATATTATAAATACACAATAATGAATATAATTATAATAAGTTAGTAACAATTATTATATTATTAAATATCAATACTAAAAAATATATATGTATAGGCTATAATATATGGTGCAAACTTCAAATAAAATAACATTTTTAAAATATAATAAATATGTTCTTTTAATGTAAACTTTTTAAATGCTTTGGCAATACATTTGTCATGCCAATAAAGCAATTATTGAATTGAGAGAGAGAGAGAGAGAGAGAGAGAGAGAGAGAGAGAGAGAGAGAGAGAGAGAGAGAGAGAGAGAGAGAGAGAGGATGTGTTTGTGCCGCTGTGGATTTGTGAGCCTCCTAATATATAAACGCGCATGTCTCGTGGTTTTTGAACGCGTCACTCGGATGGATGGATGAACTTCAGTCACCATTAGTAGCGGTATATATTCATAATCCATTCATGTTTTAATAGTCTCCTCTCGTTCTGATGTCATATTCGCGATAAACAGATCAGCTAGGCTGGCTAACAGGCTAGCTGAGGATGTTTCACATTCGCTAGATGTTGTTTTTAATGCATGTCCTGCTTTGTTATTGCTTTATTAATGTCATTTTCTCATGTCCTTGATTTCGCTTTATGTGGCGTTTCTGTCAGCGCGTACGCAACTAGCATGTGTCACATTCACTAGAAACTTCAATATTGTGCATGAATATCAATAGCAATGTCATTATAACGGTTTTAATGCATGACCGTTTTGGTTATTATTTCCTAAGCTGTTTATATAATTAACAAATAAACATAATAATGACTATAATTATAATTTATTAGTAACTATATTATAACGCATACAGAGCTCAGCATATATAAGTACACCCCTCACAAATCTATCTTTTAAATTCATATTTTTAATAGGAAGCTATACAATATTATATATGTGCACATACATTAGATTAGTCAGTACTGAAGCCAAATCTGGAGCTTATCTAACTAAATAACTTACGATAACGGTCCAAAAACAAGTACAGCCAAATTTATGTTATAGAAAAATATTAAATACAAATTTTAAAATGAGGAAAAATCAAGAGAAGCAAAAAAATTGAAAAATGTAGTTGAAATTTTGTAGGTTGTAATTTATTTTTGCAATATTTTGCTTGAGTTTAATTGTATTATCTTTCAATTTCTAAATATGTTTGGTGACTAAAATATTATTTTAATAAATATATCTATTTAATAAATCTGTTTTTTTTAAATGCACCAAAATACATTGCCTATATTCACTGAGAAATGGAGAAAAATATTCATTTTCAAAATGGGGTGTACTCAATTACGCTGAGCACTGTAATTACATTTATATAAATAAGATGATAGGTTATCATAATTTTAATGTTATTATAAACTTGCTAATGTTTGTTTATTATGTTTAATATAATATTTATAATATTGATTGATTTATTTTTATTTGACGTTTGCGCCATTTAGTTTACATAAATTTATTTTTATTTTATTTTTATTTGTCTAAATATTTATTACATTTGCATTGATACATTTGCATATTTATTATTACTTGAGGGTAGAACTTATTTATGAAAATGCATTTATTTTTGCCATTTATTTAGGCTACATTAGAATTTAATTAATAATTATCTATGTATTTATTTTGAAATATTTCTTACCTCCATAATACCATTACTCTGATAGTCTCGGTGCTGCAGAACACGGTCATGATGCGGACGGTGGTGGGATTCTATCATCATAATAACACTGATTTGCAATTTATCTATTACATTTAGTTGCATTTATTTGTTTAAATAATTATTACATTTGCATTGATCGTTTTGCATATTTATTTATTTTTGTCTGGGTAGAACTTATTTATGAAAATTTATTTTTGCCATTTATGTAGGCTACAATTGGTGTTTTTCTATTTTATTTTACAGTATTAATTAATAATTACCAATGTATTTATTTTGAAATATATCTTACTCTAATTTTCCTCCATAATATTATTACTCTGATAGTCTCGGGGCTGCAGAACACATGGTCACGATGCGGACGGTGGTGGGATTGCGCTCTGTGATTACGGTGTATGTGCTCCTGATGGATGCTATGGTGGAAAGCACTGCAGAATTTGATCCATATAAGGTTCTAGGAGTCACCAGAAGTGCAAGCCAAGCAGAAATCAAGAAAGTCTACAAACGCCTAGCCAAAGAATGGTAAGAATGCTCATTTTTTGTCTAAATATTTAAATACAACCTGAATTATATACTGTATCATGTTTCATTTCTCCTGCCAGGCATCCTGATAAAAACAAAAATCCGGAAGCAGAAGACATGTTCATCAAGATTACAAAGTCTTATGAGGTATTGCAGCTTATATATGGCATTTTTACACTGCGTGATATGGCACAGCTCACTTTAGGGTGTTTTTCACTGCATAGGGTAATTTACCTTGTACATTTTCAGTACCACCTCAGCTGTGGTCCCAAGCGAACCATACCATTACAAAAAAGATACTGATTTGCTAGAGAGAATGATGAGTCATGACTACCTGTGTGTGTCATTTTCTTCTTTATTTGTAGTGCGAGCTCTTACAGTTTATTGCTGATAAGTGTATAATTGATATAATAAATCAATAGAGATCAATGGGAATTGGGCTCCTATGTCCTAAATACCCGGAATGCATTGTGTTGTAGTGGCACATTTCCAGGCTGCTTCCAAAATCTACTACTCGTGTATGTACTACATTTGAATTTACATTTAGTGCTACAAAAGTATGGGCTATATAGTATGTTGGGAGGAGTATTAATGGAATTTGGACACTGCTACTGTACATCCGCCATTAGTCATTATGACATGACCTCCCCATGTCAGTTCACTCCCATCACTTCACTCCCATTCATGAATTCTCTCGCACGGCATCATGGGATAGTGTAGCGTCTCACTTTTTAATCTCGCCGGAAGTAGTAGGTCATTTGGGTAATTCTCGACCATTGTTTTTTTTTAATACAATGAATTCAAATACAATATTCAATACTACTCGGCATGAATACTGTTTTTAACATACTATATAGTCTGGAAGTATGCGATTTGGGACACAGTTTCATTCTCAACTGGAAGTATGCGATTTGGGACACAGTTCCATTCTCAACATACTATATAGTCTGGAAGTATGCGATTTGGGACACAGTTCCATTCTCTATAGCACATGTACACATGACGTCACCACTCTGTTACCTGGCTACCAGTAGCCAATTGGTAATGCAAGTGTAAGATTGAGGCATTGCATAACATCCTAAAGAGTTCCTTTATCATCACCACAGTGGAAATTTGACACAGAATGGAACAGTTAAGCAAACATAACCATTCGGGATGATAGTGGAAAAGTGGCTTCAGTTTGTCTTAAAAGCAGAGGAAGTGTAACTAAAAACTTGTCTATAATCCCACCCATTTTATATAGGTACTAAACTACAGTGGAAAAGCAAACTAAACCTATCCAGTCGTGACGAACAGCAATGAGTCGTGCTTACCTGGGGTCATACCATGCAGTGGAAAAGGCATAAGATGCTAAACTGATACAATGGGGAAAATAAGTATTGAACACATTACCATTTTTCTCAGAAAACACATTGCTGTTGACTTTTAATATTGCTGTTTGAAATTTTAATCGGATGTTGGTAACAACCAAAGAAATTCATATATGCAGAGTAAAACAAAGCTAATTAGTTTACAAATGAAGTTATGTGTAATAAAATTAAATGATGCAGGGAAAAAGTATTGAACATATGAAGAAAGGGAGGTGTAGAAAGGCAGTGAAAGCCCAGACAGCAGCTGAAATCTCTCAGCAGCTATTCAGCAACCCTCTACCCTTCACCATTATAAATGAATATTTGCTGCTTCAGTCCAACATCTACATTAGTAGGATGATGAAGATGAAACCAGGGTGGACATTTCAGCAAGACAATGATCCAAAACACAGCCAGGGAAACTCTCAAATGGTTTCAGAGAAGGAAAATCAAGCTGTGGATTGGCCTGGCCAATTACCTGACTTGAATCCAATAGAAAATACATAATAAAGCTCAGATTTGATAGACGAGACCCACAGAAACTATCAACATTTTTACACTCTGTTGAAGTCTGTGAAAAATCACACCTGAGCAATGCATGTGACTTCATTCTCCATATGAGAGGCGTCTTTAAGCTGCCATCACCAAAAAAGTCTTTTATATAAAGTATTAAATATGTAGTTCAGGACTTTCTCCTTGTTTTTACACATAACTAATTTTTCAGAATATTTTGTTTTGTTTTATTTTTATGTATGTATTGTTTGGGTTTTACTAGAACCTGGTTCAATCCCATGTCAACAGCTTCTATAGAAATATTATTCCCCGAAAAAAATCATGACGTGTTCAATACTTATTTCCCCCTCATAAGTAAGGCTGATAATAGTTTCTCATCACTCCATAGATCTTAACTAATGAGGAGAAGAGAGCCAGTTATGATCGCTATGGACAAACGGACGACACTCAACCGTATGGTCACCGCCATCACGGTTTCCGGCACTTTCATGACAATTTCTACTTCGACGAGTCTTTCTTCCACTTTCCCTTCAACAATAAGGGAGGCCGGGACTTCGCTGACAGCAAGTACACGTTACACTTCAACCAATATGTCAACGAAGTCGTTCCCAACAGCTTCAAGAGGCCTTACTTGATCAAGATCACCTCAGACTGGTGCTTCAGCTGCATCCATATCGAGCCAGTCTGGAAAGAAACTGTGCAGGAATTGGAAACTCTGGGTGAGAAATTTGGGTAGTGCTTACAGTTGAAGTCAGAATTATTAGCCTCCTGAATTATTAGCCCCCCTGTATATTTTTTCCCCAATTTCTGTTTAACGGAAAGAAGATTTTTCAATACATTTCTAAACATAATAGTTTTAATAACTCATTTCTAATAACTGATTTCTTTTATGTTTGCCATGATGACAGTACATAATGTTTTACTAGATATTTTTCAAGATACTAGTATTCAGCTTAAAGTGACATTTAAAGGCGTAACTAGGTTCAGCCACCTCCGGGGTGTCGAAGATACGCTCACCATTGTGAGTGATGCAGAGATGAGCTGGGTAGATCATGCCGAATCGTATTCCCTTCTTGTACAGCTTTGACTTAATTTCGCTGAAAGCAGCGCGTTTCCTTGCAACTCCTGCACTAAAGTCCTCGTAGATTTTAATGGAGTGACCTTGATAGGAGATATCTTTGTGTTCATTGGCCCATCGCAGTACAGTATCTTTGTCCAGAAACCTGTGAAATCTGACAATGAATAGCCGTGGTCTATTACCTTGATGGGGTCATGGGTGCCAAACTCAGATGAACGCGATCAATTTCAGGTGGGGCCAACAGGATGTGGTGAATTCTCTTGGATTTCTAACCTCAATCCCCTCTGGAAAGCTGACCACTCGTAGATTCTGTTGCTTCAATCGAGAGACCAAATCATCCACAGTAGACCCCAACGTAGCATTTAAATCCGACACCGCTGTTAATTCGGCTTTTAATGAAGTAACTTCGTTCTCCAACTCGGTAATCCTGCTGCTGTGATCTGTAAGGGCTGTCTCCATCTTCGAAGTAGTGGCCATATGAGAAGCCAAAGTACCGTGAATACCATCCAAAGATGTTTGTAAAGGCCACAAGGAAGAGTTCACTAAAGCAGTAAATTCCTCTGTTAAACTTCGCCTTGACTTCTCAAGCTCTGACTTGAGCACCTCTGCCGTTAAAGGAACAGGCGCTGCCGCCATGTGGGATGCCTCGAAGTCTTGGCCTGGGGCTTCGTGGTCTGCAGCACTGCCAGGTTTTTTATTTTCGCCCATTCCTGCACCTGATCATTAAAGACACTTTAAATCGTGTCGAATATAAGAAATGACTGCTGCAGTTGACACAAACTAAGGAAAAAGTCGGAGAAAGGACAACATGTGACCTCTCACTACATCGTGAAACCGGAAGTCCAGGCTTAACTAGGTTAATTAAGCGGGTTAGGGTAATTGCAAATCATTGCATAACATTACATAATGGTTTGTTTTGTAGACAATTGAAAAATCATATTGCTTAAGGGGGCTAATAATATTGACCTTAAAATGAAAACTGCTTTTATTCTAGCTGAAATAAAACAAGTAAAACTTTCTCCAGAAGAAATAATATTATAGGAAATACTGTGAAAAATTCCTTGCTGTTAAACATCATTTGGGAAATATTTGGAAAAGAAAATAATAAATAAAATCACAGGAGGGCTAATAGTTTTGACTTCAACTGTATGTTCGAGTTATGAGTTTGTGAAGTTGAAATTACAAACTGTTTTTCCCCACCTCTAGGGATTGGGATTGGTGTGGTTGATGTCGGTTACGAGCGACGTTTAGCAAATCACTTAGGCGCCCATCAGACTCCATCCATCCTTGGTGTCGTCAATGGAAAAGTCTCTTTCTTTCATTATGCTGTCGTTAAAGGACACTTGATACAGTTTGTAGATGATTTGCTGCCACAGAGACTAATTGAAAAGGTTAGTGATCGTCTTCATGCACATCTAATAGTGTATTTATGGTCCAGATTGCTCACAGTTCATTTCATATTACTGTTTTAGGCTAACGGTTTCAGTACATGATATGTTCAGTAAAAAAACAGGACACTATCAAATAAAAATATCTATTAGCAAAAGCACAAATGACTACAATATAGCAAAGATACTACTAAAATAAACAGTGCTTTTCAGCTTTTCCAGGTATCAATAGTTTTCAGGTACAGAAACTGAATAATGTTGCTTGATTAACATTAAAAACACAGAAAGCGGGATGTTTTCACTTTAAGACAATCCACCGATGCAGCACACAGAGAACGTTACAGACAACCAGTGTTGGGGAAAGTTACTTTTGAAAGTAATGCATTACAATATTGAGTTACTCCCCAAAAAAGTAACTAGTTGCTTTACTTGGTAAGTAATGCGTTACGTTACTTTTGCATTACCGTTCTTTACCTTTGCTGAGGCTTGATCTGTCAGAACTTGCAGGTTTTTTCTTTCTTTTTTAAAAAAAAAAGGAGCTCTGCAGTTAACAGTGCACTGTATAACCTTCATTTACCTTCAAAAAACACCTAAAAAAATAAGAATTAAGGATAATGTTATTTTCTGAGAACTTCCTGACCCCAGAGCTATACTTGCCATACAGAAAAGTTTAAAGCAATGTGTTAGCTACTTTTGTATTTTTGTCTTATTAGTTATGTTAAAATCACTGTCCATTGAGACAATACCCTTTTACTTTTCTTTAATGCATTCAAAATAATGAACGCCTTTCTCTCATTGAGAGAATCAATTAAAATAATAAGTAACTCGCATTACAATATTATTATATAACTCAAATATTATTACTTAATTTCTAAGTAATGCGTTACTTGGAAAAGTTATATTATTAATTATTAATATTATTAATATTATTAAAAGTAATAATATTGTTTACGTCGGCAATTATTGGACATAACTGAGTTTTACCGTTCAGAAGCAATACTTGTCGTTACTTTCATTCACACCTCCAGATGGGTTCACGCATTGAGGTTCAATATTTCAATAACAAAAGCTTATGAATTTAGTTTAAATAGACATTACGCATGGACATACATTCAAACATGCACAGATCCAGTTCAGAGAGTAATTAAATGCATGAGAAAAAATGCAAAATGCAATTAGCAAATTTAAATGCAAAACCGAAAAACTCAATTTGCATATGAAGGGTTCAGATGCAAAAACCTCTAAATGCCATCTGAAATTTTAAAAACGAACATTTTTCTCAACCTCCTATGTTAATAATAATAATAATAATTCCTTAGATTTATATAGCGCTTTTCTGGACACTCAAAGCGCTTTACACACTTTTGGGGGAAATCTCCTCATCCACCACCAGTGTGCAGCATCCACCTGGATGACGTGATGGCAGCCATATTGCGCCAGACCGCAGACCAGCTGATTGGTGGAGAGGAGACAGAGTGATGAAGCCAATTATCATATTGGGATGGTTAGGAGGCCATGATGGACAGAGGCCAGTGGGCAATTTGGCCAGGATGCCGGGGTTAGACCCCTACTCTTTTTCGAAGGACATCCTGGGATTTTTAACGACCAAAGAGAGTCGGGACCTCGGTTTAACGTCTCATCCGAGTCCCCATCAATATACTGGGGTGTTAGGACCCACACAGCGCCCCCTGCTGGCCTCACTAACACCACTTCCGACAGCAACCTAGTTTTCCCATGTGGTCTCCCATCCAGGTACTGACCGGGCGCAGTCCTGCGTAGCTTCAGTGGGTGACCATGTGAGAGTTACAGAGAGCTAGCTGCCAGCCAAATGTTAAGTTATTTTACTTTACAGCTAATGAAAATACCCTATTCATCAACATAAAAGTGAAATTGCTGAACCTACCCAGAAGAACCTGAGAAAAAAGCTAATTTTAGAAGAAAAGTTTAGATGGCATTTAGAGGTTTTTGCATCTGAACTATTCATATGCAAATTAAAGGGTGGAGGTCATACAGAACTACTGAGTATTGTGGCATCCCTACTATTTATATCCTCTTATGGACTCAAAACTTTTGATTTGTGGGTTTGTAGGTTACAGATAAGAACAACCAAGAGTTTCTGAAGAGCTGGCATGAGCTGAACAAGCCACATGTGCTCCTGTTTGACCAAGTGCCTTCGGTTCCTCTGCTTTATAAGGTAGAGTTGGTTAGCAGCCTCCAGAATTGTTGTTGTTTTGCCAACACACTATCAAATTATGTTATTTATTTATTTCCAATAGCTTACAGCGTTTGCTTACAAGGATTATGTGCAGTTTGGATATGTGGATCAAGGTCTTTCTGAGACTGCTGAGCTGCTCAGAAAGTTCAACATAAACACTTATGCGCCAACCATGCTGGTCTTCAAAGAGGATGTGGAGAAGCCTGCCGACATAATACAGGTAGGTCTGTTTTTTTTTTTAAGGGTAGAATTCAGAAACACTTATTATAAGCGACGCTACACTCAAAAAATGACTTTTGGTGCTTGTTCAAAGTACTTATTTAAAATGAGTTGAAACCCAATTCTTACATTTTTTTGGGGGGCAACTTAATTTTTTTATGTTCAATCCACTTAAATTTGTAAAAAATGATGAAGTTAACTTAATCGATTTGTGTTGGGACAATATAAAGGAATTGTGTGGAACCTAGAAGTTTTTACAGTGCAGTGGACATTGAGTAAAGTGCAGCCAGAAACGTATCTCTCCTGCACATGTAACTACTGTTATCAAAAGTACCAGCCGCCACAATACCAATAGCTACTGTGATTTTAACAAATGAGTGCTGTTTAGTGGGTTTGCTAAACATCACTGACTGGCACCTCAAAAGATATGCTTGAGTTGTTTACAATAAAAATAAATTAAAAATCTGGCTGACAACATAGGAAGTAATTTCATTAAAAGCAATTCAAACATTGGCAATAAAAAAAAAAACATTAAGCATTTAATTCCACCGTACACAATTGTGATCATGTCTTTTTTCATGTCTTGTTGTTGGCTTTGGGCTAGACATTTAGCCTTTTAAAAGAGTAAATACAGTATATTTGAATTAAATGTTTCAATGTTACATGACCAGATAAGCTGACATACCGTACTTCCTGCTTGCACATCTAAAAGAAACAAGAGTTGGAAATTTGTTAACTGTCACAAGTGTAACCAATAATAAAATTGCTAATAATTTAAATGAATTAAAAGTGAAGTGACGTGTCCAAGTTTTCTGTGCCATACTTGGAATCTGTACATTTAACCTATCCAAGTGTGCACAAACACTCCAATGCAAAATGGCAATGCTGTTTCTCACAATTTTCCCTCCACATTTTAAAGGGACAGTTCACACAAAATTAAATTTGTTGTTAACAGACTCACCCTTATATAATCCAACATGCAACTTTTCTTATTTCTTAACATTAAGGTTACTGTGAACCGGAAGTTGCTGAGACTTTTTTCGGTACGTTGATTTACTTCTAACTAAAACTGAATATTGAGTAGGGGGCGGGGCTTTCTTTTTGTGCATCATTTCTTCATAGCAAACTAACAATAAGAGGGGCTTACGGGTTAAAGTCCGTGTGAAATCTAAATTTACAATGCTTATTTTGCTAGCCCAAATTGTTATTCTTTAGGTGAATGATTAATTTGTGCGAGTTAATCCACTGAAAAGAAAACAGTTTGTTTTGGTAATCTTCAATCAAAGTCTGACCATTTGCTTGCACGTTTAGAATGACAGTTCTCCTCTGATGATGTCAGTTTGACGGCTACAGCCACAGTATTTCCTTACCAAGCCCCTCTTACTGTTAAGGCTGATTTATACTTCTGCGTCAAGCGTACGGGTATGGTCCGCTGCAGCCTTGCGTGGTCGCATAGCCCTCGCCGATGCTGACGAGCACCTCTCAAAAAATGTAACTATAAGTCACAACGACGTGTAGCGCAAGCTCTGTGATTGGTCGGCTTGGTAGCGGTGACGAATGTGGGCGGTGACGAATGTGGGCGGTGCTGAGAGCAACGATCCCGTTGGAGAAAGTGTTTACAAGTGTCGAGTTCCGTGAAGGAGCTCCAGATAGAAACTTCTGTTTTGTGTTTATCTCATGATTAAAGTTGTTGCACGTCCGCCGGTTCCTACCTCTGAATGAGTAAGTTTTAGCTACTTGTACATTAAGGTAGCGTTAAGAAATAACAAAACACCCGTGAAGAAACTCGACACAGAGGAACATAAAAACCTACTGCCAGCTAGCATTTCGGAAGTGTTATTGCAGAGCAACACAAACAGCATGCATAAATGCACGACTATGTGCAAGGCATGTGCCGTGGGTCATGGCGATCACTTGACGCAGAAGTATAAACCAGCCTTTAGTCTGCTATGAGGGAATGATGTGCAAAAAGAAAGCCCCGCCCCTACTTAATATTCAGTTTCAGTTGGAAGTACATCAACAAACTAAAATAAAAGTCTCAGCAACTTCCTGTTCACATGGACTAAAAAAAATCATTCGGTGCAAGAAACCGGACATTATTTACAACATATTACCATTAATCAACAGTCTTGAGTGACATTTTTTTGGGGGGGAAATCATGGTTATATGATACGTTTGAGAAGATATTATTTTTGTGTACGCCTCTGTCTTCGAATTAACGGCTCTTTTAGGCTAAAGGGATGAAGAAGCAGATAATAGACGAGTTCATCTTCAACAACAAGTTCCTCCTGGCTCCTCGTCTGGTGAATCAAAAGCTATTCGATGAGCTTTGTCCTGTCAAACAGTTCCATCGACGCAGGAAGTAAGATGTCTGTGTAATGCATACAAATTTGAATATGAAGCAACTCGTCTTTTTCTAAATATCTACAATGTTATTTTTTATACAGATATTGCATTCTACTCATTACTGGTGAAGACGAGTCCTACATCAACGGAAATGAAGCCTTCCTCTCGCTAGCCTCTGCTAACACTAATGACGTATTGCGATTTGCGTACGTTTACCATCGACGTCAACAGCCTCTATGTGACGTTCTGCTAAAGGACAAAGACAACACAGCACCACAGGTAGACCTTTTCTCCTATGGGCAGTTTAGTTTATGTTGAACAATATGTTGTTTTTTTCACCGATTAATCCGTTTTTGCCTCAGGTGGAGAATGGAGCAATAGATTTGATCAAAATAGTGACTTTGATGTTACATTTGTTCACAAGATTGCTAAAGCCTTACCTGTTTAAGTTCAGTTTAGGTTGTATTATTTGAAGCATTCGTTGTTTCACTATGTAAGAAATGTTATTTGCAACTTGAAATGTTTTAATTTGGTTTAAGTTGGGTTAATTATTTTGAATTTATTACAGAACATTTTCAAGATTTAGTCAGTTTTGGTAATTTTGTAATAAAGCTAAGCACTACGGTAGCCCACATTTCAAGTAGACCAAAAAAAGTATCGCTAAATTGACCTAAGACAAGAATGAGTGTTCAATAGTTTTAGTGTCTTTTAACTTTGATGAGAGGTTTTGAACCAAATGTTGACTACTGTATTTTACATTGATAGTTTACTGTAATATTATTGATATTGCAAATTATCAGTAGATCAATTGGTTATTGGTTAATAAGGTATTGGTTATTGTCCTATTAAATGTATCAGTATTGGCAAATCCAGTATTAGTGCTCCTCTTGAGTGGAATGTTGAGTTGGAATGTTATTTAATTTAGATTTATTAGGGACATTAAATGGGCGACCCGGTGGCGCAGTGGGTAGCACAGCAAGAGGGTTGCTGGTTTGAGCCCTGGCTGGGTCAGTTGGCATTTCCGTGTGGAGTTTGCATGTTCTCCACGTGTTCGCGTGGGTTTCCTCCAGGTGCTCCATTTTCCTCGCACAGTCCAAGGACGTGATGTAGGTGAATTGGGTAAACTAAATTGTCCGTAGTGTATGTGTGTATGTCCTGGTCCTCCAGATTAGTGGTTGAGCATTGGGCTAACAACTCACCTTGTAAAAACATGATGTTACATAACACCAATATGGTGCAGCTAAATATCAACTTCGATATAAATGGCCCTGGGAGTAAGTTGTATAGGTGTTCATCTTCCATGTCACGGAGATGACTATTGAGAATTATTGTGTTTACATGAGGCAAAGTATAATCACAATATTGCCAAAATCCTATAATAATCGCATTAAGATGGTCCATGTAAACATACTCATTGACCACACTGCAGACGTTACAGTTTACAGCACCATCTGTTGGTCAAAAGTGGTAAACCATCAATTATATTTGACTAAAATGACTTTAAAATGTCTTTAATAGCTTATTTGCTAGGCCCACACGGAATCCGCACGCACAGAAATCCGCAGATTTTTAGCCCATCATTGAGTTTATTTGTTTACTTGTGTAAATGTGTGTACATTTATATTTATTCAGTTTTAAAATTAATTTCAGTAATATTATTGACAAATATGAAAATTTTCATACGATTTATTTACAATACAGTTTCTAAAGTAATATTTTCTGTCAAAATTCTGCGCAGAAATAGCAAAAAATGTCCCCAGATTCTGTCTGGCCCTACCTATTGTACTTTTAGATAATGGAATCACTATTTACATTTAAGTTTTACACAAGTCAGCAGCTCAGATGTCTGTGTGTATTGAGCAGGTGGTGATTTTGGAGAGGCGCAACGGAGCTGGAAAGATTCTGTATAAGCCGCTGTTGGGAGGATGGAACGGCAGTAAGGAGGACAAACACAAACTCCTGGAGGAGCTGGAAAGACTGAGGAAAGATCCCTCCATCCTCAACTACGACGCCATCCTGCCAGAGCTCAACAATGAGTTTGCCTCGGTAAGTCTCACTGGGTTTGCTTTTCATGGAGCGTCTTTAATTGAGAAACGAGCGCTGACCTACATGCCCGTTTCAGTAGTGCATGTGATCCATGTCCCAAAAGTGTTTTGAATTTGTTGGATTCTACTGTTTAATGTAACCGAGGTCAATTCTGTTTGATTTCAGATGTTTTTAGTAAGATGGATTTACACAGCATATGATTACTTATCTGAAATTATCGACGACCTTCTTCATAATAACTGGTAAGAGAGTTGATTGACTGTTCGCTAAGCTATGCCCCCTTGGGTAGTGTTGCTAACGAAACATCCCTTGAGAATGGACTTGAACTGGTTATTTCCTTTAAAAAAATCTTAAGTTATTATTGTGCGAGCTTGAATTAATTGAGGCTATATAAAAATGTCACGGTCCCATGAAGTAGGGCTGTGCGATATGGGCAAAAGAAACCTATCACGATTTTCTTGAACAATATTGCGATTTCGATTTTAATGACGATTTTGACACGCTTTACAGTAAGAATCAGAAACATATTTCCAAAGGAAAACAATTAGATATTTATCAAAGACCTGTAACATATCTCTAAAACAGACATAAGGCAAAAAATAAAATAAAAATCACCTCGTAAAGGTGTAACAAATTGTCTGTAGAACAGACATATGGCAAAACAAATAAATAGGCTACTGTGTGTGTGTGTGTGTGTGTGCACGCCATCAAACTCAAGTCTCCGATTTTCTGCTTGACCACATATCAGAAGTAGTTGTGTGTACTTTTCTACGTGCCCACAGAATGTTTTTTTGCCATGCATAGATCATAGACCTCTTTGTGACACTGCCATGAAATAGGCTGTTTACATATCGTGTCTTTTGCGAGCACAAGTTTGTTATTTCCAATGAAGGCACGGCTTGCACGTGTGCATATTGGGAGCAACGCGCACGCGTATTTCAGGCGCACCCAGCTGAAAACATGTCAACTTTTCAGAATGCCACACCACAAGTCACGTAACAAGAACTTACCAATCATACAATCTTCATACTTGTATGGAATATACACATTTCAGTAATAACAGTAGGCTAAATACCTCAGACAAACAAAACCCAGTGCTTTTTCATTTTCTCCATAAATAAAACTTGTATCGGATCTGCAGCAATGTTTTGTTAGTTTGTCATCCTCTGAGAAAATGGCTGACGATCGTCTAGCAACGACAAATGAGCGCGAGAGCAAAGCGTGTTAAAAATTCTAAAAGAAGCGACGTTCCTCGCGCTTTCCAACCACTTTTAGACACAATATGTGACTGACAGGTCTTACAAATTACCTGGTTCTGCGATAAGTCAGCCTTCCTGTATCCAAAGTAATCCCACATCCCCGGATGTTGACTTTTTTTGGACAACAAAAATTGTCATTAAGAAAACAAAAACAAAATTGTCATTAAGATCAGTCTTCTGTTCTTGCGCTCTGTTTAGGCACGCTGCATTATGACTGGTTCAAACAGCATACTGTGGGAGCAGTGTAGTCAGGACTGGAGCGCACAAAAAAATCGTGTTGTTAGAAATCGCGCATGTTCAAACCACAATTTCAATTAATCGCACAGTCCTACCGTGAAGTGCTCTGAAATTTGCATTTTTTTTATTCGATGTTTGACGTAATCTAAACTGAAACACAAAGAGAGGGTGGGGCATATAGTAGCTCCTCCCCTTTTAAAAAAACAGTCAGTAGCATTTCGTTTTTATCACAGCTCTGCCAGTGAGAGTGGTTGAGCTCAAGTGCATCAAATGAAAAGCAAATGAGAAACATCTTGAAGGGGGCGGGGCATGTCAGATACTACAGAGCATTTGATTGGTCAGAAGATTTGATGATAAACTGAAGTATGAGGTGACGTGAGTAAAACTGTTGATCCATTTAGGCGGAAGTGACAAACTGCAAACTTTACATGTTTATAACGGTTTTATATTTTCTAAACGCAAATTTTGTCACTGTTTTGTAGCACACTAGCTTATAGATATCCTTAAAACTAACATACTGATAATAACATCTGAAAAACATTATTTTAATCTCTCTGGACCTTTAAATTAGGTAGTAACATAATTTAAAATTGCAACTATGAATGGCAACAAATGCTTAGGTGGGATTGGTCAGTAATATTTCTAATATATGAATATTTCAAACCTCAAAGTTAATTTTCTTTTTTTCTTATTTTGCAGGCGTGAGATGATGCCCCTTCTGTCCTTAATATTCTCTGCACTCTTTATTTTATTTGGCACTGTAGTTATTCAAGCTTTCAGGTGAGATTAAGTGCATTTATCATTTTGATTCGTCTTTTAATGGGAAATGCATAGACATTCAACACTGTTGTTTGCAATTTCAGTGACTCGAGTGAGGAAAAACATCCCAAAATGAAAGTGAAAGAGACCAAGAGTGAGAACGGTTCGCCAAACACCTCCAACACATCCAGGTTCATTATATTACATTGCAAGTGCATATTACACACATCCTTCTGGAAATACTGTGTTGTTTCTTGAAGGATCCACAATTGTGCTGTTAAGTTTAGTTATGGTTATTCATGAGTCCCTTGTGTGCCTGAACAGTTAACCTGGCCATTGTTCTTCAGAATAAGTCCAACAAATTTTTTTTTTTTTTTGGTGAAAACCTTTGAAAAGAATCTTTTTTTGTTTCATGTAGTACACTACCCGACAAAAGTCTTGTCCCCTATCCAAGTTTTAAGAACAACAAATAATAACTTGACTTCTAGTTGATCATTTGGTATCAGAAGTGGCTTATATGAAAGGCAAAGGCCTCTAGATTACGCTTATTTTACCTAAGGGGGCAGTCGTGGCCTGGTGGTTAGAGTGTTGGACTCGTG
>CAIGQV010019951.1:22878849-22914656 GCA_903798115.1 Danio jaintianensis | reverse complement strand
ATACTTGGCCACACTACACTTCACTTCACTTCACTTCACTAAATAAAATATGATCATGCCTTGATTTTTAATTATTTAATTAGGACAGTAAGGTCTAACTTTGCTTTGACAAAAGTCTTGTAACTTAACAGAAATAATGTACAGTATAGAATATAAAGGTATGGTGCAGTGGAAAAAGAATTAATATTGTGTATGACTCCCATGAGCTTGGAGGACTGCATCCATACATCTCTGCAATGACTCAAATAAATTATTAATAAAGTCATCTGGAACGGCAAAGAAAGCGTTCTTGCAGGACTTCCAGAGTTCATCAAGATTCTTTGGATTCATCTTCAATGCCTCCTCCATCTTACTCCAGACATGCTCAATAATGTTCATGTCTGGTGAGTGGGCTGGCTAATCCAGGAGCACCTTGATCTTCTTTGCTTTCAGGAACTTTGATGTGGAGGGTGAAGTATGAGAAGGAGCGCTATCCTGCTGAAGAATTTGCCCTCTCCTGTGGTTTGTAATGTAATGGGCAGCACAAATGTCTTGATACCTCAGGCTGTTGATGTTGCCATCCACTCTGCAGATCTCTCGCACGTCCCCATACTGAATGTAACCCCAAACCATGATTTTTCCTTCACCAAACTTGACTGAGTTCTGTGAGAATCTTGGGTCCATGCGGGCTCCAATAGGTCTTCTGCAGTATTTGTGATAATTGGGATGCAGTTCAACAGGTCATTCATCTGAAAAATCTACCTTCTGCCACTTTTCCAAATGATCAGCTAGAAGTCAAGTTATTATTTGTTGCTCTTACAACTGGGATTGACGAAAAGACTTTTGTCAGGTAGTGTACTGCCTTTCAAAAGCTACAGAAGTTACTTACATGATTCACAGAAGACAGAATATGTTAAATTTACCCCGATCTTCAAATTCAAAAGGTTTTATATGTAAACTATACTGTAAGTAAACTTCTTGTACATGAAATGTCTTATTCAGGTCTATGGGGAATAAAAAATAACATGCATTTTTTGTATTATCCCTCTTATTTTGGTAAATATTTAACATTTAACAGATTTTACAGAAGGGGTGTGCAAACTTTTCTGCACAACTGTATGTATGTGGGTATATATTATAAACATATTATATATAAATAACAATTACTAGTTATAATAATAAGATTGCAAAAATACAATCATTATATATTTATTTTTTTCTGCTCATACAACATTTAAAACAGTTGTGTGGTGTGTTTTTAGGCATTCTGGGTTTAATGAATACAAATGATAATTCTTTCCTATTCTAATTTTATAATTAGAATAGATAATTTAATAGAATAATAGAATAGATAATTTTTTCCTAATCATTTTCTGTCTCCAGTAGTCGGCCGCCAAAGAAGAACTTTGTGGAGGTGACAGAGTTGACTGACATCACATATACCAGTAACCTGGTGAAGCTGAGGCCGGGTCACATTAATGTAGTGCTGGTTCTTACTGATGGCACCAAAAACATCCTGCTCAGCAAGTTTGCCAAGGAGGTTTATTCATTCACTGGGTGAGCCTTCATTATATGTCGTACCTAAAGTGATATCGTCTAAAAAGACGCACAATACACCACCAGTCAAGAAGCATATTCTGCTCACCAAAGCTGCATTTATTTGATCAAAAATACTGTCAAATTGTGAAATATTACCATAATTCAAAATAATGGTTTTCTTATTGAATGTAGGTTAAAATGCTAATTATTTCTGTGATTCAAAGATGAATTTTTAGCATCTTTACTAGAGTGTCACATGAGACTTCAGAAAACATTCTAATACGATGATATGCTATTCTTTCATAATCAATTATTATTGGTATGGGGCGGCACGGTGGCTCAGTGGTGACCACTGTCGCCTCACAGCAAGAAGGTCGCTGGTTCGAGTCCTGGCTGGGCCAGTTGGCATTTCTGTGTGGAGTTTGCATGTTCTCCCCGTGTTGGCGTGGGTTTCCTCCGGGTGCTCCGGTTTCCTCCAGTCCAAAGACATGTGCTATAGATGAATTAGATGAACTAAATTGGCCGTAGTGTATGAGTGTGTGTGAATGTGAGAGTGTATGGGTGTTTCCCAGTAATGGGTTGTGGCTGGAAGGGCATCCGCTGTGTAAAACATATGCTGGAATAGTTGCCGGTTCATTCCGCTGTGGCAACCCCTGATAAATAAGGGACTAAGCCGAAGGAAAATGAATGAATGAATATTATTGGCATTCGATCATTAATGATTCTTATAATTAAAATTATTACCAATGCAGAACTTTTTTCCCTGCTTCATAGTTTTGTGGAAACGGATACATTTTTACTTAGGATTCTCTGATGAAAAGTAAAAAAAAAAAAACTGAATATATTTGAAATGTACAGTATATTTACATTCTAAATTACATTTTAAATGGCAAAGATTACAGTTTCTACAAAAATCTGTAGCAGCCCAATAGTTTTTAACATAGAAAAGAAATAATAAAGATTTGTTTTGAAAAGCAAATCATTATATTAGAATGATTTCTGAAGGGGCATTTGACACTGAAAGACTTTAAATGGACAATTTAAATAGAAATTAACTACATTTATTCAATTCAATTCAAGTTTATATGTATAGCGCTTTTCACACTAGTTATTGTTTCAAAGCAGCTTTACAAAAGGTGCACATTATTGCATTACAATCAAAATCAGAAAAGTTAAGGTTATTAGTTAGTTAGCATAACTTTATTCTTTACTAATAACTTTAACTTGTAACTAACTAATGGCTTTTAACAGTTAAAGTTATTATACATAAACAGAGTTATTCTATATAAAGTTATTATATATAAACATTTAATAATTAAACAGTCACACTGCTAATGTAATGAAATCATATTTGGAGAGAAAAAGAGCTGATGAAACAAAGACAGTCATGAAATGGCCTCCACAGAGTCCAGACCTGAATATTATATACAGTATGTATAGACAATTTTATGGGCAGTATGAGATTCACCTGGAGAGAAAAAGAAAGATAGAACATGCTAAATCTAAGGAAGAACTTGATTTAAATAGCACATAATTTCAGAAAAGACTCGATGACACCAAGATGGTTGGTGCTAAAGAGGTCACGTTAAACACAGACGTTTGATGCTAGTCTTTTGATTCCAAAAGTTACTTTGTTATGAATATTGTGTACATATTTCCCATATTTTCTGTTTGTATATTAAAGGTATAGTTCACCCAAAAGTAATGACCCTGCACTTGCTCCATACCTTTTAGATAGATAGATTTGTGCAAAAGTCTTAGCCTCCCAAAGCTGGTGGTGGTCTAAGACTTTTGCACAGTACTGTATATTTCCTCTTCCTCACAGGAGTTTGACGCTCCACTTCTCCTTCCTGAATGTGGACAAACACAGCGAATGGATGGCGGCGGTGCTGGAATTCGCCCAGGACGCCATGCAGATCGACACGGACGAGGACGAAATGGGTGCTCGTAAAGCCGACTACACCGGCTACGTCCTAGCGCTCAATGGCCATAAGAAATACCTGTGTCTCTTTAAGCCAGTCTACACAGGAGAAGACTTGGACGGAAAAGCAGAAGAGGAAGGAGGAGTATCGCGGTCCAGAAAAACGACGCGTTCTCGATCCACAACTCTTCAGATCCACCACAAACTGGACCGACTAGGCTTGTGGATGGAGTGGCTGATGGAAGGGACTCTGCCGCGCTACTACGTCCCAGCCTGGCCTGGTCTGGACAAGATCACTGTCAATAAATAAAGCCGCACTGAAGCTAGCTTGCTAATGCTGGAGCTAATTCTCAAGCTGGTTTAAAAGCACCAAAAGGCCTCGGCGAATGCAGGCTTGTTGCCGCTCGGAGCGCAGATGATGGCGAGTGACTTTCGTTTAGCGTTTAGAGGAAAATGGTTAAAGGTGCTTGAATCCTACATCGAAACCCTAGCTTACATGTAAAAGCTGAAATACAGTGGGGGAAATAAGTATTGAACATGTCATGTTTTTTCCTGGGAATAATATTTCTAAAGGAGATGTTGACATGGGATTAAAACAGATTTTGGTAAAAACCCAAACAATACAAACATAAAAATAAAACGAAACAAACAAAAAAATGAGTTCTGTGTAATAACAATGAAATGACAATGAGAAAGTACTGTACTACTGAAACGTATTTAATACTTTATATAAAAGGCTTTTTTTGTGATGGCAGCTTAAAGACGCCTCTCATATGGAGAATGAAGTCACATGCATTGCTCAGTTTTTCACAGACTTCAACAGAGTCTGAAAATCTTGATGGTTCTGTGGGTCTCGTCTATCAAATCTGATCTTTATTTTGTGTTTTCTATTGGTTTCAAGTCAGGTGCTTGGCTGGGCCATTCTACAGCTTGATTTTCTTTCTCTGAAAGCATTTGAGAGTTTCCTTGTCTGTGTTTTGGATCATTGTCTTGCTGAAATGTCCACCCTGGTTTCATCTTCATCATCCTGCTAATGTAGATGTTGGACTGAAGCAGCAAATATTCATTTACAATGAGGAAGGGCAGAGGGTTGCTGAAGAACTACTGAGAGATTTCAGCTGCTGTCTGGGCTTTCACTGCCTTTCTACACCTCCCTTTTTTCATATGTTCAATACTTTTCCCTGTGTCATTTCATTTTATTACACATAACTTCATTTGTTAACTAATTAGATTTGTCTTCTTTGCATACATGGATTTCTTTGGTTGTTACTAGGGGTGTCAAAATTAATTGTTTCTTCGGTGCACCGCGATGCAGACGCGGACAATTCGATATCGGTTCAGTAATAGATCATAACCGGTTATTACGTACTGACGTCATTTATCTCATATGTGCTATGTCGCTGTAGCTTACTATGGTGAGGGAGGCGAGCGCAAGTAAATAAAACACAGAAACTACTTAAAAATGCACAAACTCTGCACAATTCAATGCGTGAGTGTTTGCTGGACAGTCTTTCACTGACAGGGAAGTTAGAGCAGAAGCCCCTATTTCACTGCAGTTGAGAAAATGAAAGTAAACTCCATTTCTCTCTCTCTCTCTCTCTCTCACTGTGGACCTCTGACCTGCTGGCGTGACGTTTCCTCTCCTCTCGGTTCTAACAGCGTTACTTCTAGATCCAGACACGAACGTGTCTTCAGAGCGACTTTTCTCCACAGCGTCTATCATGGATCAGCTGTGATCGCCGCTGCCGTTTATCAGTGTCACTCATCGGTGAACAGCGCCAGAGCGTTAGAGCCAATCACAGCCCTTTCTGTTGAGCGCGGGACCAATCATAGGGGTGTAAGAACTCGCTCGACAATGCTCAGAAAGCGAGCGGGATATTTACATTTGTTTATTTGCTATAAATGCTCATGTTGTTCTGTGCATGTACTTGAGTTTTTAAAGGTACAGTTCTGACTGTTTGTATTACAGGACAAAATTGTATTATAAATAATATATAAATATAAATATCTATAAATTTTTCTTGTGCTGTGAAGTAAAATATAAAATTGTTTATGGAAAGCATCGTCAACGCACCGTGATGCACCGAGATATCGAATTGAACCGAATCGATGGCATGATAATCGTAACCGAACCGAACCGTGAGACCAGTGTAGGTTCACACCTCTAGTTGTTACCAACATCAGGTGAAAATTTTAAATCAACAGCACCTTTAGAAATATGTTTTCTGAGAAAAATGGTGACGTGTTCAATATTTATTTCCCCCGCTGTATACTTTAGGCTTTGGTTTTTGGAGATATTTACTAATGGAGGATTTACAGTCAATTTGGGTCTTTACACTGCAAAAAAAAATTTTTTATTAGATTTCTTTGTCTTGTTTCTAGCCCAAATATCTACAAGTTCTTAAATCAAGAAGCATTTTCTAGACACACATAAATGTCTTGTTATAAGAAATAATATGCCAAAATAAAGTGAGTTTTTCATTAAAACATGCAAAGTACTCTGCCAATAGGGTAAGTGAAATAATCTGTTTTTTCTTTTTGACATACTTTGAGATTATTTTGCTTGCTCCATTGGCAGATTATTTTGCTTGATTAATGGAAAAACCCACTTAATCTTGACATATTATTTCTTAAAACAAGACAATATGTTTTGCTTGTCTAGAAAATACTCCCTAGATTTAAAAATTTTCAGATATTTGGACAAGACACAAGACAAAAAATCCAAGCAAGAAAAGCATTTTTTGCAGTGTAGTGCGTATTTCAAAAAGCTGTTGGTTGAAAACTAAAAATATTAAGCTAGCGTAGCTTTCAATACTCTACATTTCCATTCTATGAACGACACCACAACATGCTGCTAGTTGAAAACCATAATGTAGCCTAACAAACAAAATCACTGTAGAGACTTTTAGTCATAACTGTTTACTCGTGACGATGCTGTGAATTTTTGTTTTATATTTTTTAAAAGACACTTTTTCCCTTTTATTTGAAACCCAATATTCTACAAAAGCGCCCTATTTTATTTTATAAAAGTAAGTTTTTATACATTTACTTTAGTTAATGCATTAAAATGAAATAATAATAAAACATGTTATTGTTCACGGATAATATATCAGTTCATGGATTATATATCACTTGATTTAAGAATTTTCCACAGTACAAATACTAACTTTCTTATCATTCAAAATGGTTGATGCCTAATGCATTACCTAATTAACGAATTGCATAAACTAAAGTATTTAACCTCAAAGTGTGTTTTTGCTATTATTACAAATTATTTTTGCCTATAAATAATATATAGGCAAAATATAATAGTATAATAATAATCCAATTTTGGTCTATAAAATAAAACAAAACAAGACTAAAACACTAGAGCTAAATTATGACTTTTAATGCATTTGTAGAATTTGAACAATACAAACATTTTCTTTGTAAACAATGATGAAAACAATAAATCTTTTAAAGATTTGAGTTATACGCTTTTCTGCTCTTATACTAAACTAATTCAATAAATTACGACTTTAAATCTTCTTTGTGCACCATTTGATCAAGTTTCTTAGGCCCTGTCCACACGAATATGGGTATTTTCAAAACCACACTTTTTTCTACACGGTTTCGCTGTTTGTCCACACAAAATTTTCTGAAAACTCCGGCCAGGGTGAAGATTTTTGAAAACTCTGGCTACAGTGTGGTCGTGTGGATGCTACAACCATAGTTTTTGCCTCATGACGTCAACATGTACGCCGTTTTCTCCTTTCTGATTGGCCAACACTTTCTGAGTTCACACCAAAACGCAAAAGACACAAATGAGGCAAATTTCATACATTTGCAGCAAACACATTACGTAATCAAGATCTTAAAAAGTTTTAAAATGGCTTAAATTTCAAAAGCAGCCTTTTAGGCCTTAAAAAGGTCTTAAATTCACTGAAATAATGTTTTGTAGGTCGTTTTAAACGGGTCTTAATTTTCCTATGTCCATGTAAAGCTACCCAATCAGGCAAACACTCATCCAATCCCTGATAAACTATTTTAATAAAACATTTAACATAGCTCTATTTATAACTGATATTGTAATAGCTAATTTACTAGCTTTGTAACCAATATGGTTTAATTATCTTTCATGCAATTACATTTGTTTGAAAGTTCTCCATGTATTTATATACCATATAGTTTGAGGACAAACTATATTAAAAATACTTAATTCCCCATTTGGTGTGAACAGAGCATAAAAGTGTAATTATCGCCGCCTGTTTGTTCGGCGTGCGCTTAACATGCAAAACAATGTGTTTTGCTGTTTTCATGTGGATGGATTTTTTTATTATTTTTTTAAACGAAAGGAAAAGTTTTATTAAAAAAATACTCATGTACATGTGGACATGGCCTTAGCATTGCCAATGTTTGTGGTGGAAACACTAGCACAACATAACAGCAATACCTGTACAATATGAGCCAAATGCTTCAAGCTGTAAATAGTTACATGATTATATTAAATGTATATGTAACAACATCACATGGGTCTGATAAATGTGTAAGTGAAGGTCTTTATCAGCCTTTACAGTCACGTTCAGCTTTATAGTGCAGCTACTGTATAAAAGAGCAGGAAAAGCCTTAAAAAAACGACAAATAGTGCCAGAATTATGTATCGTTTTCATCCAAGATGTGCTGTGGCATGCAAAACTTAATCTGTTCAACAGTACATAAAGAAAGAAAAATACGTACTTGATTGGACGTATTTTCTACTATGCATTTCATTTGTTTACCTTGTTTTGTTAGTAGGATTTAGTGTATTTATCACATATGCACAGAGAGGTGTGGGTGAGTTTAATCTACTCCGTTATCAAGTCTTCCATTATTAACAATATTCATTTATTCCTATGGTGTTCAATGAACATTCATTACACTTGATGCAGTATTGATATTGTACTATATTAGCATTTTTATTTGTTTGTTTATCAATGGAAAATATCTTAAATTTAAGATAGTCAGCATTAATAACTCATGCCAGATTTTCATGGCTTATTTATGAACATTCATTAACGTTATGAACATTCATTAACATTATGATGCAGTGTTGATATTGTACTATATTAGCATTTTTTGTTTGTTTAGCAATGGAGAACATCCGAAATTTAAGTTAGTCAGAATTAATAACTCATGCCAGATTTTCATGGCTTATTTGTGAACAGTCATTAACACTATGAACATTCATTACACTTGATGCAGTGTTGATATTGTACTGTATTAGGATTTTTTTGTTTGTTTTAGCAATGGAGAATATCTTAAATTTAAGATAGCCAGCATTAATAACTCATGCCAGATTTTCATGGCTTATTTATAACAGTTTAAAATAACGGTCCATTAGTTAATGTTAGTTAATGCATATACTAACATGAACTAACAATTAGTAATTCATTACGGTATTTAGTCAACTTTGTGAACGTTAGTTAATGTTATTTAAGATAAATAACATTAGTTTATGTTAGTTCATGTTAATTCACTGTGCATTAATGTTAACAAGCACAACTTTGGATTTTAATAATGCATTAGTTAATGTTGAACTATGATTAATAAATGATGTACAAGATTGTTCATACTTAGTTAATGTTAGTAAAGACATTAACTAACTAATGTACCATTATTCTATAGTGTTACCGCATATTCACTTTTTTTTGTTTGTTTGTTTAGCAATGGAGAACATCTTAAATCTAAGATAGTCAGCATTAATAAATCATGCCAGATTTTCATGGCTTATTTATGAACAGACATTACAGTTGATGCTGTATTGATATTGTACTATATTGGCTTTCTATCATTTGTTTCATTTAGCAATGCACTGGAGAATATCTTAAATCTAAGATGGTCGGCATTAATAAATCATGCCAGATTTTCATGGCTTATTTACGGCTAAATATATTTCATGCGTATGTAACATTAACACTGTAACCGTGTGTCAATGTAACCATTTTACGAAAATTGTTCTAAAACTAAATGATCTAATAAATGTGAAGCTTTATTTCCATAATATTGTGCGGTAAGTTTATTTTATTTCCTCTATGGGATTGTCTTTTTTTGTTGTTGTTATTTTCAACTGTTTTGCTACTCCGAATAAAAGGTATCGGCTTCTAAAAAATATTAATAGTGATTTTTGTACATTAATCATGTACAGATTATAAATTGAACTGTGCAATTACCTGGAATATTTCATGATCATCTTAGAAAAAATAAAGCAATCAATAGTATTTGACTTTGGGAAGGACGCACATCATCTCAAAGAGGAGGTTGGCACCGAGCAAAGCAGTGTTTCCTATGAAGAAACAAAAAAAAGGCTCAGATTTAGACAAAAAATTGGAGATATAATAAAATATTCTGCTTTCATTTATTATTTTAATTTAAAGGTCCCGTGTAGTGCTTTGAAATGTGCATTTTTATTTGATGTTTGACTTAATCTTAACCGAAACACGAAGAAAGGGTGGGACATAGTGTAGCTCCTCCCCTTTTTATAAAACAGTCAATAGCGTTTTGCTTTATCACCCTCTGAGAGATACTAGAGAGCATTTGATTGGTCAAGATTTAATGAGAAACTGAAGTATGAGGTGACGTCAAAAAAACGTTGATCCATTTACAAGCTTAATATGTTTATATCAGTTTTAAATCTTCTAAATGTGAATTTTGTAACTGTTTTGGAGCACACTAGCTGATAGATTTCCTAAAAACTAAAATACTGATACTAACATCTAAAACAACTTTATTTTAATTTCATGGGACCTTTAAATACAGTTTTATGCAAAAATTTGGGCACCCCTCTGTGGCTGCATAGTTATGTGCTCTTTCTTTAAAACAGAAGATCACAGTGAAATGCTATTCGGTTTCTAGAGAAAGCTAGATAATGTCATGTTTTTCAGACAGAAATACGTAGTGTAGCAGTATTGAGATATGTGAAATTAAACTGAAACTGAAAAATAGGCTATGCAAAAGTTTGGGCACCCTCTCTTTTGTGTGGATTTTAAAACATGTAGTCACTTAATGCTGATTGATTACAACACAAAATTGATTTAAGTAAAGCTGCGGTCACACTAGACTTTTCTCCCCATAGACTTCCATTCATACGCATGCGAATGCGTCAGACCAGAAACGCAAGCTCGTGCGACAAGTTTCGCAGTTCGCTGCGTTGCAAAGTTCAAGCTTGGTGAACTCTGACCTGCGAAATCACATCACATGTCACATCACATGATTGCGTGAGACCAATCAAAGATCAAAACATGACCTTTCTGGACAGAAATTTAAAATATGGACCAATCGCTCGCTTTTTTTAATATCTAATCATCTTTTTTAATCCCGCCCCTTTTCGCAGCGCCGTACGACAGAATTTCACACGCACAAACTCTAATGTGACCGCGGCATGACTCAGTGAACCTTAACAATCCTAACACAGGTGCAACCAATCATGAAAAAGGATATTTAGGATAGCTGATTGCTAGTTGTGCTTCTCCTTATTGTAAACCAGAAAGTAGCAACATGGGAACCTCAAAAGAACTTCCTAATAACCTAAAACCTAGGATAATTCATCAACATGAATTAGGAGAAGGATGCAAAAAGCTACCACAAAGGTTTAAAGTCTCTATCTCCACAGTCAGAAATATAGTAAGAATATGGAAAGCTACAGGAACAGTTCTTGTGAAGGAAAGATGTGCTAGACCAAGAAAAATATCTGAAAGGCAAAGGCGAAGAATGGTTAGAACGGTCACAGACAAACCAAAGACCACCTCCAAAGAGCTCCAGGAACATCTTGCTGCTAATAATGTCATTGTACATCGTTCCACAGTCCAGCGCACTCTTCACAAAGAAGAGCTCAATGGAAGGTGATGCAGAAGAAGCCTTTTCTGCATTCTGCCAACAAGAAGAGTCGTTTGAGGTATGCAAAGGCTCATCTGGACAAGCCTGAATCATTTTGGAAAAATATACTGTGGACAGATGCCACAACCATAGGAGCTTTGTATGGCGGAAAAAGAACACAGCATTCCAGGAGAAGAACATGCTCCCTACTGTAAAATATGGTGGAGGATTCATCATGCCGTGCGTATGTGTGGCAAGCACAGGTACTGGAAACCTTGTCAGAGTTGAAGGTTGCATGAATTCCACCCAGTATCAGCAGATTCTGAGGAACAATGTTCAGGAATCAGTCAAGAGGCAGAATTTACTCCAGGGTTGGATGTTTCTGCAGAACAATGACCCAAAGCACAGTTCCAGATCTACCAAGGAATTCATGCTCAGACACGATACAATGTTCTAGAATGGCCATCCCAGTCCACAAACTTGAACATCATCAAAAATCTATGGGTTGATTTGAAAAGGGCAGTTCATGCTCGGCACCCATCCAACCTGACTGAACTGGAGACATTTTGCAAGGAAGAATGGCCCAAAATGCCATCAGCAAGAATTCAGGGACTTATCCTTGGTTATAAGAAGCGTCTACAGGCTGTTATTTCAGCAAAAAAGGTGGCTGTACAAAAGACTGATGTCATTATTCTGTTGGGGTGCCCAAATTTATGCACCTGTCTGTTTTTGTTATGACTTAACATTTATTTAATCGACAGATGCGATATAATTTATGTCGGAACTGAAATGTTGCTCTTTCCCTAGGGTATAAAATATATCCAAATAAAATTGCTGATTTGAAAGGCCTAGCAGGCTGTGGCTTGCAATTATGAAAATTATCAGGGGCGCCCAAACTTTTGCATAAAACTGTAATTTTTAACTGTAATGAAATATTACAGTAAAAACATTAGGAACTAAATATAACTTTGACTGCTTTTTTAATCTTATTGTAATTGTAGAATTTTGGGTACATTTAGGCATTTTCCATTCATTTTCCTTAAATTAAAATGATTGTAACATTTGATTTTGTTACTAATTGCTGGCTAAATTAAACCACTAACAGAGTTGACATTTTCCACTAATTTGTGCTTTAGCTTGAGATACTTATCTCAAACCAGATACCATTTCACATACATAAGCCAGATTATTGTTTTTAAAAAGTGAATGAGAAATTCAATGAAACAGAGTTGACATAATTAATCTACTATTTGTGTATCTTCAAAATGTTGTACAAATTAATGAGAGAAGATTAATGATATGCCTTAGTGTCTTCCAGAGTTTACCGTCAGAGGAAGTGACATCACTCAGAGCAAGTGGCATGGTTTTCTAGCAGTCCATTAAATATTGTTATGCCTTTTTATAACCGATGTAACCGATGGGAGTCGGGACAAACACAAATGTACTTTTTTATTACGGAAATTACAAATAATAGAGAAAGTAGATGTTTCGTACAAGAGTTTATTTATTGTAGTAGAGTAAACACAAACACACACACAAATGAAAATTAGACTTGATAATTTCATGATAAATTAAGCTGAATGTATGGTTTAGGAGGCTAAAATTTTTTTAAAAATATATATAGTGGGAGTCTTTGGGCTCTATCATACACCCGGCGCAATAAGGCGGGATTTGTTGCTATTTTCAGACCAGCCCAACTCTAATTTTTATGTTTTGCGCCACGTTGTTTAAATAGCAAATCCATTTGCGCCACTTTGTGGATTTATGGGCGTGCTGGTCTAAAAAGGAGGTGTGTTAAGGTGCATTGTTGGCGCGTTGCTATTTTGAGGAACTGAAATAGACCACGCCATTGATCAAGTAAAAGCTGGTCTAAAGTCCAGCACAGAACGCGTTAGTTATGCGCCTGGCCTGTGCAGGTCCAAACGCTTACACATTGCTTAATACACACAGGATGTACAGCAATACACAATACACAAAATAAAGGATTAAAATGTTACAAAAAATTGGGGGTAATTAAAGTGCACTTATTATTTTTTAGAGTTTTCAATGTGAACGCACTACTTAAACTATTTATACTACAAAATGGCACAGAATAGTGCATAAGTATGCGATTTGGGACGCACCTCAAGTAAAAGCTGGTCAAAAGTCCAGCGCAGAGCACGTTAGTTATGCGCCTATGCATGTTCAAACACTTAATACACACAGGATGTACAGCAATACACAAATATCTTTACATATGAAAAAAAAGATAAAGGATTAAAATGTTACAAAATTATTATTTACTACATAGATATAAAAACCACTGTCTCCATGCCTTCATGTCAGAGGGATTTTTCAGTTTATTCATGACAAGTTGCATTTGTATAATGTTATTATTATTAGCAGTATTATTTATTAAATGCATATTTATATTTGTTTTAATAAAAACAAGTTTAGATTTGTCCACCCGTCGGGGTTTGGAGACGTATGCATCACCATATGGAGCATAGGAATAGGATGCGTGTTTGGATATAACACACTTTGTTATTATTGTTCATTTATTCCTTTGATGGAAATTAGAACTGAATTTAGAAATAGTTTTGAAACAAATCTTTGCGCTTAACAAATGAAATTAAATATGTAGGCTAATGGATGTCTTCAGTGGAGTGAGTACAATGCCGTTTCCTTATCCACGAAAGTAAAGGAGTAAAGTAAAGAGTAAACAAAGTAAAGAGGCTGAATGGAGGAGGCTCGTTCTTTATCCTCGTGCTGCAGATGGTCTGTTAACTGTTTTCTTGCTAGTAAAGCGTTCAGTTTTTCCACTTACAAAGTCCACCATGTGAATAGCGAATGCGCCATGGCACGAAGCAACTGACTCTTAAAGGGAGTGAGAGATGAGACTCTGATTGGTTTAATGCACGTTATGCTCCAAACACACCCATAACTCATTAAGAGAATAAGCACAACCCTATTAGACCATGCGCCGGGGCGCAAACCTTATTTTTCCATCCTTAAAATTTAGATTTGGACACGCCCTTCATGCTTTTGCGCCATGAGCTGTAGACTTTGTGCCTAGATCGTTAAAATAGTTGTTTATATTTTTATGGCAAATTGTCCCTAAATAGTAACTTGATATAATTTGTGTTTTTATTCAAAACCTAAAAATATGATAAAAAAAAAATGAAAGTGTAATAAAAGGTTTGTCTTGGAGACGTAAAATGTACCCACAATTCTTAAATCACCCATGTACAAGCAAACGTAGCAGTATAGTTCACTAATAACATACAATTTATTTTGCGTTATTGCTATTATTCAGAAAATGAGTCACTTTCAGTTTGTATTTGGACATGAAAACTGAAAAACAAACAATTATTTTGCTTAAGATTTTTGGTTTTAAATCAAAAGATAATTGATTTAGTTTTTTACAATTTCTTTACAGGTGTTTTAAAGCACCTTTTTTAATGTCAGTGCGAGTAAACAATGACATAATTTTTATTTTGAGCTCAAATGACCCTTTAACTGGCTTATTTACCAAAGACAAAACATTACCTGTGGTGTCGTAAGGTGGAGAAACTTCAACTAAATCACAGCCGACAAGATTAAGACCTCGACAGCCTCGGATGATTTCCAGACCCTGAAAGCAGATTTCAAAAGACATTATACTTTAAACTAAACTTGCAAAAGAGCTCAGATGGCACAAATAAGACAAAGATCTAGTTGAAGCATTTTTTTTTTTAACCAAAGTTAATATTAAACTTTCATTCGCAAAATCTGAAAAAAGAGCTGTTCAAACATGAGCCTGAAATCTTGGCTGCTTCCCAATTTTTTTTATTTTCTATTGTAGAGGTTTTCAAACTAGCAAGAGAGTGCTTGTAAAAAAGATTAAATAATAATAATAATTAAATAAAATTATTAAATTACAAAAAAATCTAATCAAATAAAAAGTAAAAAAAAAATATATATATACTTAATTAAGTGCTATAGCATAAAATGAAGTATTACAAAAACAATCATACAAAATAGTTGGCTTAATGTACTAAAATATATATAATTATTACAAAATAATTAAAGAATAATTAAATGACTACAAAAATTATTACATAAAATTTAAACAAATATCCAAATTGTGAATACAAACAAATACAACTTTATTAAATAACTCATCAAATAAATGGATTAAAATGAAAAATAAAAAGTTAATATAATAATAAATATATAAAATATAAGTAAAATGTGTGAGTTATTGAATGTAAAAATGAATACATAAATGAATAAATAAATAAATAAAAGTACTATGTAAAAAATAAAGCAAAAATTGCAACTAACGGATCCTAAATATTTTCCACATATTTTGGACCCATTTTTTGGCAGTATAAATGCAGTCATTATACAATAAACTACATTGATTATAAATTTTAATATGGTGGTCTATCGCGCAAAGATTAATCATATAATTTAAATGTATGGGGGTCTTTGGTCAGTTGAGATGTCAGATGAGGAAAAGTGAATCTCAAATCATACATAGCATACTAGAGAGTGCCCATCAAAGACAGCCAACAGGCTTTTATTAGATAGTTAGAAGTTATAATTTGGTTAATCCTACCTGAATGGGTGTGAGACCTGCAATCTCAGGCGTTCCTGTGCCCGGAGCGAATGCAGGGTCCAGACTGTCAATGTCAAAGCTCAGATAAACAGGACCGCTTCCCATCTGAGAACGAACCTCCTCCATCAGCGGGACCAGAGATTTGTGCCAACACTCCACAGCCTCCACCACACGGAAACCCTGGAAACGCCACAATGGTTTATATGAGTTATAGAGATGTGGTGAAACTTGTTCTAGAATTCTGCTATTGTCAAAATGCTTCGCTATTCTCTCTAGAATATACTGTATTCTGAAGTTAAGCTGAGCTTTAGTTTTTAGCTATTAAAAACTAGCCTAAGCGCCGTCTGCTGTTTAAAATGAACCTAAAGTGCCATCTGCTGTTAAAAACTAGCCTACTGTAGATCGCAGACTGATGTTAAAAACTAACCTATAGCACCTTCTGCTGTTAAAACTAGCCTACAGTGCCATCCGCAGTTAAAAACTAACCTAGAGTGCCGTCTGAGGTTAAAAACTAGCCTAGAGCGCCATCTGCTGTTAAAATCTAGCCTACAGTATTGTCTGTGGTTAAAAACTAGCCTAGAGCGCCATCTGCTGTTAAAATCTAGCCTACAGTATCGTCTGTGGTTAAAAACTAGCCTAGAGCGCTGCCTGCAGTTAAAAACTAACCAGGAGCACTAAAACTAGAGCACTCTCTGCTGTTAAAAACTAGCCTAAAACCAGAGAACATTCTGCTGTTAAAAACTAGCCTAGAGAAACCGTCTACTGTTAATAACTAGCCTATAGTGCCATCTGCGGCTAATCAAGAGCGCTAAAACTAGAGCGCCTTCTGCTGTTAAAAACTAGCCTAAAACCAGAGAGCCTTTTGCTGTTAAAAACTAACCTAGAGCACCATCTACAGTTTAAAAACTAGCCTACAGCGCCGTCTGCTGTTAAAAACTAGCCTTGCCTAGTTTCGTCTGCTGTTAAAAACTAGCCTACATTGCAGACTGCTGTTAAAAACTAATCTAGAGCACTGCCTGCTGTTAAAAACTAGCCTACAGCACTGTCTGTTGTTAAAAACTAGCCTACAGTGCTAAAACTAAAGTGCCTTCTACTGTTAAAACCTAGCCTACAGTGCCATCCTCGGTTAAAACGAACCTAAAGCGCTGTCTGCTGTTAAAAACTAGCCTAGAGAACCATCTGCTATTAATAACTAGCCTATAGTGCCAACTGCGGTTAAAAACTAGCCTAGAGCACCTTCTGCTGTTAAAAACTAGCCTTAGAGTGCGGTCTACAGTTAAAAACTAGCATAGAGTGCTGTCTGCTGGTTAAAAACTAGCCTAGAGCACTAAAACTAGAGAGCCTTCTGCTGTAAAAACTAGCCTACAGCGCCATCTACTGTTAAAAACTGTAACTAACAAAATAAAGTTGTCCTAAAAGCATTAAACAAGACCCATTCTTGCCTTAGGACGATTTTGAAAAACAAGTTTGATCCACTTCAAATGTTTACTACTGTCAGCGCCGTCTGCTGGACAAAAGTAGTCTAGAGCGCCTTCTGCTGTTAAAAAATAGCCTAGAATGTTGTCTGCTGTTAAAAACTAAACTCAGAATCGGTTCAAGAGAGAATAGTGGTGAATTTTGAATATCTTAGAATAAAGTTTTTGCCCCAGTTCTATTTGTTTATGACTTGAGAACAACATTGTGATGAGTGCTTTTGAAATCAGAAACTTTACAAGCATCATTTGTTTTGAACCAGTGATTCTGGGTGCATATCAAAGTCAAAGTCACAGTAATTGAGAATTTAGTATATCATAACAGTTTGGAAATTTCATTTATTCACTGCTAAGGGTCGATCCCTGAGAACCAAAGAACCAGTGAATATACAGTGTATATATAGTTATTTAAATAATAAAAAAAAGAAAAGTTGAGGTTAAAGCTACAAATGTTATTGTTTCTTGTGCCTGAATGCAATAAAATCACTTTACACAGTAACAAAGAGCGGCACGGTGGCTCAGTGGTTAGCACTATCGCCTCACAGCAAGAAGGTCGCTGGTTCGAGTTCGCGTGGGTTTCCTCTGGGTGCTCCGGTTTCCCCCACAGTCCAAAGACATGCGCTATAGGTGAACTGAATAAACTAAATTGGCCGCAGTGTATGAGTGTGTAAGTGTGTGAGAGAATGAGTGTGTATGGGTGTTTCCCAGTACTGGGTTGCAGTTGAAAGGGCATCCGCTGTGTAAAACATATGCTGAAATACATGGCGGTTTATTCCGCTGTGGCGACCCCTGAATAGAGACTAAGCCGAAGGAAAATGAACACAGTAACAAATGTTTAAAATGTTATTAACCTAATACGTTCACAAAGACTTTTTGCTATTTGAAAAATACATTTACAAAAATGCACAAGCACTAAATGCACTCTATAAATGACCCCTGAATGTTGAGACTGACCAATCAACATGAAGTATTTCAGAAAGATGTGTACCTGTGCTCGGCTCCACTCATAATTATCTGGAGAATAACCGGATCCTCTGAGCCCGATCTGGGCAACCCTCTTGCAGTCCAGAAGACCCTCATCCACACAGCGTCTGAAAGGCGTCCCGTGACCAATCTTCTCCCCCAGAATCATGTCACTAGTGTCCGCATGGGCATCCACATGAATCAGGCCTACTGGACCATGTCTGAACAGCAGAAACAACAGCATTTCAGACTGAATACAAGTTAATATTGCAAACAAAAGGCCTTTAGTGTTTGCAAAAACCTCTCAGCAACAGCTTGAAGGATCGGGTATGCAATGGTATGATCTCCTCCTAGAAATCCAAGATGAGTGGAAAAGGAGATTTAGTGTACGCATATTAAGAGAAGACTGAAAACTTTAATATTGGTGTAATTCTCACCCAGAGTTAGTGGGATGCAGCCTGTGGCCACGATTTTACGGTAAGCCTCCCGTATTTTTTTGCAGCTGTCCTTCAGGTCAAAGAGGTTGACGTTAATGTCACCGATATCTGCCACTTTGATTGATTCATATGGAGCTGCTCTCGTCCAGCCACAGTATGCCCTGATCATAGCAGATTCTGCCCTGATGTGTCTCGGACCAAACCTAAAAAGGGTATAACAATTCATTAATGCTTCATATAGAATATTTGTGTGTTTTTTTTTTTACTACTACTACTACTATTTACTGTGTTTACTGTGGGGTTTTTATTATATATGTGTGTTCTTATATTTTTAATGTAAACTTTATAAATGCTTTGGCAATACATTTGTAACATTTGTCATGCCAATAAAGCAATTATTGAATTGAAATGAATTGAATTGAGAGAGAGAGAGAGAGAGAGAGAGAGAGAGAGAGAGAGAATCATGAACATTTCATCACAAATGATTTATTATGTTTAATAGCATTCTATGGTGCTAGAAAAAAAAACATTTTAAACATTTCTGGAATAAAATAGCTTTCATACACTTTCATAAATGCACAAATGTAAAGGTTTATTTGAAAATCTAATTAAAATACATGAAATAAAACTAATTGTTTTAGTTTCTATAACAAATAAATTTAAATCAATGTATGTAAATTGAATATATATATATATATATATATATATATAGTAAATACAGCTTATATCACAACATAAAACACTCAAAAAATGACCTTTGCTGTTTGTTTAAATAACTTATTTAAAATAAGCTGAAATAACACAATTCTTGAGTTTTTTGGACAACTTAATTGTTTTATGTTCAATCCACTTAAATTAGTAAAAACTAATGTTAACTTAATTCCTTCACGTTGTCCCAAATATTTTTACAGTGTATATTTAATGTGCGTTTATGTATATACATGTAAATATAAAATCATATATAACAATAACCACAGTATAGAAAAACAGTATTATATATATTCATTTCTTGAATATATTTTTAATGATAATTTATTGATTAAAAAGTTCATAGCGCTTGAAGGACATTTGTCATTTCAGCACATATTCTTTATTAATCTACAGTTGAATCATTTTATAACTAATATTTTTGTATTCTACATATCATTTTAAATACTAATAATCACACTTTCTGCATAATTATAGGCTGCAGATTTATCAGAAAATTAGACATAAAACAAATAATTGTAATAATCCCATTGCAACTATATTGTTAATTATAGTTTAGCTCGCGTGTTAGATCAGCATCCATTCTTTTGCACTGTGCGGTGTTACCGTGCACCGGGCCGGTTGGACGTTCCGGTGTCAATAGGAACCCCGACAAACGCCGCGTCCAGTCCGTCCGCGGTCTCCTGGAATGGCAGTTTGCACATAGTCGCGATTCCGCTGACTCGAGCCACAAACTCCGCGCTCGGCGGAACATTGAAGCTTTTCCCGGACATCGGCCGTCTGAAAGACACATTTACACTGTTCTGATCTCCGTCCAGTCTCTGCGAAGCGCATGCTTTCAAACCCTGAGACCCAGCAAACAGCGCACGAGTTTTAGTAGCGAGTCTGATCGAGGAAAACATGTTTGAAACAAACTCGTGCAGAAACTGGAGAAAACAAGGAATGCAGAAAACGAGTCCTGTGATGCGTTTGAATGTTAAAGTTTGACAACAGTGTTAAACGCGAAGTTTTATCCGCTAGTACAAGTCTTGGAAGTGAACTTTAGCCTCAGGCTTGAAGAGAGGCTGGACTTTATGTGCTGTTTGCAGTCACTCTGTATTAGTACAGAAGAGCAAGTATGTACTCTGCATCTCTAGTAGCCTAATAGTTTGGGGTTATTAGTTAAAGAGACAGTTCACCGCAAAAAAAAAACAATTATTTACTCTCTTTTTTCAGACATTCAAGATGTAGGCGCCTTTTTCTCTCAGCAGTTTAAAGAAATATTTTGCAGACTCAATGGTGCTTCCATTTTTGCAAGTCAATATTTATATATACAGTGCTCAGCATAATTGAGCACACCCCATTTTGAACATTTATATTTTTATCCATTTCTCAGTGAATGTAGGTAATATATTTTGGTGCATTTGAACAAAACAGATTTTTAAAACAGGTATATTTATTAAAATAACATTTTAGTCACCAAACATCTTTAGAAATAGAAAGATAATACAATTAAATTCATGCGAAATATTGCATTAAAAAAATCACAAAGTACCAAATTTCAACACAATTTAACATATTTCTTTGTTTGGCTACTTATTTTTGGACTGTTATCGTAAGTTATTTTGTTCGATTAGCTCCAGATTTGGTTTCAGTACTAACTAATGTATATGCACAAATATAATATTGTAAAGCATCCTGTAGAAAATATTAATTTAAATGAGAGATTTGTGAGGGGGTGTACTCATATATGTTGAGCATTGTATGCACACACATGCACACACGCACACACACACATTTACAAGCAAAACAAGGCTCCAGACCATCATGAATGCACTCAGGACCATTGTATGTAGATTAGAGGTAATCATTTAGTAAATAATGTTCAGTTTCTTGCACAGAATGATTATTTTGCGTCATAAGATCTTTATTTTGCAGCTAAGATCTAAAATAGAAATGAATAAAAATTATAAAGGCAAATTTGATATGATTGATTTACTGCAATAATCATATGTGTATTTCAAAAGAAACATAAAATAAACCAGCTCAATAACAAACTTGTTTCATTACAATGTGCAATACGACAAGAAAACATTATTTCTTTACAATATCAATTCTTTATTGTTTTTATCACTATCTGCTTTCCATATTATACACATTAAAATCCACATGCATTCAACAGTCACTTTACATTTAACACACATAGCCTGGTTGCACTATACAATTCAACTAAACATATTATTCCAAAGATTGTCAGTAGTGACAATTCCTTTCAAATTTCTTGTCAAACAAATTCCTTTTCAATCACTCAAATCAGCACAAATCTGGTAAACGACGCCTGCATTTCATGCCGCAATCAAAAATGCATTGAATATCTCAACATAAACGTGTCAGCTTTACTTACTTATGTGAATCCCCTTTTCAAAAGCAATATTGTGCTTACTGTTATATAACGCAGGTGTAATAATGCATTTCATTATGCTTCAGCTTGTACTACTTTGGTTTGAACTGAATATCACCTCTTAATATGATAATTATGCTGGTATTGTTATTCTAAAGAGTATAAAGTGTTCTTATATAACATGAAAAGTGCAAATGCATAAATTGCCACAATTAATTCAGCGATAAAGGGATAGTTCACCCAAAAAAATTAACATTTGCTGTTAATTTACTCAGCTTAACACTATGCAAGAGTGTAGGTGGCTTTTTATCTGAACATTAAAGATATTTTTTTGCTAAAAACATGGAATCATAAATGACAAATTAATGACCAGCATCATTTTAAGAGTCAAAACAACACATACAGGCAACATTAGATGAACACTGGAGGATTCTGATAATAAACTGAGCAAAGAAACTGAACATTGTTACTCCACTGGTCCTGAGTGCATTCAGAATGGTCCGGACCATAAACTTCTGGAATATTCATTTTGTTTTGCCTGTATGCATTTTGGCCTCTCAAAGTGCAAAATGTTGATGCAAGATATTGATTTGCATTTTAGGAATCACCAAGGACCACAGTATGATATAAAAATCTTCTTTAATGTTCTACCAAAAATGGTTGAATGAATTATTAGGATACACCGAAATGACAAACTCTTGAAACTGAAAACTTGGATTCACTGAAAAAAAAAAAAATTATATTATTTTTTTAGTGCTTGACAAAGATTAATCGCATACAAAATAAAAGTTTGTGAAATAATATATGTGTGTGTGTTATATATATGTGATACACACATACATAGACACAAGACACAAACAAAACAATTTTGTTACATATTTAAATTTATATATAATTTGTGCTATATCTAAATATAAATAAACATTCTCAAATCTAATTCTGCATTTATATATAAATATACACAGCACACACATATACTGTATATTATGTCAAAACAAATGTTTATTTTAAATGCAATTAATCACAATTATTTTTTGCTCAGCACAAATTATTTTATTTTATTAAATATTATTAAGTAATTTTGTAAAACTTTTTAACTTAAATTTTTTTTTTTTTTTACTTTTTTTTTTCGATCATTTTTCTTTTTCATCCGAAAACTTAAAATGCCATTTTAGGCTGATAATTTAGGAAGGATGTAAATTCTGTGAATCCCAAGATAATTAACAGCAAATTCTCATTTTTAGTAGTCTTTAAAAATTAAAGTGCTTCCTCTGTCTACAGAAAGAAATGAAAAAAACAAAAACAAAAAAACGACTCTCTTGGCAAGTATATGTGGTTGTTTACAGTAAACACACACTATGCCTGAGAGTTAGACATCAGCAGGGATCTCCACTGTTTGCGCTCGTAGGTCATGAAGCTGACGGCGGTCCGCAAGTCCTCCAGCTCGATGTTGGCGAGGAAAGATCTCTGGAGTTCAGCCTCCACTGAGCTTCTGTCTGGCCCGCGGCCCTTCAGGAGAACCAAAGCAGACTGACACTGCAGCCACGCCATCATCTCCGCCATCCGGACCCCATCCAGACCCGCCAGCACACGCCGGCCCCACAGACTGATGTGCAAGATATTAGCGGCCACTCGCGCACTGGGCCGCTGCAATCATTTAATAAATTTGTCACATATCATCATTTTCTCTGAATACCTTAATTGTCTTAATACCAAATACCATTTTTATGACTGATATGGATTATTTCTCTGATGTATCCAAAAAAATTATACATTATTTATATGTTTTACTTCACTTTTTCTGATTTTTAAAATCATCTTTAATGAAATTAAACACATATAAACACACACAGATATTCAGTATATATAGTGTATAAATATAAAAGTAAAAGTGTAAAATAGTGTCAAATAAAATCTATTTCACACTGTATTTTATATTTTATCTGACACTATTTTACACTTTTACTTTTATATTTATACACTATATATACTGAATATACTGAAGTCACCAATGCATTAATTTTAATGTTGATGTCATTTTTAAAAACTACATAAACTACAACAAATATTATTAATAAATACAAATATTTTTAAATTAGATGTATGGCAATTTTCTGAATGAAAATATGACAGGTCTTATTTTAAAAACATTTTAAAAAAAACTTGCATTGCGTTAAAATATTTCAATTATATTGCCTATATTAATTTAAATTATATTAATTATAATGCAATTTAAACAAATTTTTGTGAAATTTTCCTGAGTTTGTAAATGTGAAAACTATATAATAAAAAATAAATTTAAATAATAAATCTTTAAAATAAATACATAAAAAAATATATATATATAGATTTATAAGGCAAATACGATTTAAATACTTGCCCATGTTTTGAATAAAGATAATTAAAGAACTACAAGTAATCTCTTAAAGATTATTATATCTTAAAGATAAAACTATTTCTAGCCCATTTGCTTTTTTGCCAGCAAAATATTACTACCTTAATTTCCCAAAGTAAAATTTCAATGTTCAATCATTCAATGTTCCATGCTTTGTGGAACGATCTTCCCATTCCCAGTCGGATGGCTGATACACTGGTATCCTTCAAACGACAACTAAAAACCCATCTCTTCTGAGAACACCTGAACCCTGGTGAATAATACCAAAACCACCCGTAGAAGCACTTTTTCTCTCTCTCCCTCTCTAAAAAAATAAATAAATAAAAAACAACAACAAAAAACCTACTCTAGCACTAAATTCTCTGAGCACAAACAAGTTACTTTGAATAATAGCACTTCTTGTATGTATTGCCTCTTCTTGTTGAATCACTCAATACCTCCTCAATTGTAAGTCGCTTTGGATAATGACTAAATGTAAATGTAAAACGGCTGCTATAAACACATCAGGTAAATGAAATGAATGAGGTGGGGTTCTCAGGTAAATGCTGTACCTTGTGAGGGGTTTTGCGCAGCAGCAGCTTCACCAACAGCTGAACATCATCAGGTGCAGCAGCAGGAAGTGCAGGCAGTTGTTTTTCCTGGTAACTGCGGCTTTCCAGTGTGTAGAAGGGGTTTGGTTGACCGAAGAGCTCATAAGCGATCGCTCCTACAGCCCACACATCTGCTTTACTGTAATCAATCACCACCCCTGGACCAGGCACTGCTGTGGACACCTATAGAAGATCATCAGTCATCAATGCACTTCATCTCTGAATAAATTACATTTTAAAATTTCCATGGGAATGTTTAACAGAGCAAGACCATTTTTTACTATTATATTTTTTCTTCTGAATATATATAGTGCACGCGGCACGGTGGCTTAGTGGTTAGCACTGTCGCCTCACAGCAAGAAGGTCGCTGGTTCGAGTCCTGGCTGGGCCAGTTTCTGTTCAGTTTCTGGATTACATGTTCTCCCCGTGTTTGTGTGGGTTTCCTCCGGGAGCTCCGGTTTCTCCCACAGTCCAAAGACATGCGCTATTGGTGAATTGAATAAACTAAATTGGCCGTAGTGTATGAGTGTGTGTGAATGTGAGAGTGTATGGGTGTTTCCCAGTACTGGGTTGCAGCTGGAGGGGATCTGCTGTGTAAAACATATGCCAGAATAGTTGGCAGTTCATTCCGCTGTGGCAACCCCTGATATATAAGGGATTTAGCCGAAAGAAAATGAATGAATATATATAGTGCTAAGGTTGCTAATTATTAGTCCCCTCAAGAATTTTTTTTTTTGATTGGCTACAGAGCAAACCACAGCTATCCAAAGACTTACCTAATTAACCAAGTTAAGAAATTAGTTAAACTACTAATGTGTGTTTAAAGCGTGTGAATATTTTTTTTAAATAATAAAATTTTCATAGGAGGCCACACATTTATTTATTTATTTTTATGTACAGATTTTGAAAAATTCTGTTCTAATTAAGATTTTAAGTAAAACTAAATAAAAAAAGTAACATCTTTTCGGCTCACCAAGACTGCTGATCTACTTTATTTGATTTACAAAACATTAATATTGTGAAACACCATAATACTATAATATCTAATACAGTAATAATACAATATAGTAAATGCTGATAAAGCGCCAATCATTTCAGGCTGGTTTCTTGAACATCACAATGAGTTCACTGTACTCAAATGGCCTCCACAGTCACCTGTTCCCAATCCAATAGAGCACCTTTGGGATGTGGTGGAATGGGAGATTCGCATCATGGATGTGCAGCCAACAAATGTGCAGCAACTACGTGATGCTATCATGTCAATATGGACCAAAATCTCGGAGGAATATTTCCAGTACCTTGTTGAATCTATGCCACGAAGGATTAAGGCAGTTCAACCTGGTTCTAGCAAGGTGTACCTAATAAAAGTGGCCGGTAAGTGTATTTTGAACTTTCAATTAATCAGAAAATAAAAATATATATATTTTCATCATTCACAATGCTCCTTGAAGCAGAAAACCATGTCGTTAAAGCGCTATTCGATCGGTTTCTCACCTCAGGTGCCATCAGACAGGAGTTTCCCCCTCTGTTCACCCACCAACTGCTGAAGGGCAGTTTGAAGCCTGAATCTTCTGCCAGACAGCAGCCAAAGTCAGTGATCACCAGTCTGGGACACCCGGCTTTAAAACAAAAACACAGAGTTTACCTACAGCTGCGTGAAGAGTGCATGTTAAACACAGAGTCTCTGGCCTCTTACTGTTGTCGAACTCCAGGAGGATGTTGTCTGATTTGAGGTCTCTGTGAGCGATGTTTTGTCTGCACAGATGATCCACTCCCTCCAGCAGCTGCAAGAACATGAGCGAGGCCTGCGTGCGCTTCGGCACACACACCTGCAGGTACTGTCGCAGGGTGCAGGGGTAACTGCAACATCAATCAGGGTTTATAAGATAAAAGAGTTCATAAATATACCACAAGCATTATCCATCAAAAAATGAGTGTACAGCTTGATCGCATTCAATATGACAGAACTACAAAGGTTTTCTTTGGGGTCAAGTAAACAATTTATATTCTTTTTAGAAATATATATAAATAAATAACATGATATGACAATAATTAGTAGTAGTACTAATTAATTATCTTTTTGTTTGTTTAAATGCACAAGAAGTAACATTTATATTACTTAATATGAATTATTATTACATTTTAAAGGTAAATAAATCACAAGAATTATAATTTATTATTAAGCTTTATTTTTGATTAATTTATTAGTAAATAGAAATAATTATCATCATCTATCATTGATATTATTTTTTCGCATTTTACAATAAATTGCTTTAAATAAATACATACATACATACATAGAAATACACATATATACAAACACACACACTCATATATACACACACGTGTCTGTGTGTGGGGAAAAATGCATGGTAAATATAAATACAATTTACTTAATGTCATTTCTAGCAATCACAATAAAAATATAAACAATTATTACTGATATTAATTATTTTAAATAATTTAATAAATTATTTTTGTTTAGTTTTTATAATAATTTCTTAAGTTAACAAATAATTATACTAAATTATAAATTTTATTGGTTATATTATTCAATTTATTTGTTAACTAAATTATTATTGTTAATAATAATAAAATAATTTAAAATATAGTAATAAATATTTTACTGTTAAACTAAATTTATATTTTTTAAACATTGTTATTTTACTATTCTTTCTACTTACTTTTTTTATTCTAAATATTTAAAATCATTAATATTATTATCAGTGTGTTTTCACTGTTCCTCACTTCTTCATGACCAGGAAAAGTGTACGGTTACTGCCTAAACCGTGTGGATTGAGTCGGGCCGGCAGGACATCAGGATACTCCTCGCGAGCTCCAGGCAGCAGAGGCACCTCCGCAGTGAAGGCTCGGTACATTGTGATCACGTTGGGATGAGCGCTCAGTCGTTTGGGCACCTCTCCAAAGTGCCTGCAAAAATAGCAAAGCCACTGGCAATCATTCAGTCTATTTCAGGCTGGAGTGGCTCCACTAAAATCACAACCTACCCGTCCAAAGTCAGCTCTCCTTGCTCTTTTCTTAAAGCTTGTGGGCATGAAGGAACCAACTCCATGGACATCGAGCGGAGGATGGCATCACTTGATGAACCAGCCTACGGGATGGCATCACATTATGAAAATCAGGGTTCCCACACTTTCATGGACACCAAATTCAAGGACTTTTTAAATCCAGGGTTTATGCAGGTTTCACCAAGTCAGATTTAAGACGATTTTTAAGACCTTTTCAAGACCATTATGAATAAAATTTATATGGGGTTAAACACTAAGCATTTTTTTTCTAACGGCCAGTAGAAAAGAGTTTTAATGGTCCCCTCCCAAAAAATCTAATTTTGTTATTTCTTAGCCACATATTTTAAATAATGTGTCAAAACAAGTCAACTCTGGTTGCATACATAGACTTAAAAAAATTGAGTTAATACATTTGACTTTTGTTAAAGGTTTTATTGAGATGTATTGTTGCTGATTGGATGAGTGTTGACCTGACTGGAAAATTAAGACCTGATTAAAATAATTTAAACAAATAAACTTTTAAAAAATATACAAGACAATATTTCAGTGATTTTAAGACTTTTTAAGACCTTGCAGACACCCTGGAAATCACTAATAATTTGAAATCGAGCACCTTTGTAATTCACACCCCCACCATATATAGCGCCATGAAAGTCCTTTCTGTACTTAACATTTCACTTACACTTAATATTTACATTAAAATGTCATTGTAATCTTTTTAACATTGTAATCAACATTTTCACAAATATTCAAAAAGTATTGATACAATGCATTATTTAGATTTAAATTTAGATTTTTAAATGAAGAATTTCTTAGTTTTTTTTGTTCAGTTTTTGAAAGCAACACAGTACAAATGTTGAAATAACACCATCAACTTTAAATTCAAGCACTCAAGTACTTTCCAGGCCTTGAATTCAATTCTGAAATTCAAGTACTTTCAAGAAGCATGTGAACCCTGGAAAAAGGATGTCGATGTGTTGTGAGATATACAGATATGAATACATTTTATAATTGTCAGTTTGACTGGATTTATTAGGTATTGGGAATAATGATAAGATTTGTTTTATTATATAAAGGGCTGATAGCATTAAACATTTCAAATCCGAAAACAAATAATAATTTAGAAATGGAAGTTGGTCAGAATTAATATTATATAAATATTTCTTAAAGAGACAGTGTGCTCAAAGATGAAAGTTTATTCGATATTTTCTCACTCTCAAGTGGTTCCAAATCTTCATAAGTGTCTTTTTTTTATGCTGAATACAAAAGAATATACTTTGAAGGATGTTAGAAACCAGTAAGGTGGAAAAACAAATACTATGGAAGTCAATGGTTTCCGGTTTCCAGCTTTCTTATCTCAGCATAGGATCTGCAATGTTGAATCAGGATTAGTTGAGTAGTTAAAAATATTGTTATGTATCGCAGAAAAATAAAATATCACAATGTCAGTTTTTTTCCAATATTGTGCAGCCCTAAAATGTTTTTATATTGTATATTTTATGACCTGCCATGGAACAAAGTGTTTTTTTGACACAGCTTCTGATATCGCTTCATATGAGCTTCTCAGGATCATTGCTGTCTATGCAAGATGAGAGAGCTCCAGATTTTGTCTAAAATGTCTTAATTTGTGTTCTGAAGATGAATGAAGGTCTCAGGGGACTGGAATGACATGAAGGTGAGTAATTAACAACAGTATTTTCATTTTAAGCTGAACAAACCCTTAAATAATGCCAAAATGTTCTAAATTCTCACCCCAATGTTCCACATCATCTTCATCGCCAAAGGAAAGCTTGGTGTAGCAGAAAGTCGAAGCGGTTCAGCTTTCTTATCGTCATCATCAGCTTCTTTCAGGTTCAGTTCCACCAATGAACACTTCTTACTCTCTACAGGAGGTGCAAATGGAGCCGCAGCCTCATAAACAGCTGCGTTACAACCTTTCCCAATCTGTTTCCCAATCACATAGTCTTCCAGCCTGTAGCCGGATGTAAAGGGCTTCTCAGGGCTCTGAAACTTCTTCTTTTTGAATACGGCCTACAATGAAAAACAGTGTGAAAAGTGTTTTTACAGCACGGGAATTTTTCATTCATTTACTGAAATATATATAAGAATGGAGAAATTGTATTCTGCATACACTTGCTTGCACTCACTTTATAAATGCACTATGAATGCAATTTGCATACATTTATAAAACTATCATTATTCTGTTTACATTGGTACTTGTGGTAAAGATGACTTCCACTGCAAACCTGACTGTGCTTATTGACATTCAGAAGTACATTTGCACATATTTGCATGCGTGCACTTAGAACATGGTTTTATCTAAAGCAAAAAGAGGGGAAAAAAATCTATTTAACAGATAGGTTAAGAAGCTAGCTACATACCATCTGCAGTTATTAGTATGGTAGTGTTTACAAATTGCGTGAAGCAGTACAATTAAATTACGGAATAAGAATGTAATATTATAGTAAAATGTGAATGTAATAAATCTAATAAATTCATCAATTATTATTATTGTTTACAACTGTACAAATATTTTCATAGCTTTTATCAAAAAATAATATCATTATTTTTATGCATTTATTAATTTTATAATTAATAAATAAAATAATAATTAGAATTTTTTTGTATTATTACTTATTTATAAAATAATATTTATTGATGCAATTTTTTAATAATAAACCTACATTAAATATTACAATGACTTATTTTTAATACAAATACTAATAATAATGAACTATATATAACACACTATATATAATGCGTTATAATGCATTATTTAATGCATATAATTATAATGCATAATAAAGTAATTAAAATACAATTAACAATTTTATCATCATAATTTGACGGTTTTTATTTATCAGTTGTTTTCACGTAAAGTTAATGACCAATAAGTTATATTCAAATAACTTTTTACTTAATATTAGTTTTAAATTAATAATTTTGACAACTTACATATAATACAAAAAACACTTTTATAACTTACACTAATTTATGTATTTACAGCTCGTACATTCCTTAGGAATTAACTGCATTCTTAATCACTGTACAGTTGTTTTAATCATTTGTCACCTGTATCTCCTGGCACAGAGCAGCGCTGGTTCTGTCCTCCTCCTGCTCCTGTTCAATCAGACCCAAACCCACCCCAAATGCCAGGAAAACCGCCCTGTTTCTGGCAGACCCTCCTCCAATCACTCTCCTGAAAGCTCCGGACTGGAGCTGTGCGGCGAGCCCGCTGACAGACAGCCTAAAGAAGCGGTACCGGCCGGGCAGAAAAGTCTGCGGCTGAACGGTGCGGGTCGGCCGGGACACACGCAGCCTCTCACCGCGGAACTTCGCTGCGACCCGGCCGGCAGGTTTGAGGAGTCCCAGCTGGAAAACTGACCTGCCCAGCTCCAGCCCTCGACTGAGAACATGCTTCACTGACATTTCGAGCCAAATAGAGAATTAATATTCACTATGAGAGGGAAAACTGAGCACTTTTACGAACCCAAACTTCTCCCTACATTCTTCAAGGGCAGTGTTGTTTATGAATCGCTGATTGGTCGGTGAGATGCTTTTCGGAGGTTTCAAAATAAAAGCTGAAAGGAAATTATTTCACAATAAAAGTCAATATGGTTTATATTTTTACAAAAATATATATTTGTAAAAATATTGCAAAATCAGTCTTATGATGCACGGGTGTATTTCTGGGAATTGAAAAAATATACATTGTATAAGTAAAAAATTGTCGATTTCTATTTTATAACAAAAATCATTAGACTATTAAGTAAAGATCAGATTCCACAATGACATTTAGTAAATTTCCTACTGTAAATATATCAAAACTTTATTTTGATTAGTAATATGCATTGCTAAAAGCTTAAATTAAAAGAATCTTCTCAGTATTTTTAACCATCATATTCTATATTTTCCTATCCTAACAAAACACATATAATTGTAAAGTATATTTATTCAGCTTTCAGATGATGTATTAATGCATAATACTGGTTTTCTGGTCCAGGGTCACAACATGAGTTAATCAAAAACTTGACATGGAAAGCCAATTAGGTCAACAGTTCAGAAAAGGTAGTTTTTTTTAGTTTATCTACCTATGTATTTATTTATTTATTTATTTAATTATTTATTATTATTGTGTGAAATAATGCAACAATACTTATATTTAGTGCATTATAATTTAATAATTTTATATAATTATAATGTTTTTAATTCTACAAACTTGCTTCATTACATGGCTTATACATACAGTAGCTTCATCTTTTATGAGAGACATAATATATGTTGATTATTAATACATTATAAAAGACATAACGAAATGTATTTCACAATAAAGGTCAAGACAGCTGATATTTTAAAATACATTTTCGATTTAAAATAAAATTACACATTAAGTCTAACTAACCTCACAGCAGTTAATAAATAGAAGAAAATTATTGTTCTTAGATGACCCATTTCCTTTTTTAAATAGTAAATTTCAATCCAAAAATATTAAACATTCAAAACATTTAAAATCTAGCTTTCCTACACATTTGCTTCTTAACAATGCTTATGGCTTCATATTTAATGGGTTTCTTTTGTTTGTCCTGATTGGTGATCAAGATATTTGCAGAGAAAGCCTTCAAAATAAAAGCTGAAAGAAACCTATTTCACAATAAAAGTCGAGATTGTTAATATTCTATATAAGCCATAGGTCTCAAACTCGATTCCTGGAGGGCCGCAGCTCTGCACAGTTTTGCTCCAACCCTAATCAAACACAGCTGATCCAACTAATCAAGGTGTTCAAGACCACTAAAAACTATTAAGCAGGTGTGAGTTGGAGGTGGGTGGAGCTAAACTCAGGAATTGAGTTAGAGACCATTGCTCAATAAATAATGACATGCTAAGTCAATTATGATCCTCACAACAGTTCAGAATAAAATGATTGTTTTTAGATTACCCATTTCCTTTTTTAAATAGTAAACTATATGCAAACATTTCAAACATTCAAAACGTTTAAAATCTAGCATTCCACACATTTATTTAGGAAATAAAAGAAAAAGAAGATGAAGCCATAAGCTACATCTTCTTTTTCTTTTGCTCTTAAGTCATCAGCGCCACGGTGTTATTTGCAGAGACAGCCTTCAAAATAAAAGCCGAAAGAAACTTAATTCAAAATAAAAGTCGAGATTGTTAATATTCTATATAAGCTTAATAAATAATGACATGAAGCCATAAATAATGACATCATTTATTGAGTCAGCTAAGTCAATCATTAACCTCCCAACAGTTCAGAATCGAATTATTCTTGTTAGACAATACATTATCTTTTTAATTGCAGAATAATGCTACAATAAAAAGGTTTAATACATTAAAAATATCTATTTAACACATTTGCGTCTAAACAATTAATAGTTTTCTCTTCCTTTAGTTTAAAGTCTTCAAGAGCCAGAATTTTTATGCTGACTCTTCATTAAATGATTTGCAGAGATAATTTACCTGAAATTTTAATATAAATGTTCAATTAAAAAAACTGTCACCTATAAGTCAATTATTAACCTCATTACACTTCATAAGTTGTAATTATTTATTAGGTTACGCATTCATTAATTATTATTTTAACATATTTTAATGGTTTTCTCTTGCTCTCAGGTCATCAGGGCCAAATGAACATGGCAGGAGCTCCTCCACTGTCATCTGTTTGTACGATCCATCAGATTTTGACAGATAAACGTCCCACTGTGAGCCAAACTGCAAAGCAGATGCAGAGAGATCAACGAAAGGTGAACAATAATTTGCGCATGACTCACTCTTTTGTAATTCTGTTCTTTTTGTTCAGTCACACCCACATTTCACAAACACATATTTCCAAACGCAAGAGTTGACTCATGATTAGGCTTTGACTGATGAGTGACTGCAGGTTTGAAAAGGATAGCAAATACTGTAGCGACATTTGGCAACTTTTCGAGCAAAGCTTAGCGCCTTTCCATTGAAGATAGCTGGTTTCACTGCTTTCAGTTCAATTTATGTCACACATCAACCAAAAATGCACTTTTAATGATTTTTATAAACAACACAGTATTTAACTGTAATATGCACTGTATTTTACTGTAGGACAGTTACGCAGTGTTACTGTATTTTAAAGTTGCATTGTAAAAATTACTGTATATTTTACAGTAAAGATATACAATACTGTAAATACATGTACAGCAACATAAATGGTGCTGTAAATATAAATACAGTATTTTTGCTGCAATTGATTTACAATACGTTACTGGCAAACTGTAGATTCTACAGGAACATATTAACAGTGTGCATATTAATTCAAAGCACACCAGGGGACTTTAAAAGTAGATTTTCTTAGTGTTTCGATTTTTTTGAACCCTCAGATTGCAGATTCATAATATACTAACATATTTATAATATTAATAAGATACTAATATCTCTCAGCCAAATACGATCCTATGCTGACAAATAAAATAAATCAAAAGAAAACTTATTTATTCAGCTTCTAGATAATGTATAAACCTCAATTTCCCCAAAATGACCCTTTTGAGGTTTTGTATGCCTTGGTCACATATTTCTAAATATCATAAATGCATAATTGTAGTTTTAGAAGAACAAACCTCTCTCATGAATTGCCTGCAGCCTCCACATGGAGAAATAAAGCGATCCTCAAGGTCACTATACACAGAAGAGCAGACAGGAATATTATTAAAGACTGAATGAACAGCATGTATTTATACGACATGCTGTATACTCTTGAAATACCTGGCGATTGCGATGGCTTTGAAGGTGGTGTGTCCCTCAGACACAGCTTTTGAGATGGCAGTCCTTTCAGCACACAATCCAGCGGTGTAACATGCATTCTCTACATTACAACCTGTAAAGAGCACATCAGATCTTTATATCAGTTGATACGGCTTGCATTATCTGTTTGGTTTCCTTCTTGGAAACTCATTTATTGGATAGTGGAGGTCAAAAACATTGGAATTTTCAAGCATCAAAACAATGAATATGAATACTTACACTGAAAAAAAATGATTAATTGGATTTACTAATTGTTTTCAGGTAAGTGGTTGCAAACAATTTATATGGGCTGAGTTTAAACAAACAAATTAAATTTAATAATGTTCAACTTTGTTTATTTAAATTCAGCCCATATAAATGGTTTGTAACCACTTACCTTAAAACAATTTAGTAAATCTTATGAATAATGTTTTTCAACGTAATGAGTCCAGTTTTATTTTCTTGCTTCTGGAACTAAAATAAGGATCATCATACATTTTTACCATGATTTACATGTTTATCCAACAAAAATAATAGTTAACGTGACAAATTTTTTTTAGTGAACATGAATCATTTGATGACATGCAAAATACTGATTTATTGTCGTTTTAACACTTTTTACACTTCTATTATCCTTTAAACCACTGAGGTTTTACCCATTTCTCATCAACTCTCAGTGTTTTTAAGTTTAATACAATTCAGACTGAATCTTTTATATATTTTATGTATGTTGTTTTATTTTTACATTAATACATTTTGTGTTGTATGATGATGAAACAATATTTTACCTATATTTTGACATTTTATTTTCACATGAGTTTCTGAAATATAAACTTCAACACTTTGCTGGTATTGGTAAAAATGTAAGAATATGCTTTCTATGTACATAAAGTCACTTCAGTAAGTATCATTTCATAAATATAAAGTTTTTACTTGAATCTTTTTACTCTATATTTACTTAATTTAGCAAATACGTATTAAATAATCAAAAGGGAATGAAGACATTTATGATATAAAACATCACAATTGCAAATAACTGCTATTTTTTTTTACTTTTCTAAACACAAATTCACCATATCAGACTGATTTCTTGAGGATCATGTAAACTATCTATCTATCTATCTATCTATCTATCTATCTATCTATCTATCTATCTATCTATCTATCTATCTATCTATCTATCTATCTATCTATCTATCTATCTATCTATCTATCTA
>CAIGQV010019951.1:22846009-22877740 GCA_903798115.1 Danio jaintianensis | reverse complement strand
GGGACACCATACTTGGCCACACTACACTTCACTTCACTTCACTTAACTTTTATGAATACTATCTTGCTAAAAACATTTTTTTACATTTATGCAGGTACTTTTAGCATTAGAAAAAAATACTCTTTACTCTTTTTAATTTTACTGCTTTTACTGCTAGAGGTTTAGTGAATTCATTTATATCCGATGTATACAAAATTCAAAGACAACAGAAGGCTTCTTTTAAAAAAAACATTTCCAAACAGTTAAACGCTAAACGTGTACAGTATTTGACATTTCTGCAGTAAGAACACTTAATTGTATAATATAAAGAGTCTCCTCACCTGTGAATACAGTTCCATCGCTTGTTAAAACAGCTGCTCCCACCCTGAACCTGCTGTAAGGACAGTACGCCAGCTTTCTGGCTTCCTGAGATTTCTGAACAAGCACTTGTGGGTTACAGCTATTCATAATGCCGCTGACTGGAGACTCTGTTCCTGCTGCCAGGCACTACACAGCTTCAAGTCACAAGTTAATGTGTGTGTGTGTGTGTGTGTGTGTGTGTGTGTGTGTGTGTGTGTGTGTGTGTGTGTGTGTGTGTGTGTGTGTGTGTGTGTGTGTGAGAAAGAGACTATTGAAGGAGGAAATTAGTGATGCATAGTGAGTATTTGGCGCAATGTCAACAACGGAATGTCACAATAACTTAAAAGGATAGTTCACCCAAAAATGAAAACTTTCAAAAGTTATTAAAGAGTTATTTGACTTTTTTTTGGTCTTCAGCAGATAATAATGAAAGTTTTTTTTGCTAAACTTGTGGTCCTTATTGATTCATGAAATACAAGTCAACATCTACTGGTTCTTTAAGAGTCAACAAAAATGTACAGGTGAAGTCAAAATTATTCGCCCTCCTGTTAATTTTTTTCTTTTTCAAATATTTCCCAAATGATGTTTAACAGAGCAAGGAATTTTTCACAGTATTTCCTATAATATTTTTTCTTCTGGAGAAAGTATTATTTGTTTTATTTCTGCTAGAATAAAAGCAGTTTTTAATTTTTGAAAAACTATTAATATCAATATTATTAGCCCCTTAAGCAATATTTTTTTCGATTGTCTACAGAACAAACCATCGTTATACAATGATTTGCCTAATTACCCTGCACTTGCCTAATTAACTTAGTTAAGCCTTTAAATGTCACTTTAAGCTGAATACTAGTATCTTGAAAAATATCTAGTAAAATATTATGTGCTGTCATCATGGCAAAGATAAAAGAAATCAGTTATTAGAAATTAATTATTAAAACTATTATGTTAAGAAATCTCTTCTCTCTTCTTTCCTTAAACAGAAATTGGGGGGAAAAAATAAGGGGAGGGGTTAATAATTCAGGAGGGTTAATAATTCTGACTTCAACTGTATATAAGCGAAGTTATAGGCACTCCAGATTGTCATGAATGCCACGATTGGGGATTAAAGGTAATATATTGTAAATAACATTCAGTTTCTTGCACAAATTGCACACTTCGCTTCATAAGACCAGTAAATGTTGCCATTTTCTAAATCACTGCATTTTCCGCACAAAATCATCTTTAATGTTCTAATGAGGGAAAAAAGTCACCTACATTTTAGACGGCCTGAGGCTGAAATTAACAGCAAACTTTCATCTTTATTTCCATGAACAGGATTGTGCATTGCATCATTCGGACAATCATTGATAAAAACATTTTTACCTACCTAAATGTGGTTTAAAGATTTATCCGCACTACTACTAGAAAATGTTTAAGTGCAGTAATGCACAGATGGATGATTATCCTGTTTACTCAGTCCAGAGTTCAAAGGACTGCAATAAAGACACAAGTAGGAGCTTGTTGTAAACTTTATGTATTTATGAAACAAAACTGTGACAATTGCATCAATCACAATCAATGACAGCTAGATTGACATTCCCTTAAACGACTTCATAAGTTTAAAATTTTACTAGTTTAAAAAAAAAAAATTCATATATAATAACTGTCTACGTAACTAGTTTCAAGCATTCAAGTATTCATGCAAAAAGCCTTCCCATATAGCAAAATTTCTCTGGCCCATCTCTGGCCCACAAAATCAGCTTTTGCTTGGCCCAGATGCCGCCGTGAATTACGGTACATGACTGGACCAAATCTGGCTTCCAGACAAGGGCTAAACATGGACCATATCTGGGCCAAGTCTGAGCCAAGTTAATTCTCGAAGCAACCTGATTGGTAGAATTTACTTAAAAAATAATTAAAATGTATTTTAAATGTGGGTCAAGATAGGCCAAACTTACATGCCCCACATATTTGATTTTTTAACATCCGGGCCAAATACTACATTTGACTTCTGGCCCATGTCTAGTGTGCCACCTTAAAGACGGTGCCACATCTGCCAAACCCACATGCTGTATGCCAGTGCCGGATGAATGCCTGCTGTGCCAGCTTTATGTCAAATCTAGGCCAGAATTCTTTGCTACCTGGGTTCAGATCAAATGAGAAATGGGAAACATATCCGGTCGTCAGTTTTTAAATCAGCAACAACAACAACAACAACAGAAATATTAATGAAAATGTGCTTGATCATAACATATTAAAACACAAATAAAAATTAATTTCATTCTTAAAAGTTTGGACTTTGAATGCAATCGTGTGACTGGATCAGTTTTTGAAGTAGGATTTATTTTTAAAGACACAAACATGATTTAAAAGATGGATTCAGCAAAAAAAAAAAAAAAAAAAAAGGGCAATCCTTCCTTCATTTAGTTGAACCTGTTTTTCAGCTTTCATTGCTGATGATCCAGTCTATCCAGCGGTTGTAGTTTCTCACTTTTGTGTAGACGCCAGGATAGTACGGAAGAGCACAGCCAATTCCCCACGACACAATGCCTTCTAGATAGCCATCACAAATGAGAGGGCCACCTGAATCTCCCTGGGAAACAGATTTATTTACAATTTTATCATGACTGACATTAAACTCATAACAATGCTGAGGAAGCAGTATACATACTTTTTATCTGAAAAACAGTGGCTGTGTCCAAAATTGCCTACTACTCGAGTATGTACTACATTTGAATTTGAATTTACTATGTGAAAAGTATGTTCTATATAGTACGAATGTGAGTAGTATGAATGGATTTCAGACATACTACATCCGCCATTTGCCATTATTATATGACCTACCCACATGTTACGTCCCAGGCCGTATTTGTTTTTGTTTTCTATTTCCTTTCTCTTTTTCTCTGCTCTAGGAGGAGATAATGACCATCACCTTTTGCCAATGATGAACTGCTCACTGATTGAAGGATGAGAAGAGCAGTGGACATTTAAGCACCATGTCTCCTCTAGAACAGGGTGTTTTTTTGTGTGTGTGGAGGCTCCTTTGTGAGGCTTTTCATTTCTGATCCGTTAAAGCATTATCGATTGTTTAAGAGCTTTAATTTGTGTAAGTTCCGTTAATGCTGTTGTTAATCTTATGCAGTTTTTGCCTCAGAAACCTTTTGATTGTGAGATTACCTTTGACTTTTTAAATACTACTTTGTTATTGACTTTCTACTTCAAACTTATTTTTTTTTTGCTAATTTGGGATTGGGTTAGTAAAGAGGGGGTGCCATTTTTCTTTCTGTAATTGTTTTTCTCCTGTTTATGTTAGTAAGGGAGTGAGGGTAATTTAAAGTATTTTTTTTTTCTTTGATAGATTATTTAGTTCTTCCCTTTCTATCCGTTAGAGAACGTTTTTGTTTGTTGTTTTGGCTTGAACTCCCTCTTAAAGCTTTCTTGAAAGCCTCCCTTAATAATTGAATAAATCTTTTGTTATTCTTTATTCAGTTTGCATTGTGAGTTTCCTCTTTGGGTAATTTTCTTTCGTTTAGTCTTTTGGAGGTTGCTCATGCTCATGGGACTTCATTGCTGACACACACACACATAAACTTCACTAACATTCTGTTGCGTACATGTGCTCCCATAGATTAGGGAATGTAACACCGCATCAGTTGCTTCGCTTCACTGCCATTCATGAATTCTCTCGCATGACATCATAGGATAGCGTGGCATACATCAAATGCGTGCTTCAGAATCTCGCAGAGAATAGTAGGTCATCTGGGTATTTTTCACCTACTGTTTTCGGAATTCTATGAATTTGGACATACTACTTGACTCACAATGTTTTTCACATACTATATAGTAGGGAAGTATGCGATTTCGGCCCCACCCAATGCTAAAGTCAGTTATTCTCCTTTGAAAATGTGCATTTTGTGTCGGAATGTCTGTCTGTTTTTGGTCTGTGTAACTCTGCCCACTGTCAGTTTACCCAATTATACTTTAGTACCCCAGATTGCCTTGGTGGAAAATGGCATATTTCATTTCAGTCTTAAGAATATAAGAATATGTGTGGATGTTAGCAGCCTCCAAAATGAGAGACAGATTCATAAGTTTTTTTTTAATTTGCAAACAATACAAATATTGCAAATGTAAACATTAGCTGATCAGCGTACAGTGTAAAGCTTGATCATCAGGCACATTTGCTGCAGTTGATGTCGCCAATCTGGCAACCTGCATGTGCATCAAATCAGCAGAGGAAAAACTCTCTCCAATATTTTGAATTTGGACTGCAATACCTAGTCCAATCCTATCCTGCACTTTATACTGTCTGGCTAATACTACTTACTTAATTTAAATGATTTTTTTCTGTGCTTTCCATTCTTTAAAATGAAAATTCTTTAAAGTGTCCTGGAGATAAGTTAAAATGCGTTTAAAACTAGAAGGATAGAACAAAATATCAAGGATTCTATGTGGTCGTACACTTTTGGATGCCAGTTTTTACGGTTTAGTTTTACATTAGAATTTTTCCAAAGTTAAATTGTTTAAAACACTTTCATAACACTCCAAAATGATATATTTTTGTTTGTTATTCTGAAGTTTGACCCTTTTATTTATTTTTGGAATGAAAGCTGAATATTTTAAATTTATTGTATACATTGTAACTTTACTTTTTAAAATAACATAATAATTTAACTGAAGCGATATTTTGGTGCTCTCTATTCTTCAAACTACAATTGTTTAAAACAATTTAAACAAATCTAATATAGTGTTAGATAAAGTTTAAACAATTAATAAAATAAATATATTAAAGAGCGGCATGCTGGCTCAGTGGTTAGCACTGTCGCCTCACAGCAAGAAGGTCGCTGGTTCGAGTCTCGGCTGGGTCAGTTGGCATTTCTGTGTGGAGTGTGCATGTTCTCCCCGTGTTGGCGTGGGTTTCCTCTGGGTGCTCCGGTTTCCCCCACAGTCTAAAGACATGCACTATAGGGCAATTGAACTAAATTGGCCGTAGTGTATAAGTGTGAATGAGTGTGTATGGGTGTTTCCCAGTACTGGGTTGCAGCTGAAAGGGCATCCGCTGTGTAAAACATATGCTGGATAAGCTGACGGTTCATTCCGCTGTGGCAACCCCTGATGAATAAAGGGACTAAGCCGAAGGAAAATGAATGAATGAATATATTAAAGAGACAGTTCAGCCAAAAGTGACAATTATGTCATTATTAACTCAAAGCCACTTATTTTTTAAACCTATTTGAGTTGCTTTCTGCTGAAAACAAAAGAGAAATAATCTGAAAAACGTTGCCAAATCTTAAAACTTGTAGCCACTGATTTAAATAGTATTTTATTTCTAATAATATAATTTTTTTACTATGGATGTCAATGGCTTCCAGTTTCAAACCTCTTAAAAAAAATCTTCTTTTGTGTAAAAAAAACAACAAAAAAACAAACAAAGATTTGGGGCCACTTGAGGATTTGGTGATTATATTTTGTTTTTGATGTAAGCTGTCCCTTTAAAAGCGTCATATGTAACAAAAGTGTCCAGATAACAAAAATGATGTACCTATTATGTCCCTAAATGACACCTAAATTTGAACCAAACACAGAAGCTGAAGATAAAGTCCTGAAAAGCTGTGCCATATCAGAGCTCATTTAACATCTGCCTGAATTGTCCGACCACACCTGTATTCCCTCTTGCAGGACTCCTGGGAGGGTTTATATGGCATCATAAACAAAGGAAACTGCCTACTGTCGTGACAAAGCAGGTGTTTTTGAGGAGTCAAACTAAATACTCAGGCAGAGCTCATACAGAAAAGGTCTAAATGGTGTCTGTAAATAATAATAATAGTAAATTATCAATGTTTAATAGCCTCTTTATAAAGCATTTCGCAAGATTGATTCAGATAAAGTTCTTGAGAAAACAAGTATTTTTTTTCCCAGTGTATAATAGTCCACGGCTGATATTATTTTTGCAACAGGATTTTTTTTCCATTCATTGAGAAAAAAAACAAAACATTGCAGATTTTGATTTGAAGTATAAGAATAGACAAAGGTTTATGTTAAAATATTTAAGTAATCTGTTTTGACGTGCTTTGCTTGCTGTAGCTCTCTTATTGGTGGAATTTCTGTGCGGCATTGTGGGTAGTGTAGTTTTCTCCACCCTTAAAAATCCACTTTTAAACAATTTTTTGAATAAATAAGAATATACTGTACATAGTTTACCTATGGAGAAAATAAATGCTGTTTTTACTTCCTAAACTCTATAGGAGAACAGTTATTCAAAGTTATCTTATAACTCTTTAAAAACTGACCTATTGTGCACTAAATAATTGTTAATTGATGTTTTTTTATTTAATTATCATGTATAACAGTAGAATTCCTACAAATCAAAAAATGCTGGATTGTATTAACCCAATGTTGGATCAAATATGGACGAGCCCAACAATTGGGTTAAAAAGTGCCATTTAAATGTACTAGAAAGTATTAACCCAACATTGGGTTAAAACAGACCAGTTTTTTTAGTGTAGTGAAAAACTACATTACCCATAACTCTGAAGAAAAACCCAATCAGAAAAATAAAACAACTTTTTAGCACCCCTCCCACTCCTAATAATCACTTTCATGCTCTCAAACTACTTAAATGTATGTATGTATGTATGTATGTATGTAAGCATGTATGTATGTATGTAAGCATGTATGTATGTATGTATTTATGTATGTATGTGTGTATGCATGTATATATATATATATATATATATATATATATATATATATATATATACACACACACACACACACACACACAGTGCTCAGCATATATGAGTACACCCCCAAATCTCTCATTTAAATTAATATTTTCTATAGGAAGCTTTACAATATTATATTTGTGCATATACATTGGTTGAGTCAGTACTGAAGCCAAAACTGGAGCTAATCTAATAAAACTTACAATAATGGTTTAAAAATTAGTAACCCAAATTTATATGTTAGGGAAAAATTTAAAAGAGCAAATAATTTTCAAAAATAGCAAAAATCAAAAGAAACTAAAAATATAGACAATTTTGTTGAAATGTTGTAGTTTGTAAATTTTGTTTTGCAATATTTTTCATGAATTTAAATGTATTATCCTTCCATTTCTAAAGATGTTCTGTGTATAGCGCATGTCTTTGGACTTGTAGTGGAAACCATAGCACCTGGACGAAACCCACGCGAACACGGGGAGAACATGCAAACTCCACACAGAAATACCAACTGACCTAGCCGAGGCTCGTACTAGCGACCTTCTTGCTGTGAGGCGATTGTGCTACCCACTGCGCCACCGTGACGCCCTGACTAAAATATTATTTTAATAAATATATCTGTTTAAAAAATCTGTTTTGTTCAAATGCACCAATATATATTCCCCATATTCACTGAGAAATGGTAAAAAATATTCATTTTCAAAATGGGGTGTACTCATATATGCCGAGCACTGTATGTATGTTTACTTTAATGAACACAAAAAAAGTTTCTATATGCATAATCAAAATATTTCAATCTGTCCTTTCTTAATCATAAAATTAGTTGTTCATGTTCACTATGTTAACAAATGGAAATATATGTAAAGTGTTACCATGTTTAAGTCATGATTCACTCTGCATTTAACTGGTGTGGTTTATTGCACCAACAAAGACTTTTTAAAACCATGGGCAAAACAAATTATGGGAAAAATACTTCTGTAACCAATGGTGTAGAAAAAGTGGGCGGGGCCTGTTGTAATTCACTCCATTGGCTGCTACACTGCAAAAATGCTTTTCTCATTTAGAGTTTTTGTCTTTTTTCTAGTCTAAATATTTAAAAATGCTTGAATCAAAAAGCATTTTCTAGACAACCAAAAAATATTGTTTTGTTTTCAGAAATAATAAGTCAAAGTTTTTCCTTAAAATAAGAAAGGTAATCTGCCAATGGGCTAAGTAAAATAATCTTGTTTTCACTTTGAAATAAGATTATATTGGTTATCCCATTAGCGGAATATTTAACTTGTTTAAAAAAAACTTAGTTGACATATCATTTCTAAAAACAAGACAATATTTGGTAACACTTTACAATAAGGTTGTAGTAATGTTAGTTAATGCAATTACTAACATGAACAAACAATCATCAATACACTTATTACAGTATTTGTTCATGTTAATGTTAGTTAATGAAAACACAGTTGCTCATCATTAGTTCATGTTCACTCTTGGTGCATTAACTAATGTTAACAAGCATGCATTTAGATGTTAATAATGCATTAGTAAATGGTGAACTATGATTATTAATTGCTGCACAAGCATTGTTCATTATTAGTTCATGTTCGTAAATATATTAACTAGTGAAACCTTATTGTTAAGTGTGAGCCAATATTTTTTACTTTAATATTTTAATAATTATATTTTTTTAGAAAATGCTTCTTCATTTAACATTTTTTAGATATTTGGACTAAAAACAAGACAAAAACTCTAAGTAAGAAAAGCTGTTTTGTTTGTTTTTGCAGTGTACAAGCTAGGCCTGTCACAATAATCAATATATCGACTTATTGCACAACACATAGACATGACCTCAATAATTTTTGGTAATGAAATATATATCGCCCATACATAAAAAAAACAATTCTAGCAACATTTTAGCTGATTGTGCAACATCTCTATCTCTATTGAAGGTGTCAGTGTCAGTATGGTTAAAAACACTATAGGATTTACTATAAATTACTATAATATATTTTGAAGTGGGTGCCTGACAACTGAAACTAGATCTGGTAGCAGATATCGCAGCCTCTGTTACTTTTTATCTTGCACTTTTTTGTTAACATTTTTTATTATTTATTTAGGATATGCGTTTTCACATTCTGATTCCAATGCCTGATTATTAAATTGTTAAAATGACTATAATTAAATGAAATATTCTTAAGAATAAAATATAATGTGTTCTTTGGAAGAGTGTACTTGCATTGTGATGATATTATATTGTCATTCTGGCATTACATAATGAGTGGCATAAAATTGTCTTAAAATGACAATAATATTGCTTATCGCAATATATTTTGGTGCTATATATTGTACAACAAAAAATAGATATCATGACAGGCCTAGTACAAGTTCTCATTTGCATTTAAACCTCATCTGATTACCTGGCATGAATCTTTTCCACCGAAACGAGAGCCAGCACAGATCATGTTGTCGTTGACTCTGTAGTAGTAGTATAACTGGCAGGGGCTGAAGATTTCCACATCCACCGCGCGCAGAATCGGTGACAGATAGAAGTTGTAGAGCCGCGTCACTCCCCATCCGCTCACAGTGCAGCTGCTTCCTCCAGCCAACTCTGGTGTGTCTGCGGTCGGCAGCAGCGCCGGCTGAACATAAGCGTTCAACTGTGCTGGAGCAGTGAGCTGGGAAAAAATTAATACTCAATCTTCATTAGGCATGGGACGATAACCGGTTTCAAGGTTTACCATGGTTTAAGTTTGTGTTTTTTAACACTTTCTTTTTACAACTATTTTATTTAGTTTTTCAGCATCTCCAGCAGAAAAGGACCCTCTATATCAAAAGCTACTGATCAGCGCACAACTCTGCAAACATTTGAAAACCAAATCTCTTATACACCAGCATTCAAACATGCTCTGGACCTGACCAGTGCTGTGCCTTACTTAATATCCAAAGAAAAGAAAGATATCCAAAGAACAAAGTTGTAAAGAAATCTGTGTTTTTGAAACTAATGAAGATAGCAGAAGTCTGTGATTTATTTTATGTGGAATATTCAAATAGACAGACATAAGCAGTGCTTTAAAGCTAAAATATAAGGTATTTTTAAATATAAAACTAAATATATCTGTACTACTGGTACAAATTTTGGGATCAGTAAGGTTTCTTTATGTTTTTGTGGATCCCAAATAAATTGTATACAAAGAAATAATATGTAAATAGTATATAACACGCACAAAAAAGTAAGATTAATAATTATTTTCATGAAAACATAAGTGTAAATATATGTGAGCACTGTCATTTATTTCTGGGATTAATGTGAATTTTAAGGTTTATATATAGTCAAGCCCGAAATGATTCATACCCCTGGCAAATTCTGACTTAAAAGTTACTTTTATTTAACCAGCAAGTTTTTATTTTGACCAGAAATGACACAGGCTTCTTCCAAAAGATAATAAGACAATGCACAAGAGGCATCAAACAAATATTTCTCAGCTTTTATTTACATTCGAACAAAAACTTTAAGTCAGAATTTGCCAGGGGTAAAATAATTTCCGAATAATAATAAATGAATAATTTCCGGCTTGACTGTATATATGTATGTGTGTGTGCGTGTGTGTGTGTGTGTGTGTGTGTGTGTCTATCAATCACTGTGCATTATTGTAGAAATTATTTTAATATCAAACAGTCAAACAAATAAAAGGATTCATCTGTAGTTTTGAGCATTTGTTAGTGTGTTTCTTACCTTAATAATCATGATGTCATTGTTAAAAGTTTTTGGATTGTAGGCAACATGACTAAACACTTTGGCCACGGTACAAACTTGCTCAAATCCCTCTTCTACAGCGAGATTGTGCTCACTCAGCACCACCTGAATCACACTGGCCCTGTTCACCCAAATACAACACAACATTCAGACTTGTTTTTTGTTTGAGTAAAAGAAATACATTCAAATGAAGTAAAATGCCATTTGTTATTTTACTGAGCAAATCTACAGTGGTGGTCAGCATAAATGAGTCTGAAAATCATTACTGTATTTACGATTTATTTTTACTTTTATTATTTTATTCTTTATTATTACTTATTACTGTCTAGATCACAGGTGTCAAACTCAGTTCCTGGAGGGCCACAGCTCTGCACAGTTTAGTTCCAACCCTAATTAAACACACGTGATCTAATTAACCAAACTCATTAAGTCCTTCAGGCTTGTTTGAAACCTACAGGTAAAGCCACGGTCACACTGCACTTTTCGCCCCATAGACTTCTATTCATAAGCATGTAAATGTGACATACTGTAAAATGCAAGCTGATGCGACAAGTTTTGCAGTTCGTTACATTGTAAAGTTCAAGCTTGGTGAACTCTGACCTGCGAAATCGCATCACGTGATTTTTAATCGAAGATCAAAACATGACCCCTCTGTACAGAAATGTAAAATATGGACCAATCGCTAGCTTTTTTAAATGTCTAATCACCTCGTTTAATCCCGCCCCTTTTCGCAACGCCATATGACAGAATTTCGCATGCACAAACTCTAGTGTGACCGTGGCATTAGTGTGTTGAAGCAGGGTTGGAACTACACTGTGCAGGGATGCAGCCCTCCAAGAACTGAGTTTGACACCCCTGGTCTATGGGATCCTATGCAAGTTATTTGTGCAAATCTTGCTTATTTGTTTTTCATTAGATTAGTCGGTACCAAAAACAAAAAAAAACAATTCTAACAAAATAATTGTAAAAAATCATCTTGCATAAATATGTTTATTTACGTAAATAAAAAAATAAAAAAATTGTAATGAACAGGAAAATCAAGGAAACCATATTAAATTACTTTTTTTTTTTTTTCTAGGTTGTAATATTTTTTTAAACACGCTGTTTGAATTTAAATGTATTATTTTTCTTATCTTAAAATGTTAGGTGATAATAACACAATGTTACGTCATGTTAATAAATCTGTTTTGGAAAAATGCAGTGATATATACAGCTAAAGTCAAAATTATTAGCCCTGGAGAAAGTCATATTTCTTTTAGTTTGGCTGGAATAAAAGCAGTTTTTATTAAAAATAAATAAATAAATCAATATTATTAGGAATATTATTATTATTATTTTTTTTTTTCTCTCGGTTGTCTACAGCAGGAGTTTCCAAACTTTTCAGTATTTATTTTTAATGTATGTAAGTGCTGTAAAGTTGTCACAAAGTTTAACCTGGTGCGATAAAATCAACGTGCTGCATCTGACATTATTGCTGTGTCTTTAATATGACGTAATCACCCCAGAAAAAAAAGAATCGAAAGGCTGATGGCTTTTTATTTGCATGTTTTTTAAAAATGTTTATTATTAACATGTTATCAATGTTACTATTAACTACTATTTTGTTCTTCGGTAGGTTATGGATAAAATATGCTCATTCTAATAATTTGATAAAATGAATTTGATTTTTGGAAATCACCAAGCGACCCCTCCTCATTGTCCCGTGACCCCCCGGGGGGTCCCGACCCCCACTTTGGGAACCACTGGTCTACACAACAGTCTACAGAACAAACCACTTATCCAATAACTTGTTTAATTATGCTAAACTACATGGTTAACCTAATTAACGGGCTTTAAATTGCACTTTAATCTGAATAATATGTATCTTGCAAAATAACTAGTAAAATATCATGTGCTGTCATCATGGCAACGATAAAATATAATAGTTGTAATGACTAATTTCTAATAACTAATTTGTTTAAAAACGTGTTGAAAAAAACACATGGGAAATATTTTTAAAGAATTGAAATTTCACAGGGGGGTTAATAATTTTGTCTTCATCTGTATAAATTGTACAAATTCACAAAAAAAATCAATGCAATATTTATTCAAAGGCAGTGTATTCATCTATGGTGGCCACTGTAGATTAATGAAGCGTGTATTCAGGCTGCAGTACATACGGTCTCCAGCAGTGGGCAGCAGTCAATACCCACTGCGGCTGAATCAGTGTTCCTCCACAAAAATGCTTTCTGTCCACCTGAAGTGACACCTGGTATTTGATGGAGTACGGCACGACCTCCTGACCCCCAATAATCCTTTGTGAGAATGCATCTAGTCAAAGCAAAAAACCCAAAACAAAACATGACATGTATATTCAGCTATACCCAATCATTTTAGAAGTACGTCAATAGATTATCATTACAATGCATTTAAACTTGATTATGATTGTGTAAAAAATTAAATATGACCTTATTTTGACTGTTATATCCTGAGATATAACCTATGGATGCAAATTCTTCCATAATAATATGCATATTACACACTGAAAAAAATTATTCATTGGATTTACTCAAATTTAAGGTACGTTTGTTTAAATTCAGCCCATATAAATTGTTTGCAACCACTTACCTTAAAACAATGTTAGTAAACCCAATGAATCTTTTTTTATTTATATCTCTAATACAAAAATGCATCGCTTACCTCTGACCGTTACAGCGAGCACAAGAAATACCCACAATAACTGAGCCATTCCTGCAGTGCTGAAACAGAAAACAAACGTCCAAATTATGGCAAAAAAAAAAAAAGAAAGAATATTAAATAAGGAAACATGGAGTCTTTATGTCTGCTTGCATCCTGAAACCCAATACAGTTCAAGAGTGTATAAATATCTGACAATGATAAAAATCTCATTGGTGGATTTTTGTTATGAACTGATTTGTTTTAGTTCGGGTGATATGTCCAGATTTGCATACAAACTGCACTGCAACACCTTGATACTACAGAGTCTATAAAGCAAATGTCAACAGAGATCAGATCATTTGAGATGAGATCAAATGGCCGAAAACGCATGACCCCCCCCCCCCAAAATGGAGTCGTTTTTGCATCAACAAACTGTCTATCTTTAACCTACCTTTATTTTATACTTCCACAATTCCCTTATACACTGTAAAAAATGCAGGTTCCACACAATTCATTCATGTTGTTCCAACACAAATCCATTAAGTTAAAACAACTAATGTAAGTAGATTGAACATAAAACAATTACATTTCCCACAAAAATCTCCAGAATTGTGTTGTTTCTTGCTGCAGCTCTGCACAAGAAGTTTGGCCAGAGGAGAAATGGTCGTGCCCAACTGAACCTGGTTTCTCTCAAGGTTTTTTCATTCACTTTCGTCAATTAGGGAAGTTTTGTTCCTCGCCACTGTCGCCACTGGCTTGCTTGGTTTTGGGACTTGTGGAGCTGCGCATCGATGGATTTGCTCTTCAGTGTTTGGACTTTCAGCAGTAAAAATTAAACCACACTGAACTGAACTAAACTGAACTTCAACTCTGAAAACTGGACTGACACCGTTTCAATTTACCAGAACTTCTATGTTAAGCTGCTTTCACGCAATCTACATTGTAAAAGCGGTATAGAAATAAAGATGAATTGAATTGTTTCAGCTCATTTTAAATAAGTAGTTTGAATAAGCAGCAAAAATCTTTTCTTTTTTTTTTTTTTTGTGTATATTTCAACGTTAAAGGGATAGTTCACCCAAAAATTACCTTCAAACCTTTATGAGTTTCTTTTTTCTGTTGAACACAAAAGAGGATATTCTGAGAAATGTTGGAAATCTGTAACCATTGACTCCTATAGTATTTAGTTTAACGGAAATCAAATAGTTCCAGATTTCCAACATTTTTCAGAATATCCTCTTTTGTGTTCAATGTTGGAAAAATTGGAAAAATGTTAGAAATCTGTAACCATTGACTCGCATAGTATTTCGTTTAATGGAAGTCAATGGTTACAGGTTTCTAACAATTTGCAGGTTTTGAACATTTTTCAAACTGTCTTCTTTTGTGTTTGACAGAACAAAAAGAAAGTAATACTGGTCGGATCATATTCATGTGTCTGATCAGTTTTCATTACAGCTCATTTAGGCAATTACTTGGGGATTATATTTCAAAGTTTAAAGCTTGAGTAAATATCTATGCTTAATGTACATGGGCTTCATTCAATATATGAATTCATTCGTTTCATTTTATGTGTGGATTATATTAAGCTAGTAGGATGTTTGAATGATCATAGTTGTTCTGGATGTGTGAAATATTGGAGGAAAATACTTAATATTTTTGTGGAGGGGTTTTATTAAAGCATTTAGATAGTCTTTTCTTCATAGATTATGTCTGTAAAATGCATATTAAACACGATCAGAACAGCTGCTCAGAACGGCTGCACAGAAATGTTGTTACTCCTGCAGTTACTCCTACACTGAAAAGTAGTAGATTCATTGGATCTACTAAATTGTAAGTGTAGGTAAGTGGTTGCAAACAATTTATATGTAATATTCAACTAAATTTGTTTGTTTAAATTCAGCCCATATAAATTGTTTGCAACCACTTACCTTAAAACAATTTAGTAAATCCAATGACTTATTTATTTAAGTGTAAAGACGCCCCCTGCTGTAAGAGAATGAACACTGAGGGTTTTTCAATTGCAGAGTGAATTTCCTTCATTCACTTTCCTTTGGCTTAGTCCCTTTATTCATCAGGGGTTGCCACAGCAAAATGAACCGCCAACTTATCCAGCATATGTTTTACACAGCGGATGCCCTTCCAGCTGCAACCCAGTACTGGGAAACATCCATACACTCTTACACTCACATACACTACGGCCAATTTAGTTTATTCAGTTTACCTATAGCGCATGTCTTTGGACTGTGGGGGAAACTGGAGCACCCGGAGGAAACCCACACAAACACGGGGAGAACATGCAAACTCCACACAGAAATGCCAACTGATCCAGCCGGGACTCAAGCCAGCGACCTTCTTGCTGTGAGGCGACAGTGCTAACCACTGAGTCACCGTGTCGCCCCTAACCTATTTAAAAATTTTTTTTAAATGTATTTTCCAATTTCATTATTGTTTTTTTGTGTAATTGTAATTTCACTTTGTTTATGGGGGAAGGGATGGAAAAATATTTGTTTACATTTTTTCTGTAAAACTATCCTGCTATTTCTGTAAAAGTTTAATAAACAGATCAACAACAACAACAAAATCACTGAAGATTCAGCATGTGAAGAAGCAAATGCACATTTTGCTAACATACTCATTTTTTTCTGGATTTCAGTAAAAAGAAAAAAGAAAGGGAAAAAATTGGAAACCAATCGACCAACTTGCTAGTAAAAAATATCTGAATCGGCCTTTGAAAAATCTGGATTGGTGCATCATTACTGTTAAATAAATAATGAATAAAAAAAGATATGTGTTAATTCCTTTTAAATGCACATACAGTAAGATGAGAAGGAAAAGGAAAATAAAAACTTACCAGTTATGATTCCTCGCCTCCCGAGCCTTGAATGACCTCCAACTGTTGATGCCTGTTCTTCCTGTAGAGCTTTTATATTGACACCATATCCATGTCAGATTGCTTTTGTGGGCCTGCTGTATAATAATCCCACAGCATAACAAGCAGTGACCTCGTCTTTAACCAAGGCGAAGCCCAACAGTGTCATGTTTATCTGATTTTCGGCTCTTTATTTTGGCTTTATTGTGTGCTGGTGTTTTCGAACAACACCCTGTTCAGTCATTTCAATGGTAGCACTAAATTTAAGAACTCTGGGTATTGTTGATTAAAAAGCAGATCAAAATAGTTACGTGGTTGGAAAAGGGAGAGTTCACCCAAAACTGAAAATTCTGTTCTCATTTACACACCCTTTGCTTGCCGCTTGCCTGCTTGAGTTTCTTTCTTCTGTTGAACACAAAAGAAGATATTTTGAAGAAAGCTGGAAACCTGTAACCATTGATGTAATGTAATGTGTATTTATATAGCGCATTTATTGTACTATGGTTATACACCCAAACTGATTCACAATCATGACGGGGGGAGGGGGGTTGTTGGGGGTCTCTCCACACCACCACCACCAGTGTGCAGCATCCACTTGGATGATGCGACGGCAGCCACAGGACAATACCACCAGTGCTTCACCACACACCAGCTATTGGTAGAGTGGAGTGACAGTGATAGAGCCAATTCGGTGGAGGGGGATGACTGGGAGGCCATGATCAGTAAAGGCAGATGGAGGGAATTTGGCCAGGACACCGGGGTTACACCCCTACTCTTTATGAGAAGTGCCATGGGATTTTAAATGACCACAGACAGTCAGGACCTCAGTTGTGTCTCATTTGAATGTCTCATTTGAAAGACGGTGCTTACTGACAATATAGTGTCCCCTTCACTATACTGGGGCATTAGGACTCACACAGACCGCAGGTTGAGCGCCTCCTGCTGGCCTCACTAACACCACTTCCAACAGCAGCCTAGTTTTCCCATGTGGTCTCCCATCCAGGTACTGACCAGGGAACAGCCCTGCTTAGCTTCAGTGAGTAACCGGTTTTGGGCTGCAGGGTGATATGGCTGTGACTGTGACTGTGACTTTCTGCTGTAAAAAGCTACACTGCCATCTGCTGTTAAAAACTAGCCTAAAAACTAACAACTTCTTTTGTGTTATCAGAAAAAAGAAATCCATAAAGGTGTAAAAAAAAAAACTTGAGGGAGAGTAAATAGTGAGTACATTTTAATTTTTGAGTAAACTAACAGAAATGATTTGTGATTGATTTGTATGTCATTCTTAGATGTGGTTTTGATTGATTGAAGCCTGTAATTGTTTATACTTGAATATTACTATTTATTTATTTTATAATTGAATACTACATATGACTTACAAACTAAAGCTCTATATGTCATGTCACATTTGAGATTTATGATAAGCCATTTATTACCCGTTTAACAAATCAAAGTAAATAAATGGCATAAAACAGTGGCTGTTCAAGGAAATGTTTGCATTTTTTTAAACTGTGATTATGGGGGATATGATTATGATGCCAGGGATATGATTTTATTAGGAAATAATGTACATCCAACTGGTTGTTATCACAGATTATTACATGGTTGTCTGAAATACGTGATTCTGATTGGTCGGTCACAACCATTGGTCATTCCAAGGTATGTTATTATAAAATTACAACAGCTAAATAACTCATCCGGGAACTTCAAATCAATGTGACCGTCAGTTAATACTTTTTTAAATCCAGATACTTACATCCATATTCATATGTATCTGCTTGCCTGTCAGGCTGTGCTTTTTCACTGGTATTATGTTTTGTGGCAAGTAGCCATGTAATAAACAAGATAAACATCCAGGAGGTTGTTTTTGCAGAATAAAGCCTTTCAGTCTTATACAACATAAGACGCTGGGTTGCAGATAAGCCTGTCAGGCTTTATTCTGTGAAAAAACCTCCTGGATGTACTTTATCTCTAACTTATTACGCTGCTGTCTGAAATACTTGATTCTGATTGGTCGGTCATAACCATTGTTTATTCCAAGGTATGTTATTCTAACATTCAATTCAATTCAATTCATCTTTATTTCTATAGCGCTTTTACAATGTAGATTGTGTCAAAGCAGCTTCACATAGAAGATTATAGTGAATTGGAATGGTGTCCGTTCAGTTTTTAGAGTTTAAGTTCAGTTCAGTTCAGTTCAGTGTGGTTTAATTTTCACTGCTGAGAGTCCAAACACTGAAGAGCAAATCCATCGATGCGCAGCTCTACAGGTCCCGAACCATGCAAGCCAGTGGCGACAGCGGCGAGGAACGAACTTCACCAATTTGCGAAAGTGAAGGAAAAAAAAAACCTCGAGAGAAACCAGGCTCAGTTGGGCACGACCATTTCTCCTATGGCCAAACGTCTTGTGCAGAGCTGCAGTCTAGGCGCCGGAGGCTGGTGAACGCTGGACGTCAGAGAAGACTCGTCTTTCACTGGGGTCTCACAGGAATCAGTCCTTTTCTCTCCACTCCTCCATGACCACCACAGCAGCTCCTCAGGATACGGCCCGGTCTGGGATTATGGAAACCTTGGGGTCATCTCTTCACAGGTCTTGGATTGCATTAGTGGCACTGCATAGTCTCTGGGGGCCTCGGGATGAGTATCCCCAGGTGGAAATAGAGAATAAAGAGAATAATTAGCGTAGCTGCTGTTCATAGTGTATATAAACGAGATGCAAAAACCTGCGTGGAGCAGATTCATGCATCATACCGTTATGCAATGCATTGAGTGTATGCTTTACTAAAAAGATAGGTCTTTAATCTAGTTTAGGAGCCATAAATGAAAAGGCTCGACCATCTTTACTCGACTTTGCTATTCTAGGTACTACCAGCAGCCCTGAGTTTTGAGATCTTAAAGAGCGGGTTGGATTGTAGCGAGACAGAAGGTTGGTTAGATAAACAGGTGCTAAATTATTTAAAGCTTTATAGGTAAGAAGCAATATTTTATAATCAATACGGAACTTAACAGGCAGCCAGTGTAAGGAAGATAAAATTGGGGTGATATGATCATATTTTCTAGACCTGGTAAGAACTCTGGCAGCTGCATTTTGTACTAGCTGAAGTTTATTAATAGAGGATGCTGGGCAACCAGCGAACAGAGCATTACAGTAATCCAGCCTAGAAGTCATGAAAGCATGAACTAGTTTTTCTGCATCTGAGATGGATAGCATACTTCGTAACTTAGCGATATTTCTCAGATGAAAGAAGGCTGTTTTTGTGACATGGGAGATATGATTTTCAAAGGTTAAATTGCTGTCTAGTATAACACCCAGATCTTTTACAGTAGAGCTAAAGCTAACTTTGTGTCCCTCTAATTGCAGGTCGAGTTGTGAGATCTGCTGTGTACAGGATTTAGGCCCAATAAGTAATAATTCTGTTTTGTCTGAATTTAAGAGAAGGAAATTGTTGGTCATCCAGTCTTTAACATCTTTAATACATTCAGTTAGCTTAGACAGTTCAGACGTCTCATCAGGTTTTGTTGAAATATATAATTGAGTATCATCTGCATAGCAGTGAAAGCTGATCCCGTGTCTTCTTATAATGTCTCCCAGGGGTAGCATGTATATTGTAAACAGCAAAGGGCCTAAAACTGATCCTTGAGGCACCCCATACTGTACTGGCCTGACCTGTGAAAGCTGTCCATTTATATTCACAAACTGGTAACGGTCAGTTAAGTATGACTTAAACCATTGTAGAGCCTGTCCCCGGACACCTGTAGAATTTAAGCGATCTATGAGGATATTGTGGTCGATGGTGTCAAATGCAGCACTGAGATCAAGTAAAACTAATAACGAGATGCACCCTTGGTCAGCAGCTAAGAGTAAATCGTTGGTTATTTTCACTAATGCGGTTTCTGTACTGTGATGAGGCCTGAAACCTGACTGAAACACTTCAAAAACATTGTTCATCTGCAGAAAGGAGCATAATTGGGCAGAAACAACTTTTTCTAGTATTTTAGACATAAATGGAAGATTTGAAATAGGCCTATAATTAGCTAAGTTGCTGGGGTCCAGTTGTGGTTTCTTAATAATAGGCTTAATAACAGCTAGCATAACAACCACTAAATAACACAAACTCATCCGGGAACTTCAAATCACTGTGACCGTCAGTAAATAAAATCGTTCATATGTATATCTGCTTGTCTGTCTCGCTGTGGTTTTTAACTGCTTTTGACTGTTTTGTACCATCATGTAAATAAATAATATGTAGTCTATGCTCCATTCAATCAGTTTCGTTTCTGTCAGCTCTGCATTTTTGACTGTTTGGCACCATCTTGTGGCTGAATAATGCGCAAGTTAGTGTATAATCCATCAGCTGTTTTGTCAGCTTTGCATTTAATTAAAGAATGAACAAACTATTACATCTCAGAACAATGTTTTGTGCCTAATTTTATGTTTTGTGGCAAGTAGTCATGTAATAAACGAGATAAAGTACATAAAGGAGGTTGTTTTCGCAGAATAAAGCCCTTCAGTCTTATACAACAGTGCTCCGCTTCGCATTGGGATGCCGATAAGCCTGCCGGGCTTTATTTTGTGAAAACAACCTGTATGTACTTTATCTCTATCTTATTACACAACTCTCTTACATACATAAAACATTGTTCTGAGCTGTAATAATTTATTAATAAGGTAATTAAATGTAAAGCTGACAGAAACAAAAATAGCTGAATAGAGCGTATGCTAATCTACTTATTATTCAACCACAAGATGGCGCCAAACAATTCAAAACAGCAATCTGCAATTATTACATGGCTGTCTGGAATACTTGATTCTGGTTGGTCATTACTGACAATCCTATGTATGTTATAGGGAAAAACTACATCCTTTCTGAATAAAGCCTGACATTCTTATCGGCAGCCAGACACAAAACGGAGGCTGAACTTTTTTTATCTGACAACACTTTTTTTTTTTTTCTGCATGCACATCCCACTTCACACATCTTCTTGTGTTCAGTGTCTGTCCTCCAGCTCTTTCTCTCCCACTCAGACTGTGGGAGTTTCATCAAAACAACACTTCAGCGCTTACAAAACAGCTTAAAGAGCATCTCCTATAGGGAAAGTCTGACATTACAGGAGCTTTACTGATCATGAAGATAAAATCAGGCCATTTTGGGAGTGACCTGAATGTCTGATTGGGTTCATTTGTTTCTGCAGTACTGAAACTATGCTTACATATTAGAAGTAGAGTTCTTGCGGCGAATATTGTTAATTGTTTCGGTGCATTTTTCTTAAGGTTGTATTTATGTTTTGTATTGTAAATTAGCAGACGCCTAATGTTTTGCACAGCAACATAAAAAGTACAATTAATGTAACATTTATTAAACTAATTAAACTACTTCAGTTGTACTCATATTTTAAACAGATGAAAAGATTAGTCTAGAACAGGGGTGCCCAAACTTTTTCTTATAAAGGGCCAAAAACCAAACTTGACTGAGGGCTGTGGGCTGAAGTTAAACATACCAAGCCGTATTACATTAAATGTGCCATGGATAATTTCCTACTGTATTTGCTAACATTTAAAAATAACTAGAAATGTTGCTTTAAAGCATATTAATTAATGATGCAGTATCATTTTTACCCCTTTATAATTTACTTATTATAGTAAAAACATAAACAATCCCAATTATAACACAATGGAGTTCAATGCTAAATACACTAGTCGAGCTGCTCCTGCCTTTGCCTTGATTTGCTCACCAATGTCTTGTGCATTGTCCTCTATCTGACATTGGCTTTTTTTGTAGCTCCTAAATTAAACAAAGAAACAAAAGATTATGTTCAATTCGAAATGACGATCTCTGTCAAAGGCATTTGCCCTAACCAACTCCCCATCATTCTCTCTCTCTTTTCAGATGGGATGGCGGACCAAACCAAAGGTTACCTTGGCCCAACTTTGGCCCGTGGGCCTACTTTGGGCACTTTGGGCCTACTTTTAGCTGCTTTGACACAATCTACATTGTGAAAAGCGCTATATAAATAAACTTGACTTGACTTGATTTGACATTTGGTCTAAAATCATTGAGAGAATTAAATTAATTAAATTAATAATTTAAAAAAAAAGATGCAGTCTTCTACAATTCTTACACCTGATTTGTAACATTTTATTGTCTGGAATAATTTTGTCAAAAAAATAAATAAATATGTACATTTGCATATATCTATTTATATTTTACATATGTTTATTTGTTATTTTGTTGGGCTGGGTTTGGGGGTTATTTCTTTTAAACGTGAAAAACTTTAAGTATTTAAAAACATAATAATAAATAAGTAAAATATAATGATTTACTGTAGCTTATAATTTAAGTTTTCTGCAAGATTTTAGATTTTAATAACATAAAATAATTTAAAAGGTATACAAATACAAAACAATAAATGCTGGAATCATTTCAGTAAACGTAAATTACAATTATTGAATTATGTAGATTCACACTATGTTGAGTTTTGTGGCCTGGAATCATGATTGACAATATATTAATCATGTAGTATGTATGCAGTATGTTAAGTATGCAGAAATGTAAAAAAAAAATATTCTTGAGAAAGTTATATAAAGTCTTTTCAAACAATTAATGTATCATTTTATGAACAGAAAAAAATATTGTCTGGAATAATTTTGCCAAAGAAAAAGTTAAGAGCTGTAGCTGATAATTCTTACAATGGTCATCTAAACCTTCTGTATAATTTGAAAGATTTTATGGCACAGAAACAAAAATAAATAAATAGATAAATAAACAACATAAATAATAAAAATAAATAAATACACTTAAAAGTAAAATAAAAATAAAATAAATATATAAACAAATAATATAAATAAATAATATAATATATATAATATAAATAAATAAACAACATAAATAATAAAAATAAATTAATAAATAAATACAATTAAAAATAAAATAAAATAAATATATAAATAATATAAATAAATAATATAATATAATCTATATAAATAAATAAATAAATAAATAAATAAATAAATAATATAAATAAATTAATAAAATAAAATAAAATAAAATAAAATAAAATAAAATAAAATAAAATAAAATAAAATAGCAAAAAAACCCTAAACCTTTATTATCTGGTGACAACTTTAAAATCTCTATGAAATAAAATCTATAAAATTTATCAATTCCTGCCAAAACCTCGGTCGTGTGGAAACATCACTGACACCCTAATCACCATGACAACTGCACAGATGGACGCTCTCAATTAAAGAGGTCAGATATTAATGAAGGCCAAACGGACGATTAATAGTCCTCTGACAGACAGCCGTCCCGAACTCTCCATTAAACACGATGAACACAGAAGCTGATAAGGACGACAACAGGGTTAATCACAGAACAACAGATGAGGCGGAAAAACAGCAGCGTTCAGCACTCAAACATCCAGCAATGAGGAAAATAATGCAGCGTCAGATTCACAGGAGATCATTAGCCGACACGTGACAGCCTCTTCATTTTTAATGATCCGTCTGAGAGATCTGGGCCAATCCCACAATTCCCTGCAGCCAGCGCTAATAGGGTTTGGTTAGAATATGTGAATATTTTTACTGGTCCCCAACATTTTGTGTAAAAAAAAAAATATAATGTACATAAAGCTATGAAAAGGGGCGACACGGTGGCTCAGTGGTTAGCACTGTCGCCTCACAGCAAGAAGGTCGCTGGTTCAAGTCCCGGCTGGGTCAGTTGGCATTTCTGTGTGGAGTTTGCATGTTCTCCCCATGTTGGCGTGGGTTTCCTCCGGGTGCTCCGGTTTCCCCCACAGTCCAAAGACATGCCCTATAGGCTAAATAAACTAAATTGGCCATAATGTATGGGTGTGAATGAGTGTGTATGGATGTTTCCCAGTACTGGGTTGCAGCTGGAAGGGCATCCGATGTTTGCAAAGAAACAAAGCAAATACATTTTCACAGTATTCTCTGTAATATTTTTGGTCACACTTTATAAAAAGGTTTCATTAGTATCAATGTATTTACTAACAGGAACTAATAATGAACAATACTTGTGCAGCATTTATTAATCAATTGTTCAACATTTACTAATGCATTATTAACATTCAAATTCATGCTTGTTAACATTAGTTAATGCACCAAGAGTTAACATGAACTAATGATGAACAGCTGTATTTTCATTAACTAACGTTAACTAACATGAACAAATACTGTAATAGGTGTATTGTTCGTTGCTTGTTCATGTCAGTAAATGCATTAACTAACATTAACTAATACAACTTTATTGTAAAGTGTTACCATATTTTTTATCTGAAGAAAGATTTATTTCTTTTAGTTTGGCTGAAAAAAATATTTGTATTTAATAATAAAAAAATTATAAGGTCAGTATTTTTAGCCCCCTGTTTTTTTGATTGTCTACAGAACATATCGCTGTTGTAATGAATTGACTAATTAACCTAACTTGCCTAGTTAACATAATTAACATACACTCAAAAAAAAGTTTTAGAACGAAATTAATTAAATTAAGGAAAACCTTTTCATGAAATTTTCTCAACTTATTTGAACTTAGTTATTTCAACTTTGTTTTGGATGATTTGCTTCTATTCATTCACAAGTCAGTGCTGAAAATGATCAAAAGGTCTATTTTTATTTATATTTTTTTACTTTTTTACTTAAAAGTATCAGAAATCTCTCTCACTCTCTCTTAAAAAAGTCATTTACAAGTAAACAATATAAAAAAAATTTTTTTTAAAGGAAGCAAAAATTAAAACACATTTAACCTCATTTACATTTCGAAGAAATAAAATGGTATAGGAGATTGAAAATAAAATAAATTAAAATTAAATCATTTAATTAACAAACTTTAGAATCATTAAAAGCAATTGCAAAAGAGAAAATAAAATCAGTAATTTTTTCTCCATTTAAACTAATGCCATTCGCTGCTTTCATCATTCATTCATCAAGTTTAAATGTGACTTAAACTCACAAAAAGCATCACTGCAAATGGACCAACACAAACCAAAAGACACGTTAAATCCAAGAGTGTTTCAACTTTTAGAATTTAACTTGCAAAATGACGCAAATGCCGTGCCCTACTCGTGTTTGTTTCAAACTACCTATTTAAAATGAGCCGAAATAACACAATTCTTGTGTTTTTATTTACAACAAATTAATTTTTTTATGTGCAATTCACTTGTAAAACTTTGTAAAAACTAATTAAATCAATTGTGTGGACCCCGGCATTATTTACAGTGTACTAATCCTACTGATCCAGTGATTCTACAGTGTACTGATCGTCCCAAAATCAGACCCAAGACAAAAGATCACAGGGTTTTTGGTTAAGCGAGCCTCAATGATTTATTGTCCGTGTTCTCAGACGACATTGTGCCCTTGGAGACTGAAATAGAAACTAGGAAACCTGATAATGCGGAGGTGAAGCTTCCTTCCGCAGGTGAGGAATCCGAGCAGCAGAAGCAGAGCCGTCGTCAGTGTGTTTGTGTCTATCTGTGAGTCTCCATCATCAGTCATGAACCTGCTGCTGCTGCTGCTCTGTGTCCTGCTGGAGCTCCTGGCCGTCAGCTGTGAGTACAGAGCATACGTTACTTACATATATATATATATATACACACACACACATTTTAAAATTCCCATTGGCATTTTAAACTTTTAATCAATATATTTCACATCAAAATTTACTTTTTTTGTATATAATAAGACCACGTTGTTAATGTTAATGCTAAAAAGTAAAAATGTAATATGTTAAATAGTATATTGTAACATTTTAGAACAAAATATAGAAAGAGAAAACACATTTTGATTCAATACGAGTAAAAAAAGTCACATGGTTGAAATTAAATTTATTTGGTAACAACAATACTAATATACAAAGCTAATAATGTGTAATGTAAAATAAAATATATATTTTAACATCAAAATATGTATATTTTCTGCACCTAAAATTAAGTTCTGCTTTGATAGGACCTCTACTTTGATAGTAGCAGATTGTGTCTCAGCAATTCCTTGAAATATATTTAGTAATATTTAGTAAAATTGTAAAAATAAAAATGTATTATTTAAATTAAATCTATTACAATTTTATTTAAATAGTTCATTATATTATTAAAAAGAGCCTGTTGAATCTTTTGCTTGAGAGTAAATAAATAAATGAATGAATAAATAAGCAATAGATAAATAAATAAATAATTCAGCAATAAATAAATAAATAAATCCATTTCTTCATTTTCTTTCGGTTTAATCTCTGATTTTAAATAAAAAATAAGTAAATTAATTAATTAAAATAAATAAATAAATAAATAAATAATTACTTCATTTTATAAGTAAATAAAAAAATTAATAAAATAAATGAATGAATAATTAAGTAATAAATAAATAAATAAATAAATAAATAAAAAGTAAATAAATAAAAAAATTTAATAAATGAATACATAATAAATAAATAAATAAATTTATTCATTGATTCATTTTTCTTCGGCTTAGTCCCTGATTTTAAATAAAAAAATAAAAAATAAGTAAATAAATAAAAAAATAAGTAGTTAAATACAAATAAATAATAATATAAATAAATAAATAAAACACAGACCTTTCTTCAAGATTTGCTTGTCAGATTTGTATCTTGAGAATAAGACCCAAAACTTTACATTTTATTATATTTACTCAGTGTTACTGAAGTAATGCTAACACTTAATAGAAACAGAAATAAACTCCAGAACTCCACAATAATTAAAAAGAAAAATGCTTGACCAATTTTTTATACATGTGGCTGAAGTTTTGTCAGTGCTATGATTTATTGCATAAAAGAAATATGTGAACAAACCACAGTTTTGTTTCACTGATGGATGAGCCCTTCATCCTGACAGCCATGATCTCAATGCATCTTCAGTGAAGGAAATCAGGATCGTTTTTCATTTTCAACAAAACCCCCTGCTGAAACGCTTGAACATGCATGCGAGATCAATTAATCCATCTGACACTAAAGTTCAACACTGTTTGCTCTTTTATGCTAAACTCAATGCCATACAGCAGCAAACAAAAGATGAACATAACCTGTTCATTTGTGGGAATTCAAAATATAGTATTTCCTCACGTTGAAAACTTCATAAAGCAAATTGGCTCGCTGCTAATTCTCATGAGGTGGTCATTCAATCAAGGTTATATAATCTGCTCAATGCAGCGTGTATACATTTCACACCATTTCACATGGGCTATTATTGTATAGGATTACTTGAACTGTAGTATGTACAACTGGCTAATTGTTAGACGACAATCAATATACCCAAGGGCCACTTGTATGCCGGAGTTAACACTAACATCATCATTTAAGCCAAGACACAGCAGGAGAATAAGGTAAAGATTTACTGTAACTAATACTTATTATATAAACATAATTCCTTAGCTGATTGGTTCCATTAAAGATAGCAACATTTTTTATTGTTATTAAAAGTTTTGTGCTTTGCTGTATTATATTATGACTTTTGTATTACAAATGTTATATGCAATTTTGACTTTTTTGGGCATAATTTGCATATAGAGTGCTCAGCATAATTGAGTACACCCCATTTTGAAAATTTATATTTTTCTCCATTTCTCAGTGAATATAGGCAATGTATTAAGGTGCATTTAAACAAAACAGATTTATTAAACAGATATATTTATAAAAAATATATATTTTAGTCACCAAACATATTTAAAAAATTGAAAGATAATACAATTAAATTCAAGCAAAATATTGCAAAAAAAATAAAATAATAATAATTTCAACCTACAAAATTTCAACTAAATCTTTCCATTTTTTTGCTTTTTTGACATATAAATTTGGGTGTACTGGCTTTTGGACTGTTATCGTAAGTTATTTTGTTAGATAAGCTCCAGATTTGGCTTCAGTACTGACTAATCTAATGTATACGCACAAATATAATATTGTAAAGCTTCCTATTAAAAATATGAATTTAAAAGGTAGATTTGTGAGGGGTGTACTTATATATGCTGAGCACTGTATAAACATAAGATTTTTAATACAAATATCCTAAAATCTAATTCTATGACTTGTTAGGAAGTTTTTTTATGATCTTTAATCAAAGACTTTTGTTGAATTTGTTAGAAATTTGTTATTAGCAACAACAACAACAACAACAACAACAACAACAACAACAACAACAACAACAACAACAACAACAACAACAACAACAACAACAACAACAACAACAAAATTGAACACTGGGATTTAGGGAATCTCTTAACTAAGTATTGTGAACAGCAAGAAAAAAATGTTTAGGGATTTAGAGAATTTATTTTTATCAAATATTGTGAGCGGCAGGAAAATAATGTTTTTTTTTCTGATTTCGAATATTGTGAACAGTAAGGAAAAAAAAGGTTTTTGGGATTTAGGAAATATTTTAATCAAATATTTCGAACATTTTATGACTTCTTATAAAGTTTTTTTAATGATTTTTATGATCTTAGCAACAACGTCAACAACAACAACAACAACAACAATGGATTTAGGGAATCTGTTTATCAAGTATCGTAAACAGCAATATTTTATGATCCTTAAGAAAGATTTTATCCTTTTTTTATGTGATAGAAATATGTTAGTAGCAACAACAAAAAAATGTAAGGTTCATCCAGAAAAAAGGGGTTTTGGGATTTAGAGAAAAAATGTTTTGGGGATTTAGGGAATCTCTTTACCAAGTATTGTGAACAGCAAGAAAAAAATGTTTTGGGATTTAGAGAATATATTTTTATCAAATATTGTGAGTGGCAGGAAAATAATGTTTTTTTTTTTTTCTGATTTCGAATATTGTGAACAGTAAGGAAAAAGGATTTAGGGAATATTTTATTTGAATATTGCAAACATTTTATTACTTGGTAGAAAGTTTTTTTTTATTTTTTTGTGATCGTTTATAAAAGATTTTATGACTTTAAAAAAAAAAAAAAAAAGAACACTGAAGTCAGGTTCATCCAGGCAAAAAAAAATATTTTGGGGATTTAGGGAATCTCAATATCAAGTATTGTGAACAGCAAGACATTTTTTGGGGGGGATTTAGAAAATCAATTTTTATCAAATATTGCAAACTGAGAGGGGGGATTTTTTTGTGATGGGAATCTATTTTTTATGGAATATTGTAACAATAATTAAAAAAAAAGCTTTTGGAATTTAGTGAATATTTTAGTTGAAGATTGCAAACATTTTATGACTTGTTAGAAAGTTTTTTATGATTTTTATGATCTTTTATGAAAGATTTTATCCTTTTTTATGTGACAACAAAAAAAAAAAAAATGTAAGGTTCATCCAGAAAAAAAAGGGTTTTGGGATTTAGGGAATCTCTTTATCAAGTATATTGTGAACAGCAAGAAAAAAATGTTTTGGGATTTAGAAAATATTTTAATCGAATATTGCAAACATTTGTTTCCCAGTGATGGGTTGCGGCTGGAAGGGCATCCGCTGCGTAAAACATATGCTGGATAAGTTGGTGGTTCATTCCGCTGTGGCGACCCCAGATTAATAAAGGGACTAAGCCAAAAAGAAAATGAATGAATTGCAAACATTTATGACTTGTTCGAAAGTTTTTTTTATGATTTTTATGATCTTTTATGAAAGATTATATGGCTTTTGTTGAATTTGCTGGATGGCGGTTCATTCCACTGTGGCGACCCCTGATAATCTAAGCCAAAGGAAAATGAATGAATGATGAATGAATTTGCTGGAAACTGGAAATCTTAATTGGATATTGCGAACAGCGAGGAAAAAAAATGTTTTTGGGATTCAGGGAATATTTTAATCGAATATTGCGTAGAACATTTTATGTCTTCTAAGTCTTTTTAAACGATTTTTATGATCTTTTATGAACGATTTTATGACTTTTGTTGAATTTGCTAGCAATCGAAAATCAGAAAATTTAACTGGATATTGTGAAGAGTGAGAAGAAAAAAAAAGGTTTTTGGGGTATAGGGAATATTTTTTTAATCGAAGATTGCGAACAGCAAAGAAATAGCGATTTTCGGGATTTAGGGAATTTCTTATTATTGAACACTGCAAACAGCAAGAAGAAAATAATTTTCACAATTATTTCTAAAATAAAAGGATGAAGTAAATTATGTGAGACCAATAAATCTGTGAAGTTGTTAAAGTGATGATTTATGGCTGAGAAAATGGCCTTTATAAATATGTATCGGAATTGAAATCTAGACACAAACTGATAAACATGAGCTAAAAGAAACACTGTGTATTTTGGGATATTTCTTATATCCCAGATTATATAAAATTATGTACATAAAAGAAAATTATATTGTAAAGAAAACAATTTTTTTGACTTTAATGTTTCACCTTAAACCAAATGCCGCATCCATTTGTGACGTGCATTGGAAATACTAGGAGTCCGTTCACAATTTTAGACATGCAAAAACCCATTTACTATGCATCGTTCAGGATTGACTTACAGTAAAACAGTTTTGGTTACGTTAAGTTACGCTCAACCCTTTCAAGACAAAGGCACGCATTGAGAGTGTCCTCCACGTGTGCTGTGACTAACTGTGCTGGTTTGTTTGGCAGGTCAGGATGTGATACAGGCCCGTATTGTGGGTGGATACGTCCCTGCACCATACTCCATCAAGTACATCGTGTCAATTCAGAGTGCCACGGGCCAGCACTTCTGTGGCGGGACTTTAATTAACAAATACTGGGTGCTGACCGCAGCACACTGCAACATAGGGTAAGAGGAGCTCTCATGTAGATATTCATACAAGTACCCGAATTGCTTTCTGTAGCTTAAATTTCAAAGCATGGTGCTAGCAAAATCAAGGTTGTGGGTTTGATTCTCAGGGAAAGCAAGAACTAACACCACCAAGGTTGTGGGTTTGATTCCCAAGAAAAGCAAGAACTAACAAAAAAGCAACACAGTTGAGGGTTCAATGCCCAAGGAAAGCAAAAACTAACAAAAAATTAAATACTCTAAACTGCACTAAATGGTTTTGCTTTCTGTAACTCACATGCAATGCCAAACAGTTGCTCAAACAGTAAAGCATTGTGCCAGTAACATCAAGGTTGTGGGATTGATTCCCAGGAAAGCAAGAACTAACAAAAAAGCTACACTAAGGTTGCGGGTTTGATTCCCAGGGAAAGCAAGAACTAACAATATAAAGTGTAACTTTGTTGAATTGCGCTAAATAGAAATTGCTAAATTGGCTCCAGCAGTAAATGAAAGTTGCTATTTTGCTTCCAACACCAAGGTTGTGGGTTCAATGCCCTGGGAAAGCAAAAACTAACAAAAAAACTAAATAGCGCTAAACTGCACTAAATGGAAACTGCTATTTTGCTTTCTGTAACTGAAATGCAATGCCAAACAGTTGCTCAAACAGTAAAGCATTGTGCTAGCAACACCAAGGTTGTTGGTTCGATTCCCAGGGAAAGCAAGAACTAACAAAG
>CAIGQV010019951.1:22820131-22845999 GCA_903798115.1 Danio jaintianensis | reverse complement strand
ACAGCTGCTCAAACAGTAAAGCATTGTGTTAGCAAAACCAAGGTTGTGGGTTCGATTCCCAGCAGCAAGAACTAACAAAAGAACTAACAAAAAAAGTGTACCTTTGTTAAATTGTGCTAAATAAAAATGGTTAAATTTCTTCCTGCACTAAATGGAAGTTGCTATTTTGCTTCCTGTAACTCAAATCCAATGCCAAAGTCATGGGTTTGATTCCCAGGGAAACCAAGAAGTAACAAAAAAATTGTGTACCTTCGCTAAATGGAAGTCGATTCATTCCTGTAACGCAAATGCTAAAAAATGGTGCTAGCAATGCTAATGTTGTGGGTTCTATTCCCAACAAAAGCAAGATCTAATTAAAAAGTGTACCTTTAATGCAATGCAATATATACTTTATTGGAACAGCATGTTTCTGCTTGTATATTTTATATATAGCATTTAATTATAACAAGTACATATTCCATGCTACTATCAACAATCTGAATGATACAGGCAATCAAACTGAACTTAATGAATAGGAGTTTATAATAAGTGGTCTGTCCAAAACAATGGTCAATACTTGTAATGCAGATAATAAAAAGAGGAAACAAAGTAATTTAATCATATAATCATAATTATTTATAAAAATGTTATGTGCCATGTAGGTGCTTCAGAGAAAATGCTCTTACTCTTTATTAATGAGAATAAAATAGTAATTCATAGTACATGCTACAATACCCATAATATAATTTTTAAAAACTTTACATTTTTATTTGCACATTAAGGTCTTAAAAGTGTACTCTAAAAATGAATAATGGTGAAATATAACAAAAGTGCATTTCTACAGTTACAGTAGGTGCATTTAGTCATTCATTAGGAAAATAATCAGTGTTTATGTGTCTCCAGGGAAGCCAACATGAGGATCGTGGCTGGAGATTATTCAGTGGGATTATATGAGGGGATGGAGCAGTTTCGCAGGCCTCATGTGTTAATACCTCACCCACAATACGACAGAAGCACCAATAACGCAGACATAATGCTCATTAAGGTGAGACCATTCAATGCTCCTGTGTTACAGCAACTGACTGTCAGAGCTGTGAATCATTGATTCCTTTCATGCATACCAAATGAACACAATGATCCAGCATCAAGTCACATTACAGGAAGTGACGGACACCTGTCTTGAATTTTTCATTTAGTTTGCTATTTATTCTATAGCATTTTGGCAATTGTATTTATTAATTATATATCATCAACCTGTGTGAGTTAAAATCAACTAGCAATTAACAGATTTGATCAACTAATGATTCAATTATATTGTAACAAATGTATTTTGCTAACTTTTTAGAGGACCGATACTGCAAAAAATGCTTCAATTTTATTACACATGTAAAAAAAAAAAAAACTATATACATGTAGACAGATTTTTAATCTGAAAATATGACAATGTGATATAAAAATATTATTTGTTACACTATAAAAAATCAAACCAATAAGACATTAGAATGTTTGTTAATTTACAACTTACAAAAATAAGTGTTTGAAACTATTTTTATACATAAGACTCTATTGATGTTTTAAGTGAGTTTAATGTAAGTAGAAATTACTTGTAAAGTTAAATTCGGTGAAATAATAAGTCAAGTCAAGTCAAGTTTATTTATATAGCGCTTCTCACAATGTAGATTGTGTCAAAGCAGCTTAACATAGTTCTAGTAAAGTCCAGATTTCAGAGTTGAAGTTCAGTTTAGTTCAGTGTGGTCTAAATTTCACTGCTAAAAGTTCAAACACTGTAGAGCAAATCCACCGAAGCACAGTTCCACAAGTCCCGATCCGAGCAAGCCAGTGGCGAGGAAAAAAAAAATTCACCAATTGACGAAGTGAAGGGGAAAAAAAACCTAGAGAGAAACTAGGCTCTGTTAGGCACGACCATTTTCAATGTTTCAATAAAAGAAACAACTCATTTTTACACAGTGAAAACTAAGCAAAACTAAACAAAAATATTTGTAATGTCATTTCTATTTGTAATATACAATGTAATAAATAAATCAAACTATCAATCAAATCTACAATGGTTACTTATTGACACTAAAATAAAATTGGCGAGATGAAGGTCTCAAATGTTTAAAAAATATTATTTTAATTAAAGAATGCTATTAAACAATATGTTGCAAATGACACTGGTGAATCACTCAAAATGAAAATGATGTTAATTAATTACTCACCCTCATGTCATTACAAATGCTTGAGACCTTAATTCATCTTCAGAACACAAACTAAGATATTTTAGATGAAATCTGAGATCTCTCTAATCCTCCATAGACAGAAACAAAAACATTGTGACTGCAGTGGTAACTGTAATCATACGGAGCTCCAAAAACCATAAAAACAACTATGTTCCTCTATGTCGTATGTATCAGATCAGGGTGTGCGTTTACTTCGGGAAATATGACGCATGCATGTTGCGTTGCTGATTCTGTGCATTCATGTGCACCTTGAACTGTCACAATAGAGAAGATATAGCCGAACAAAGCTTTTTTTTTTTACAGTTTGTTTGGTGCACAAATATGTTATTGGAGCTTCATATGTTTTCTTTTACTGTTTATGGAGAATGAGAGAGCTCTAGGATTTCATCTTCAAAACATAAATTAAGATGTTTTAAGATGAAATCCTAGAGCTCTCTCATTCTCCATAAACAGTAAAAGAAAACATATGAAGCTCCAATAACATATTTGTGCACCAAAAAAACATTACACACATAACATTGTTCCCCTATGTTTTATGTATCAGATCAAGGTGTGTGTTTACTTTGAGAAATAAGACGCATGCATGTTGCGTTGCTGATTCTAATGACATTTTGTCGTACTGCCCATGCGCACCTTGAACTGTAACAATAGAAAAGACAAAGTTGAACAAAGCTGTTTTTACTGTTTGCTTGTTTTTTGAGTTCTTGGAGCGTCATATGATTACAACCGAACCACCAAAGTCACAGAATTTTTTTTGGGTTCCTTTTGTGGAGGTTTGTTTTTTAAATTTCTCTCACTTTTAATACTCCTTGATAACTGTTTTTTTTTTTTTTATTGCTTTTACTTATACATTTTATTTTCTTCTCTGTCTTTGTGTGAATGGCCCATTAGAATTTTCACAGTTCCGTTTTTTTCCTGCACCCCATGATGCTTTGCAGGAATGATGGGATTAACTTCCATTAAACTGTAAATCAGTGAAATGTTTTTTGGTCCCACTTTATATTAAGTGGCCTAAACTAATATGTACTTACATTAAAATTAATCATTTGTTACAATGTACTTAATGTGTAAATACATGTATTTACATTGTACTTATGATTGATTAAATACATGCATGTAATTACATCTGTAATTAATTTCTGTAATTACATCTTTAATTACACTGTTGACCATCACTTAAACCTACCCGTACCACCAAATCTGTCCCCAACCCTACCCGTATCCCATCTCAAGAGCACCACAAGTGTTCTGCAATACATTATGAACACAGTAAATACATTGTATTTATTTTTTGATGCAAGTACATAGTAGTTAAGGCCACTTAATATAAAGTGGGACCAAGGCAACTTATTTTTAATTATTTATACCTTTATTAACAAATTACTTTGCTACAGACCCCACCCCCAACCACCTGCAAAAAAAACAAGATTAGTTTTTCTGCAGCAATATTATTGTGTACAGCACTTTGGTCATCTTTAGTTGTTTTTAAATGTGGTTTATAAATAAATATTGTATTGTATTGTTTTGAGACCATTGTAGTCTATAGAGGATGAGAGAGCTCTAGGATTTCATCTAAAAACATCTTAATTTGTGTTCTGAAGATGGACAAAGGTCTCAGGGTTTTGTAACAACATGAGTAATTAATAACAGGTTTTGAATTTCTGGTCAAACTAACCCTTAATCTGTTTATTGCTCTGACCTGCGCAGCTGCAGTCTCCAGTCTATCTGAACAGCTACGTGTCTCTGGTACCGCTGCCACGTCAGGACGCAATGGTAACCGTGGGTCGCCTATGCAGCGTCTCCGGCTGGGGTTTCACCACTCCGACCGGAGGCATCTCTTCAATCCTGCGCACAGTAAAGCTGCCCATCGTGTCCACCGCTGTGTGTAACGGCACCGACTCATTCAATGGAAACATCACAGAGAACATGATCTGTGCAGGGTACAGTACAGGAGGAAAAGATGCATGCAAGGTGAGACAACTGATATACACTTACAATGTGCTGTAATAATAATGAAAATCATGATTGTAATGTGTAAACCTGAATCCTAATATCAGCTGGTCACAGTTTACACCGTGATTTTGTAAAAGATTTGATATACTGTGTGATATAGTGGTCATAAATATTAAACGTGATAAACATATAAACGTGATATTGTGGTGACCAATTCTAATGAGTACAGGCTTGAACCCAGAAACATAGATCCATACATCACAAATTCCCCTAAATAAGGAATAAATTAATAAAAAGCAAAATATTTATACTGAATAAACCACCGGGAACTATTACCACTACAGAATTTCAGGGATTTACTGGACTGTGACCTTTTTTCAGCCATTATGTGTGTGTCACATTGTTTTAGCAAGTTTCGAACCATTGGTTGGTTGTGCTACTTGCTGCTGTAAATGACTGGGTCTAATTAAAGTTAAAATGTGTTGCCTTATACTTGCAAAAAACTGAGTTAAGTGCAAAAACTCCAGTTAAGTGGAAAAAAAAAATCCAGTTAAGTGAACAATTAAAAGTTAAATGGATCTTATTTGATAGCAGAGAGCATCTTTTTAATAAGCTAGAACTTGTAGTCTTTTGCAAATTTAGTTAAATAATAAATAAATAAAAAAGGCTTGACATTTTATCTGATAAGGTTTTTTTTTTTTTTTTTTTTTTTTTAAATCAGGTCAGAAATAACTAGTAGAAATTAAGGACTTGTCTAAATTAATGTATAAATAAAATGCAAATACCTAAATATATATGGCTGTATATCGTTACTGGTGGGACACTAAGGCACTCGGCCTGCGGCCTCGAGCCAATGCACGCCTCCCACCAGTGCCGATATACAGCCATATCGCACTGTTACGAGTGCGTTTATACAACAATTCAATGGCATAATCATGTATATAAAAAGAAAATCAAACACGGAGAGTGTCAAAAAAATTTTGTAAGAGGAACTACTTTCTTCCATCATTCACATCTGCAGCTGACGTCAGAACAGCAGAAAACGTTGCTGCTACTTCAACGTCACTTTAGAGCTATTATTTGAATGATTCTCTAGCATAATGTCTAAAATTATGGCAAAACAGGTGATTTTGCTCACATTTTAAGATTATAAGGCTGAACGGCATGAAATGCCATCAGTCTACAGAGATTCCCCAGTATTTCTCTGTTGTAATAGGGAGATCACAATAATTAACCCAGAAAAAGCCAAAGCAAAGCAAATACTACCAGACTACTGTGGTATAAATACAGCACTACAACATACAAAAGAGAGAGATCGACTTAGAAAGTCACTTACTTGTTTTATAATGATTTGATCAGCTGTAGTTTGAAATTTATGCAGAGTTTTTCTCCCCTAAGCACTTATTATGCGGTCTCTGTTGCCATCTTGTGGTGGAACGTCAACTGTCTTTGCTCTGCTCAATGACAGGCTAATGGCCGCCGACGTGCTGAATCTCAGAAATTATAAATATTTAAAATAGGCACTATCCTTATAAATAAACTGCATAGTTGCAATCTTAACTACTACATTCTCAACAAAAAAAAAGCCTCAAAAGTACATTATGTTGTCCAACAGCTGCAATATTTGTCAAACTGTAATGAGTTTATTGATCTGCTGCGTCACTCCATGTGGGTGGAGTAATACACAAGGGTGAAGAGGCTGTACGAGTTCTGATATTGCAGAATATCTTTCGAGAACCAGACAGAACTGTTGTGGATATATATATAATTTATATATATGTATATAATTTATATATATGTATTTCTAATATAATATAAATATATACAGTATATAAATATATAAAATGTATATTTATAATATATATTATTTAACATATAATATTATATTTTAAATATTCATTATTTAGTATCAAACACAAAATAAAAATAAATAAATAAAGGACTTGTAAGATTTTTTAGAAAGCTTCCTACACTCACCAAGACTGCTGCATTTATTTGATCAAATTACAGCAAAACAGTACTATTATAAAATGAAACTATTTTTAAAAAACCAAGATCCATTAGAAATTATTTGAATATTCTAATTTGTTTGATAATTTCATTTACTGATAAATAGAATGTTCAAAAGAACATAATTTCTTATACTGAGCCGGCAGCTAGCTCTCTGCAACTCTCACATGTTCGCCCACTGAAGCTAAGCAGGGCTGCGCCCGGTCAGTACCTGGATGGGAGACCACATGGGAAAGCTAGGTTGCTGCCGGAAGTGGTGTTAGTGAGACCAGCAGGGGCGCTCAACCTGTGGTCTGTGTGGGTCCTAACGCCCCAGTACATTGATGGGGACTCTATACTGCTCAGTGAGTGCCGTCTTTCGGATGAGACGTTAAAAACCGAGGTCTCTGTGGTCATTAAAAATCCAGCCAAATTTGCCCACTGGCCTCTGTCCATCATGGCCTCCTAACCATCCCCATATCATAATTGGCTTCATCACTCTGTCTCCTCTCCACCAATCAGCTGGTGTGTGGTGTGCGGTCTGGCGCAATATGGCTGCCGTCGCGTCATCCAGGTGCAGATTCCCCCAATGTGTAAAGCGCTATATAAATGTAAGGAATTATTATTATTATTATTTCTTATATAAAGTCATAGTATTTTGTAATATTTTAAATGTCCTTGACGAATAAACATATTACTTTATAAAAAATAGAGAAACAATAAAAAAAACTTTTGAATAATAATTTAAATAAATAGCCTTTTTTAACTGATGTCATAACCCTAATGTCATTTCAATGACCATTTCAATGTATGTACAGTATCTACCTGGTTCCCATTTGCTATGCAATGACCAATTTTTTGGTTGAAAGCCAAATCTTTTTCTCTGTTTCTTCACAAATTGTCACTGATTTGCTGCCATTTTAATATGTCAAGTTCATCTCAACTTATACCAAAGGCAATATCCTTTAGTTCCAATTTAACCTCCTGTCCAAAATCCTCTCAATATTACTCTGTTTCTGCAGGGGGATTCTGGAGGGCCTCTGGTGTGCGAGGGCCGCGTCTATGGCATTGTGTCCTGGGGCAACGGCTGCGCTGATGCCCAGTATCCTGGCGTCTACACAGCGGTCTCGCGGTTTCGCCAATGGATCGATGCAACTATATTTGGGTTTTATGGAAGATGCCTTACGGACTAATCCTCAGTGTTACCTCAGCACTCCCCTAAACAAACTTGAAACATGCCAACTTGTACAAGCTTACTTCTATTTTGAAAAGTTAGGATCTCTGATGATTTTCAGACGAGTAACACTGCTGTTCGGAAACGGCACATCTGTTCCTCAACGGCTGGTAGAGATTTTTTTAAACACAGTAGTTTGTATGTTTGTTAAATGTGCCATATTGCTGCTTCTCTGTAACGTTGATGAAAAGTAACCTTAGGAGGCTGAAGAAATGTTTTCTGAGCAACACAACAGTTACAAATTATTTTAAATGGAATGGTACATGTGAACAGGGGCGGACTTAACCAATAAGTGAGGTAAGCAGCCGCTTAGGGCGAATTAGGGGGCCCCAGTATGATATAATCTAGTGGCTAAATCAAAATTTCTTTATGTATGAGCAAGCATAAGGGGTGGTTATTAGTTAACATTTATATCCTCTATCTAAGAACCAGAACGGCGAGGCTGTGTCCGTGAGCAGATGTAACCGGGCAGCATAACGACTCTAAGCTTCGGGTAAACGACTTCGGGTAAACGATGAACCATTAAATGAAAATAAGGAATTATTAGGTTAATCAATCTAAATGAGACCAAATCACAACCTATAAGGTGATCAGCTTGAATTAGGTGAATCTAAATTAAAATTATTATAAATTGTTAGATAAGAGTAAGGGTCAAAGTTGGATTCATGAAACAAAAGTTGAAGGATTTTTAATAATCTGTTTACAGCTGCGCGAGAGAAGGCTTACACGCGTTTAACCTTCACTGCTGTTAGCTCTGTCATAGGACTAATAGATGGACCCTTACACAACCAATGCCAAAAAACCTTGGTAACACTTTACAATAAGGTTGTATTAATTAATGCATTTTCTAACATGAACAAACAATGAAAAATGCATTACAGTATTTGTACATATTAGTGTTAGTTAATGGAAATACAGTTGTTCATCATTAGTTCATGTTAACTCGCGCTGCATTAACCAATGTTAACATGCATGAATTTGGATGTTAATAATGCATTAGTAAATTATTAATAAACTATGATTAATAAATGCTGTACAAGCATTGTAGTTCATCATAATTAGTTCATGTTAGTAAATACATTAACTAATGAAACCTTATTGTAAAGTGTGACCGAAACCTTTCCTAAAAACATATAAGGATGATTTTTGAAGGGTACTGAAGACTTTTCTATTGCATGAATAAATTAGATTTTAAAACATTTAAATGCTAAACTATATATTACATATATTAAAATGAAAAAGAGAAATGTTTTGTAATATTTTAAGTTTTTATATTTTTAAAAGTGTATTATCTCATACTATTACTGTTTGTAATGTATTTTGGTTAAATAAATGCAGACTTGGTGAGCACAGGAGATTTCATTATCATTTATACACTGTTTTACCAGGTTATGGACATCATATTTTACCATTTCACCATAATAGTCATAATAGTCTAATATAATAATGACAGTCTAACAATAATAGTCGTAATAGTTATTGAAATGTAGATTTTACACTCATCTTAAAATCGATTAAATAAGCATTGATGTATGGTTATGTTGTAATGTTATGATATGACAATATTTATCCGAGATACAACATACATCTACAAAAAATCTGAAATCTGAAAAAAATCTATAGTTAAAGCTCCTAGCCTTATCGGCCTAGAAAATAGCAACGGTCGCTCTTAGTTCACAATGTAACTACAAAAGTGTCAAGTTTCAATAGGAAGATTATTCAAACTCTTTGGTCATTTTTGAGCGAGATGCTAATGGTCTAATCCGATTCAATGATCTATGCTAAGCTAAGCTAAAAGTGCTTCCGCCAGACCAGGAGATTGGCTGAATGGATTCAAAAATGGTAAAACTCATCTATTTACTAACTACTAATTACTAATCTACTAACTCTATGGGAGTGGTAAAATGAGCCTACAGTATAAAAAAATCCCTTTGGGTATGAAGCGTTCGGCACATACTCTGCCATTGTTGTGTATATTTGTTTGTCCTTGCCTTTAATCTACACTACCCTAAACGATGTATGCGAATGACATTATCGTTTTCAAAGACGTTTGTTTTTTCGGATGTTTACATTGAAAGCGATGGTGATATTTTCAAAATCTTCCACTCAGAAACCTGCTTTCACATTTTAGCGTTTTCAGTCTTTAAAAATAACGATTCCTGTTTACATTGAAACACCACAATTCTTGAGCTTTTTTTGGGACAACTTAATTGTTTTATGTTCAATCAACTTAAATTTGTAAAAACAATTAAGTTACAGTAGCTTAATCGATTTGTGTTGGGACAACATGAAGGATTTGTGTGGAACCCAGCATTTTTTAGTGTGGCTCCTATAAAATGGACAATGAGACCAGATTCAGACTTCAATCGAATGTCATGCGCTGCTTTTATAGAGAAAAAAAGACTTATAGAATAAAGCAGAAATTGGATACTACTACAACTTTCCACAACAATCACTAGCAAAGCTTCTCTTTTTTGTTGCTTTCACGGGATCATCTTGCGCTAATCTGCTCTGGTAAGTAAATCTGGCACATAGTGTTCAATCTAGTGTTCAAATCTGTCCTATTGTGTTGATGTTTACCTTATGAATGGATACATTAAGTTCAGACATCCACTCAGAAACGAACGCGATTCTTGGAAGGAGTGGCTGAAATCCTGACAGATTAAACTTTTAAAGGCCATATCAGCTTGAGCATAAATACTGCATGCCCTATTTCGACAACTCTCAAATTACTCAATTAGGGAGATGTCCTTCAGTTTAAGGGAGTGTCCTTCATGCAGTGACGGAGATGAGGATTACATAAAGAGACGTTTCTATTGTGAGATCCATAACTTGAACTTATCACAGCGGATTTTGAAAGCCTATATCGCATGACACATTCAGCTATTGTGTCCTACAAGGAGCATCTCAAAGGGAAATATGGCTTTTTTTGTTGTTGTTGTGCAAATTTTCACACTAAAGGATTTAGCTCGGACTTACAATAGTCTCAAGATTGCAACTCTCAGGGGAATCTGCCTTTGTTGTCAAATAGACAGAACATGTCGAGTACAGTTGACATGCGTCTGAAATTAAAACTGCCTTATCTGTTTTTTTTCCCAGGAATATTCTTGTTTGAAACAAAATTAATCATGACTAATGGCACAAAAAATAAAAGTTTGTATTTATATAATATACATGCATGTACTGTGTATATTTATTATGTAAATAAAAATGCACACACATACATGTCCAGTAAATACTTAAAAAGTTTATACTTAATATTTATATACAATTTGTTATAAATAAACACACACATATATATATTCATTCATTCATTTTCCTTTGCTTAGTCCCTTATTTATCAGGGGTCGCCACAGTGGAATGAACCACCAACTTATCCAGCATATGTTTTACACAGCGGATGTCCTTCCAGCTGCAACCCAGTGCTGGGAAACACCCATACCTACTCTGATTCACACACATACCCTATGGGCAATTTAGTTTACTCAGTTCACCTATAGCGCATGTCTTTGGACAGTAGGGGAAACCGGAGCACCCGGAGGAAACCCACGCCAACACGGGGAGAACATGCAAACTCCACACAGAAATGCCAACTGGCTCAGCCGGGACTCAAACCAGCCACCTTTTGCTGTGAGGCGACACTGCTAACTACTAAGCCACGTGCCGCCACTATATATACATATATATACATGAACACAATATATATAAATAGTACACACAAAATTATTGCATAACATTTATTTTGTATGCAATGAGTCAGGATTAATCATTTATTAGCATTAAACTTAATTATCAGGTACACTTTATCACTCTAACAAATGCTGGGTTATTTCAACCCAATTCTGGGTGTAATAGGGAATAACCCAACTGCTGGGTTAATTGTTTTGATTAAATTAATAGGACCAAATTTTATTATAATTTGGACATTGATGCATAAAATTAAGTTGTTGCTTAAGTTAAGAAAATTAATTAAACTAAATAATATAAATGGCGCAGTGGGTAGCACGATCGTCTCACAGCAAGAAGGTCGCTGGTTCGAGCCCTGGCTGGGCCAGTTGGCATTTCTGTGTGGAGTTTGCATGTTCTCCCCGTGTTGGCGTGGGTTTTCTCTGGGTGCTCCGGTTTCCCCCACAGTCCAAAGACATGTGCTATAAGTGAATTGTGAATGACAGAGTGTATGGGTTTTTCCCAGAGTTGGGTTGTGGCTGGAAGGGCATCCGCTGCGTAAAACATTTGCTGGATAAGTTGGCGGTTCATTCCGCTGTGGCGACCCCTGATGAATAAAGGGACTAAGCCGAAAAGAAAATGAATGAATGAAATAATATAAATGAAACACAATAGACAGACAGACAGATCCTTAACATGAAGTTAAAGAAAACTTACAAGTACTGGTTATATGTGTGTATATACATACATACATACATACATATATATATATACATATACATATATACATACATATATACATATATACATACATATATACATACATATATACATACATATATACATACATATATACATACATACATACATACATACATATATATATACATACATACATATATATATATATATATACATATACATATACATATATATATATTATATTGTTATATTTGTACATTTAAGGTACCATGAGGTATACTATGTACTCTACATACATATAAATACTACACTTTAAAAAATAATATGACAAAAAGCTGCCACAACAAAAGCTTTTATGTTACTTTAACTTATTTTATTAAGTTAATCAGGTTTCAACTAAATTGTATACGCTATACAAAGTTTAACTTTTTTTTTTTTAGTCAATTTGACTGATGTAAGTTGAGATGACTGGAAAACATAATTTGATTCAACTAAAAATTGAAGGCAGTATTATTATTATTGTTTTATAGAGTGCCAATGTGGACCCATTAGGTACAAACGTGTAGAGGTAAATCCACAGTGACAGCTTTGTACCTTTATTTCTAAGATTGTATACAGAAAAGGGTGGCTCAGTGGTTAGCACTGTCGACTCACAGCAAGAAGGTCGCTGGTTCGAGTCCTGGCTGGATCAGTTGACATTTCTGTGTGGAGTTTGCATGTTCTCCCTATGTTTCCTCTGGGTGCTACGGTTTCCCCGATGGTCCAAAGACTGAGAGTACATGGGTGGTTCCCAGTACTGGGTTGCGGCTGGAAGGGCATCCGCTGCGTAAAACATATGCTGGAATAGTTGGTGGTTCATTCTGCTGTGGTGACCCCTGATAAATAAAGAACTAAGCCGAAGAAATATGAATGAATGAATGTACACAGAAGGATTGACACAATGAACAAACAAACATTCAACCAACCAACACACTGTGAACAATGATGTTAAATAATAGTGTAATTTTTTTATGAGATTTTATGAAGCAACAAAAACAAAGTTGCACACTGTCACATATTGACCATTTTTGCCAATGTCAACTGTTAACTATGCTAACTGTTAGCTTGGCATTGCCAGTGGTCAAAATGTGACGGAAACATTTGCCTTTTATCCCAGTAAACTTCCCAGTATCACTTCATCTTGATATTTGAGAGTGTTCAGACTTTCTTTCTCAGTTGCTTCATTCTTTGGGATGTTTTGGTCTAAGCACCTGTTGGATTGTTTTGAAGGCGTGGAGAGTCTCTAGTTGCTTTTATGAGGATTTATGCCACCAAACCACAAGAGGGCATTTAAACCACATCCATTAGAATAAAGTCATCTGGGAACTTTAAAGCCAGACAGAATGTGCGGCTCCTTTGGCAGGAATACATACAGTATGAACCTTTTGTCTGTCTGTCTTCTCTGGCCAGTTGCCTGCGCTGTCCTCAGGCTGATGGGATGTCGCTCGACTGCTAGACGGGACAGAATATTCTGCCTCCAACTTAGCGTGACATTGCTAGCAGCCTTGTCCTGTTGGATGCAGCTTTAAAAAAAATAAAAAATAAAATAAAAAAAAATCTGACACATTTCCGAAGTGAGGATGCATGCAAAAAAAAAAAAGCATGGATTTAAAAATAGGATAATATGTAGAATAATGTATACCATTTTAACCCAATCAAATGGATAAAGAAAATAAATCCACTAAACGACAAAACAATTGTCAAACAGAGGTGGGAAAAGCCTTTGTTAGATTACACTCTTCACGCAAGATAAATAAGATCTAGCCCCGGACGCCAGATACGGTCAAAAAATGTCTTTCTCTGTGTACCCAGACAACAAGCCAGCGGAGCCCCCCAATACCCAAACCGGTTCAACTGAATTAACAGTCTCCTATCAATATAGGAGTTGACTGAGAAAGCCTGAGAGGAGCAGAAGCAGGAGACAAAGTCATGCTTTATTGAATAATCTTATTTGCGTATGATTCAATGCTCAGACTTCGTCTGACCAGGATAAATCCAACAAGTGTTATTATACCACAAGCAACAGCAATGAAAAATTACTGCTTCACAACATTGTCCAGAGACAATACAGACCTTGAAATGGAGACATTCTCTTATCTCTTACTCATGAAAACAAGTGTCGCTTGAATCCACAGTCATATGATTATAACAATATGGAAAAAAAATAATAATAATGAAGCAATAATTATAGGAAAATAATAATAATAAAATATAAAAACATAATAAAATGACAAATTATAATCAACAATAATCAAATCATTGACTAATGATCAATAAAATTATATAATGATAATTATAAGTTACTTATGATCATATGATTAAATGAAATAATTAAAAGAAGAATAAATTAATACAAAAATGAAAATAAAACAAAATAAATGAATGGTTGCTTTCTTGAAACAACATGCACATAAGTTTGCTACAAGGATTCTCAGATCCTTAGTTAGATTCTTCACCTTTAACAAATGCTTTTTTTTTAAATGTAAAGTACATCCGAAAGTATTCATAGCGCTTCACTTTTTCCACATTTTTTTAATGTTACAGCTTTATTCCTAAATGGATTAAATTAATTTATTTCCTCAAACTTCTACACACAATACCCCATAATGACAATGTGAAAAAAGATTTCTTTGAAATTGTTGCAAATTTATTAACCTGAAAAATCACATGTACATAAGCATTCACAGCCTTTGCTCAATACTTTGTTGATGCACCTTTGGCAGCAATTACAGCCTCAAGTCTTTTTGAATATGATGCCACAAGCTTGGCACACCTGTCTTTGGGAATATTTGCCCATTCCTCTTTGCAGTACCTCTCAAGCTCTATCAGGTTGGATGGGAAGCGACGGTGTACAGCCATTTTCAGATCTCTCCAGAGATGTTCACTAGGATTTAGGTCTGGGCTCTGGCTGGGCCACTCAAGGACATTCACTGAGTTGTTGTGAAGCCACTCCATTGATATCTTGGCGGTGTGCTTTGGGTCATTGTCCTGCTGGAAGATGAACCGTCGCCCCAGTCTGAGGTCAAGAGCACTCTGAAGCAGGTTTTCATTCAGGATGTCTCTGTACATTGCTGCATTCATCTTTCCCTCTATCCTGACTAGTCTTCCAGTTCCTGCTGCTGAAAAACATCCCCACAGCATGATGCTGCCACCACTATGCTTCACTGTAGGCATGGTATTAGCCTGGTGATGAGCGGTGCCTGGTTTTCTCCAAACGTAAAGCCTGGCATTCACTCTAAAGAGTTCAATTTTAGTCTCATCAGACCAGAGAATTTTGTTTCAGATGCCTTTTGGCAAATTCTAGGCGGGCTGCTATGTGCCCTTTACTAAGGAGTGGCTTCTGTCTGGCCACTCTACCATACAGGTCTGATTGGTGGATTGCTGCACAGATGGTTGTCCTTCTGTAAGGTTCTTCTCTCTCCACAGAAGAATGCTGGAGCTCAAATAGAGTGACCATCGGGTTATTGGTCACCTCCCTGACTAAGGCCCTTCTGCCCCGATCACTCAGCTTAGATGGTCAGAAGAGTCCTGGTGGTTCCAAACATCTTCCACTTACGGATGATGGAGGCCACTGGGCTCATTGGAACTTTCAGAACAGCAGAAATTTTTCTGTAACCTGCCCCAGCCTTGTGCCTCGAGACAATCCTGTCTTGGAGGTCTACAGACAATTCCTTTGTCTTCATGCTTGGTTTGTGCTTTGACATGCACTGTCAACCCTGGGACCTTATATAGACAGCTGTATGCCTTTTCAAATCATGTCCAATCAGCTGAATTTACCACAGGTGAACTCTAATTAAGCTGCTGAAACATCTCAAGAATGATCAGTGGAAACAGAATGTACCTGAGCTCAATTTAGAGCCTCACGGCAAAGGCTGTGAATACTTATGTACATGTGATTTTTCAGGTTTTTTATTTTTTTATAAATTTGCAACAATTAAAAAAAAATCTTTTTTCACATTGTCATTATGGGGTATTGTGTGTAGAATTTTGAGGAAATAAATTAATTAAATCCATTTTGGAATCAGGCTGTAACATAAAAAAATGTGTAAAAAGTGAAGCGATATGATTACTTTCCGGATGCACTTTACATTTAAAAGTATTTATTAATATACTTTTTATTGTTTGATTAATCAGCATTTTAAAACATGAATTAAACAAAAATTTATTTGTATAAATTTGTTTTAAATTTGTATATTTATACATTAAAAATATTTTATATGCACCGTTTTATTTAATGACACTTAATAAGATTAATTAAATAAATTAACTTAAATATGTCTATTAATTGGTCCATTTAAAGGTGATTTATAATTAAATGTACTTTTTTTATTATTTAATTAAATCGATGTTTTAAAACATGAATTAAATAAACAGTTATAAAAGTGTCTATTTATTTATACATTTAAATAATATTTTTTAAATGCATTGTTATGTTGCTTTAATAAATGACATTTAAAAACATGAATTAAATAGACGAATTTTGTAAATATGTACATTTATTTATCCATTTAAAATATGATTTATATACATTTTTAGGCTTCATTTTATTTTTTATTACTTAGTGTCCCTCTTGGTCCTCCAAAGACTATAGAGTTTTGGCTGGAAATTTTTTACCAAAAAAAAGCAAAGATTTTTATCCGTCAGGATTTCCTAAGTACAGCTTTGGGCAAAGTTATTTTATTTTTATTTTTTAATAAATACTTTCTTAACCTGAGCAGTACCTTAGTTTTCTAAGGTAATTTCTAAGTTTACCATCTGAACACACACACACAAAAAAAAAGGACTCAATTAAATAAGGCTGTTGAAAAAGTGGTTGATGGGGAAAAAAAACTGCTTAATATTTCCCTTTGCCCAAAAATGGACACCCATAAGAAATGAATGAGAAATAGTAAAATTCAAAGCTTTTCAAACTTTTTTTGTCCAATAACATCCAATAGATGCAGAACAATATCAATCAATCATATACCTAAACGAGTCTGAGTCTACAACATGCTCAATGTGTCAAACACTCTGACTCACACACGCACCAACAAACAAATCCTGCCCCTGCAGTCAAATAGTGGCATTGAAATGTTGGATATTTTGATATTTTTTTGACATGAGCCAACAGATGTCCCCAAAGTCGCCACATTTATAGGTCTCGGTTTGTCTGGAATGACTGCAATGACATTTTTACCTGAAGTGAAAGAAAAATTATCTATAACATAAAAAAGAAGCATATTTTTACATAAACATCATTTTATTTATTTTTAAAAAACAGTTTATTTTATCAGAATAGTTCAAATTTAAAATTTATTAAAATATAAAAAAAAATTTTTATTTATTATTATTTGTACTTTTAGAGGTAGATAAATAAATAAAAAATACCCAAACAATCCATAGATTGAATGTATTTAAAGCCATTGATATGACATTGTGGCAGCAGTGGAGTCATTCAGGTTCCTGGGCACCACCATCTCTCAGGATCTGAAGTGGGACACTCACATTGACTCCATTGTCAAAAAAGCTCAACAGAGGTTGTACTTCCTTCGTCAGCTGAGGAAGTTCAACCTTCCAAAGGAGCTGCTGAAACAGTTCTACACTTCCATCATTGAATCAGTCCTCTGCACTTCAATAACTGTCTGGTTTAGCTCAGCTACCAAATCCGACCTCCGAAGACTACGTCGAATAGTTCGGACTGCTGAGCGAATCACTGGTACAATCCTCCCTACTCTCCAAGAACTGTACTTATCCAGAGCAAGCAGAAGGGCTGCCAAAATCACTCTGGACCCCTCACACCCAGCACACTGCCTCTTTGAACTTTTACCTTCTGGTCGACGCTACAGAGCACTGTGCACCAGAACAGCCCGACACAGAAACAGTTTCTTCCCTCAGGCAATCCATCTCATGAACACTTGATGATAGTAATTATGGAACAAACATCACTACTGCTATACACTTTTTATACACAAACACTTATTTAACAACATATTTTACATGCTAATTTGCACATAACAGCTGCTGTTGTATATAGTAATATTCCTGTACATACACTTGTCAATTTGTATATTTGCATTCACTACAACTTTCATTTTTTAAATATATTTATTATCTGTTTTTTGTCCTGTCTCTGTAATTCTGTTGCACTGTAGAAGCTCTGTCACGAAAACAAATTCCTCGTATGTGTGAACATACCTGGCAATAAAGCTCTTTCTTTCTTTCTTTTCTTTCTGATTTGTCTGAAAAAATTAAAATTGGTTTCACACTAGAGACCCTCATGCCCAAAAATGTCCACTAGGCAAAAATTAACCACTGCAATAGAAGGTTTACTTGAGGGTTAAAACGTAACAACATTCGAATGAAGCATTACATTAGTTTAGAAACGTGACTGTGGCTCCAGGAGACACTTAGGAGCTTTAATGTAGCTTCATTCTGCTTCACTCATCCATACAACATCCCGTTACACTGTTTTAAACACTTGGTTCAATTGAGTACTTTTGCCACTAGGCTGAATATGACCTGGATTTTACCATATACAGACAACATGGCTTGCTGCTTATCTTGCACACAAGTGGATTCATAGTCCTCTAGGAAATGGAAAAAGCACTCGACTCCCTTTGAAACCCTATGACATTCGTGAAGCTATTGTGATTTATAGTGCATGCTCTCAAAGAAAGGATGGGTCAAGGCGAGTGGCCTAAATATTTTTTGTTTTTGTTTTGGACATTGCTCGAAAGTCATATCTGTAAAAAGAATAGTGCTTAATAGTTTAGAAGATGTAGTCCTAGTATCAACATCCTAAGCTTGCAGTTTGTCACTTCCGCCTAAATGGATCAACAATTTTTTTGACGTCACCTCATACTTCAGTTTCTCAACAAATCTTATGACCAATCAAACACTCTCTAGTATCTGACAAGCCCTGGCCCCTTCAAGACACTCTCATGTTCTTTTCATTTGATGCGCTTGATCTCAACCACTCTCACTGGCAGAGCTGTAATAAAAAAACTAAACACTATTGGCTGTTTTTTCAAAAAGGGGAGGAGCTACTTAATGCTCACCCTGTCTTCACATTTCAGTTGAGATTACGTCAAACATCAAAAAAAAAAAATGCACATTTCAAAGCACTTCATAGGACTTTTAATGTCCCAATGGCTGGACATTTGTTTCATATATTTTAGTAATCATCCTAAATTAAATGTCATTTTAAAGCTTAAAAGCATAAAATTCTTGAACAAAAATTAATGATTTGGTCTGAATGTCTTAATTATGAAAGCATATGAGTAGCAAAATTCATTTTGAAATGCAAAATGGCAATGCAATATGTAAACAGGCAATGTACTTCTGTATTTAAATGTGCATTTTACAAGACGTGTAAAGTTCGGTGCAAAATGAAAATGAAATTCTATATTTACATTCGCCATTTCACAGTTTTAATATGTAAATTACATACAGTCAAGCCCGAAATTATCCACTGTAAAAAATGCTGGGTTCCACGCAATTCCTTCATGTTGTCCCCACACAAATCAATTAATTTCATTGTTTTTACACACTTAAGTGGATTGAACATAAAACAATTAAGTTGTCCCAAAAAAAACCCTCAAAAATTTTGTTGATTCAGTTTATTTTAAATAAGTAGTTTGAACAAGCAGCAAAAAAAACATTTTTTGAGTGTACCCCTGGGGTATGAACAATTTCGGGCTTGATTGTACTTATTTTAAAGCTTAAAAAGTTTCAAAATTAAACTGAAAATGCAATACCCAAATTTGCATAAATAAATAAATACATTGGCATTTTACATATTGGATTGGCGTTTTGCAAATAACATTTCAAAATGAATTTAGCTACTGATATGCTTCCATATTTAATCAGTCTTCAGCATTTCTGTCTGTTTGTACAGTCATGAAAAGGGAAAATATTTTAAGTTTGTTATCCTATTAATAGTTTTGTTTCAAAAGAAAATAGATTAAAAGGACACAATCCAGGCTCATTCTGAATACCCCTATATACATTTCTGGAGAGCACCAAATATGTCCCAGGAGGTACGTTTTTTTACAGTTTTTGTTTTTGCAAATCCACCAGAGGCCGTTGTGTACACTTTTTGAGATCTCAAATTTCTCTCGCGAGTGCCATTCGCACCTGCCCGTCTCAAGTAAATCCACCAGATGCCGCCGTCAACTGACTGACTGACCGACCGATCGACTGACCCACCCTGCTCCTTCCCTAAACCCAGCCGATAGTATTTTCAAAAGCACAGATTGACCAGCCCACCTACTTCCCTAAACCCAACCGACAGTGTTTTCAAAATCAATCCAGAAAAAGAAAAGTCCTCGCAGCTGCCTGATTTTTACAGATTTTAGCACATTCTCACCCTGTTATTTACTTGTTTATTTTATTTTTGGGATTTTGTTTTTGTCTTACCTGCTTTCTGGAACTGTTTCGCTGGACTTGAACCCCGTCATCGCGGCCAACTTCACTCCAGGTCACAAGTCCGCCGACGTACGCGGCGAGCTACGGGGAAACCTGGTAACAGCGGAAAAGCCGTCTACACGGAGGTAAGCGGTCAGCTGGTAAGCGCAAAAAGGAACGGCGTCATACTGCCCCGTAGCGTCCGTTTTAAAGATGAAATGCAGCCATACATAGCTCTGGCTACATAATTCGCGATCTCCAGAAATGTATATAGGGCTACAATTTTCCGAATGAGCCTGGGTTGAAAGGACGTGGGCTGGTACACTGAAAAAAATAATTCATTGGATTTACTAATTGTTTTTTAAGGTAAGTGGTTGCAAACAATTTATATTGGCTGAATTTTAACAAACAAATTAAATTTACTAATGATCAACTTAATTAGTTTGTTTAAATTCAGCCCATATAAACTTTTTGCAACCACTTACCTTAAAAAAAAAAAAAAGTAAATCCAATGAATAATTTTTTTCAGTGTATTCTTGTGAAATTACCTAGCAGGTAAATGCAACACACACAGAGCCTGCAGCGGCTAATGAGTCCCATCAGTCAACGCTCTGTAAAACAAAGTCTTTGCTCCCAATGAATGATACAATGATTGCTCTAACAGCTTCAGATGTACCCAGCCACTTAGTGTTAGAAGCACGCGTTTGAAAATGACGGCATCTATTTTTCATTTTCGGAAAGCCGAGGAGCTTGATTGAGATGAATAACGTTACCGGACAAGCCTGACATACTTTAACAGCTTTACCTGAGAGTCTTTGGACATGAGTTAAAACCTTTCGACTTCGGCTGAACTGCGAAACACTGGGTGAAACGGAAAAGAAAAGGGGAATTAAATGTCCCTGTCACAATCATGCAGTCATTTGAGGCACTATCACTCAACGCGATTGCTTTTAGCCACTGCACTTCAACTGTGATGAATGTCTAGCATGCCGGTTTTTAGCTTCTGCAGCTTTGAAAGGAGAAAGCAAAAGAGAAATAGGAATTGAGAACTCAATAGTTTAAGTGAATAGTTTAAGTGTTCAATTCTGGGCCCTCAAAATACGCTTTACAGATTTGGGGAATCTCCTCAACCATAATTCGTGTGCAGCTCCATCTGGAGGATGTGATGCCAGCCATTTTGCTCTAAATATATTGGATGAATACATCTGCTAAAGTGAATCTAGAATAATCATCTTAACCCAATAACATTTTTGCTTTAAAATAAGCAAAATTCGTTTCATTAAGTTGTGCTATGACCGGCCACATTTTTAGGTACACCTTACTAGTACTGGGTTGGACCCCCTTTTGTCTTCAGTACTGCCTTCAACAAGGTACTGGAAATATTCCTCAGAGATTTTGGTCCATAATGACATTGTGGGGAAAAGGGGAGCACCCGGAGGAAACCCACGCGAACACGGGAGAACGTAAACTCCACATAGAAATGCCAACTGACTCAGCCGAGGCTTGAACCAGCGACCTTCTTGCTGTGAGGCGACATCGCTACCCACTGCACCACAGGTTTCCCTTCACATCCATGATGCAAATCTCCTGTTCCACCACATCCCAAAGGTGCTCTATTGGACTGAGATCTGGTGACTGTGGAGGCCATTTGAGTAAAGTGAACTCATTGTGATGTTTAAGAAACCAGTCTGAGATGATTCGCACTTTATGACATGGCACGTTATCCTGCTGGAAGTAGCCATCAGAAGATGGGTACACTGTGGTCATAAAGGGATGGACAGGGTCAGCAACAATACTCAGGTAGGCTGTGGCGTTGACACGATGCTCAATTGGTACTAATGGGCCCAAAGTGTGCCAAGAAAATATCCCCCACACCATTACACCACCACCACCAGCCTGAACCATTGATACAAGGTAGGATGGATCCATGCTTTCATGTTGTTGATGCCAAATTCTGACCCAACCATCCGAATGCCGCAGCAAAAAAAAAAAAAAAAAGAGACTCATCAGACCAGGCAACGTTTTTCCTATCTTCTATTGTCCAATTTTGGTGAGCCTGTGCGAATTGTAGCCTCAGTTTCTTGTTCTTAGCTGACAGTAGTGGCACCCGGTGTGGTCTTCTGCTGCTGTAGCCCACCCCCCTCAAGGTTCGACGTTTTGTGCGTTCAGAGATGCTCTTCTGCAAACCTCGGTTGTTTGAGTTTGTTTGTGGTTATTTGAGTTACTGTTGCCGTTCTATCAGATCGAACCAGTCTGGCCATTCTCCTCTGACCTCTGGCATCAACAAGGCATTTGCACTCATAGAACTGCTGCTCACTGGATATTTTTTCTTTTTCTGACCATTCTCTGTAAACTCTAAAGATGGTTGTGCGTGAAAATCATAGTAGATCAGCCGTTTCTGAAATATTCAGACCAGCCCGTCTGGAACCAACAACCATGCCACGTTCAAAGTCACTTAAATCACCTTTCTTCCCCACTCTGATGCTCGGTTTGAACTGCAGCAGAACGTCTTGACCATGTCTACATGCCTAAATGCATTGAGTTGCTGCCATGTGATTGGCTGATTAGAAATTTGCATTAACAAGCAGTTGGACAGGTGTACCTAATAAAGTGGCCGGTGAGTGTATGTTGATGTACTTCCAACTGAATATTGAGTAGGGGGAAGGGCTTTCTTTTTGTGCATCATTCCCTCATAGAAAACTAATGGTAAGAGGGGCGTGGTTAAGAATATTGTAGCTGAAGCGTTAAACTGATGTCAACACAGAAGGGCCAATGGTCAAATTTTGATTGAAGATTACTAAAACAAACTGGGGTTTTTTCAGTGGATTAATTGTTCACCTAAAGAATAACAATACACAAAAAAACTAGCAAAAAAACCCCATGATAAATTTGGATTTTACACAGACTTTAAAGAGGTCGTATGTATCATGAAAAACACAGTTCTTGATGTTTCCAAATGTACTACATTCTGTGTAAATAATCTAACTTTTTAGTCTTGTTTAATGTTTACAAATAAATTGAACATGGTCTGATTAAATGGGCGGCACGGTGGCGCAGTGGGTAGCGCTGTCACCTCACAGCAAGAAGGTCTCTGGTTCAAGCCTCGGCTGGGTCAGTTGTCATTTCTGTGTGTTTACATGTTCTCCCCATGTTCGTGTGGGTTTCCTCCGTGTGCTCCGGCTTCCCCCACAAATCCAAAGACATGCGCTATAGGTGAATTGGGTAAACTAAATTGTCCATAGTGTGTATGTGTGTGAATGGGAGTGTATGGGTGTTTCCCAGTGATGGGTTGCAGCTGGAAGGGCATCCGCTGCGTAAAACATATGCTGGATAAGTTGGAGGTTCATTCCGCTGTGGCGACCCCAGATTAATAAAGGGACTAAGCTGGAAAGAAAATGAATGAATGAATGAATGGTCTGGTTAAACAAATTGGGTTTAAAATAATATGCAAATTAAGTTTTAAGTTAAGTCATAGATTTAACACACTTTGATGAATTAATAACTGAACTAATTTTTTGTATGTATTATATTAAAAAGTGTTTATTATTATATTAAAAAGTGTATTTGTCAGTTCTCAAAAATGCAGTCCTGGGCACATATGGTTTTATTTTTGACCACATAAATCCAGCCTTATCGAGCAAATTGTAATATTTTTTAGTGTACATGCAAGTGTACATGCATGATACAACCCATTTAAAGTCTATTTTCAGCTATGAATGCAATATACAGTTGAAGTCAAAGTTATTAGCCCTCATGTGATTTTTTGAGCAAGGACTTTTTCACAGTATTTCCTACAATATTTTATCTTCTGGAAAAAGTCTTGTTTGCTTTATTTCGGCTAGAATAAAAGCAGTTTTTATTTTTTTAAGAACCATTTTAAGGTCAATATTATTAGCTCCCCTTAAGCAATATGTTTGTTTCGATTGTCTACAGAACAAACCACTGTTATACAATTATTTGCCTAATTACCCTAATTTGCCTAATTAACTTAATTAAGCCCTTAAATGTCACTTTAAGCTGAATATTAGTATCTTGAAAAATATCTAGTCAAATATTATGTACTGTCATCATGGCAAAGATAAAAGAAATCAGTTATTAGAAATTAGCTATTAAAACTATTATGTTTAGAAATGTGTTGAAAACATTGGGGATAATAATTAAGGAGGGCTAATAATTCCAACACAGGCTCATTGTGAAAATGTACCCCCGTATACATTTCTGGAGAGCGCGAATTATGTAGCCTGAGCTATGTATGGCTGCATTTCGACACTACGGGGCGGTATAATGCCACCGACGGCTTCTGTTTCTTTTCATGCTACCAGCTGACCGTTTACCTCTGTGTGGACGGCTTTACCGCTGTTACCAGCTTGCTCAGTAGCTCGCCACATACGTCGGCGGACTTGAGACGCAGAGTGGAGTTGACCACAATGACGGGGTTCGAGTCTCCCAAAGAACGGTTCCAGAACGCAGGTAAGACAAAAACAAAAGGCAAAAAATTTAATAAACAAGTAAATAACAGGGTGAGAACGTGGTAAGATTTGAAAACGTGGTAAAAATTAGGCGGCCGTGAATGCTTTTGAAAACACTGTTGGTTGGATTTAGGGAAGGCAGTGGGCGGGTCAATCGGTGCTTTTGAAAATACTATCAGTTGGGTTTAGGGAAGGGGGTGGGTGGGGGAATCGGTTGGTCAGTCAGTCAGTTGACAGCAGCCTCTGGTGGATTTACGTGAGAACAGCAGGTGCGAATGGCACTTGCGAGAGAAATTTGAGATCTCAAAAAGCATACTCAGCGGCCTCTGGTGGATTCGTGAAAACAAAAACTGCAAAAATACTTACCTCCTGGGACACATTTCACGCTGTCCAGAAATGTATACAGGGGTGTGTATCAATAATGAGCCTGGGTTGCATAATTCTGACTTCAACTGTAACTGACGTTCAAATAAAATACTGATGAAAAGCCCTTCTCAGCTGTTTACAAAAGGAAAACAGTTCAGCACAGCAAACACTGAACTGACCAGATGCACCACATGCACTCCAAAGCTGAAGCGATGTGTCAGCTGGAACCTACGATGAGATTTGAGCGAGTGGGCGAAATACATTGACGCTGACCTGCTTTTCAGCATCTCTCTTTAAAGTCTTCTAAGTGCACTTATGCATTAGTCCTCAAGACTTAAATGCAGACAATGAACAATGTGGAATTCATCGTCATCTCGACCTTTTTGTTATGAAACCTTGAAAATACAGCGGGATGCGAGGCAGGGGGCAGGATGGAGAATGTTAATTACGAGCCATTAAGTCTTCCACCAGGCCATTTCGGCAGCGTATTGCCATGAAACATTACTGATTTCCAACTGATGTCCCATTTTCTCCGTTCACCCACTCAGTTCCTGTCTCGGCTTTGTGGGGAGGGGGCCGAGCTGATTTATCTGCGCACGTCTCAGAGGAGCAGGAGAAACTAGAGCACTTTAATCAAAACTCCTAACATAGTAGTTTTGTCAGAAGAGACAAGGCTCTTTTCTCTCTGACAGGAGTTGCCTTTAAACTATGCTGCTCACTTCCATATTAAACAGCATTGGTCTGATATTAAACAGAATTTACAGAATTTAAAATACATTACTTTTATCCATCTTATGTTTATCTATCTATCTATCTATCTATCTATCTATCTATCTATCTATCTAT